>OY720441.1:226679795-227279795 GCA_963082915.1 Dolichopus griseipennis
AAATTCAATTACAATTACATGTAATGGACAAAAATTAATTGAGAGAAAGTAATTTTAGAAAAGTTAAATGAGATTAATATATATTATTATTCAATTACTTAACATGGTAACAATACACAAAACAATTTTTTCTTAACCAATTGTATATAAATGTATTTTAAATTTTTTTTTTTAAATAACAATATAAAATTAAATATTAAGAATAAATTTTGTTAGCTTTCAATAAAACTAACTTTTCAAAATTTAAGTAATTTAAATTTTGACGTCGAGGAGTTGAGATACTATGTCAGAAAAAGAAAACCGTTTTCGACTGGAGTAGAAGATGCTAAAGGAGTATTTGATCGCCCAAATATTCCTCCATTAATTATTTTTCAATTTAAATTCTAAGGAATTGGCATCAAAATAAATATTTTAAATGATAGGTTTTTAAACTACAAAAGTTACATTTTTCCAAAATCTACAAACCTTCTGAATTATCTTCACAGAAATCAAATATATCGATTATATATTTATTTGAAGAATTGGCATCATTATTTTCAATTGAGTATAATTGATATCTGGTACAATATTCAATAAATATGTCTTCTATATCTTTTCTAGTACCAGAAAAGAATGGAGCCAGAATTTTAAACCAATTTAGTTTTATATTGGGATACGACATTGCAGCAACAATTGCTTCGTGCGGTTCTCCCGTTAGGTAAAAAAAAGCATTAAATCTTTCTACCAGACTTTGCTGCATGTTAGCCAAAACATTACCTAAATATATCTTAGTTCATTATTGTTGGCAATTTTATCTGTTTTAACCTTTAATGCTGCTAATGATGGTATTAATATCCCGTAATAAATACCTTATTCTCCTTGTAAAAAATTCAGAATTTTTGCAAAAGGAGTCATAAGTTTTACATATTCTTTTAAATATGTAAAATCTGTTGCAGTAAATTCCGTACAAAGTTCATTTAAAACATTTTCTTTTTTAGCACATTTTCAAAAAATTTTGTAAAAATGTGTCTATATAGCTTCACTCTGTCCGTCCGTCCGTCCGTATGTTTACAAAAACCATTACACCGTTTGAAATAGAGTAAAGAAATTTTAACCAAGGGGAGATATTACAAAAAAAAATATAATAAAAACTTCTTAGAAGAGCTACAGGCCCAAAATTTTAATAAGCCCTATTTTTAAATTATTATAACCAGAGTTTTGTTAAGTGTATTTTCAATCTGAAAACGGCAAAAGATAGCTGGTTTTATAAACTTAAAAGCAAAACTCATTTTTAGCAAAATTTTTGATCCCACATATCTTCTAAACGGTTCAAGCTAGGGTATTAAAATTAACTTGAATACCTGTTCAAATATTTTTTTACAAATGTACAAAATTTACAGCTGCATCATTACATTTCAACATACGTTAAAGGTTTTTCTTATGTTTGAGACGATTTCTTTAAATTGAAGAAATTGTCTGTTAGGTTCATCATTTTTGCTTAGATAATAAAATTCTAGATAAAATTGCAAATTTTGGTGGAGTTCACGATTGATTTCCTATTGAATGGCTAGTAGAAGGTCTTAAAAATTAAAACTTTTATGTTTTTTAAAACGGTAACTTATTCACCAGTGTAAGTTTTTCCAAAATTAAATGTTAACATTGAAGCTCCAACATTATATTTCGCACTTATTAATAGGTTTCCTGTATAAGGCTCAACCGGGTATTATATATTTATGCGATTATTATTAATTTTTATAAATATTTTTATGGAGGAGAATTTTTAGCTTGTTCTAAACCTCAGAAAGAAAGAAATATACAAAGATTGGCAATTTCTATGATCACCACTGTTTATAATGGATATAACTAATTTAATGTAGTTAAGATAGATTTATTTTAATATTAAAAGAAGTAGTACAATCGATAGCTAAACATATATTTTTATTGCTATTATTACCAAAAATAATTCATTATAGCTTTCTAGCGAATTATTTTTATTTCAATTACTTTTTTTCATTATATGTAATTGTAATTGAAATATTTCCATTACAATTACATAAAATTGTAATTGAAAGACTTCAATTACAAATTAAATGTAATTGTAATTGAAAATTTTCAAATTACAATTATATGTAATTGTAATGGAAATATTTCAATTACAATTACATTTAATTTGTAATTGAAAAAATTATAATTAAAATTACAAGTAATAGTAATTGAAATCTTTGTAGTTGTAATTTACCCAAGTCTGGTATTTACCTGCCTCTTTAAACATAAGAAAAGTGTTTAAACAATACCAAAAGCATGCTGATTTGAATGTCCAGGTGAAAGAAAGCTACTTCCGAAATATTTTTAATACTCGATTCGAATATTTTTAATACCTTGGATTCGGGACTCCTAGGACAGATATGTGTTCAACATGTATTTCAAACAGAAACAGAATTTCAAAAGAAAATGCGAAAGCGTTTAAACGAGCGAAAGCGTTTTACACAAAGCTTCAGGAAACAAGATCGGATCTTTTAACTTTGTCCTTCGCCTGCCAAAAAAATCTGGTTCTACCTAAAGTTCCTGACCAAATAGCCTATTATTCTAGGCAAATTTATATGTATAATTTTGGCATTGTAGAAGGTTCCTCTAAATCCGCCATTACCGGTCCCAAGCCCGGATGTAAAAGGAGGAGGGGGAGGAGTAACAACCTCGTTAAAAAACCTTGGTTCAGCTTGCCCGGCTGATAGCACCTTATAAGGGCTCCTGGCGAGAGTACACGTGGGTAGCGTCTGTCCAACAATTGGCGGCTTCGAGTGGGCGTCTGACTTGGAACAAGCGGCTCGCTATATAAATGTGGAAATAACCTGGAAGTAGGTATAAAATTCCGAGTATTGGCGGTATAACCATAGGGAACAACGCATGGGACTAAATACCCTATTGCATCACCACGGCCCTCAAAAGATGGGGGTTGGGCGTTGGGTCAACTCCCCAACCCTGTGAAAATGATCGAGTTACGAATTCATACAACGAGCCTCGGATAAATAATGATAGTGAAAATGGTAACCAGACCCGGAAACGTATAAAAGGACATGATTTAAAAATTGGCACATGGAATGTGCAAACATTGATGCAACCCGGAAAAATGTAAGAAGTGGCAAATGAAATGACTAAGTATAAATTAAATATAATAGCCCTACAAGAAATAAGATGGAAAGGAAACGGAGAAATAAACAAACCCTTGTTTTCCCTATATTATAGTGGAGATAATAACAGATCAGGAATGTATGGTACTGGTTTTATTGTCAATAAAAATATGAAGAAATCTGTGATAGGATACAGCGCAATAAGTACCAGAATATGTAGTATTAGAATAAAAGGAAGATTCAATAATATAACAATTATATCCACGTATGCGCCAACTGAAGAAGCAAATGATGACGACAAGGACAACTTCTTTGAAGATTTAAGTAACGTGTGCGAACAAACTCCTTGATACGATACTTTGATGACCGTTGGTGATTAAAATGCAAAGGTTGGAAGAGAAGAACATATTAGACATATTACAGGGAAATTTTCACTACATGAAGAATCAAACAACAATGGATTGCGTTTATATCAATTTGCAAATGAAAATAGTTTAAAAATTAGAAGCACTGCATTTGACCGAAAAAACATTTACAAAGGAACATGGAAAGTCCCTGGAAGGAATTTAGTCAATCAAATTGATCATGTGCTTATTTCAAAACGATGGGCAACTACAATAAACGATGTAAGAACATATAGAGGAGCGAATTGCGATAGTGACCACTTTCTAGAAGTAGCAAAAGTCCGACAAAGAATAGCTAATATAGCAAAAATAAAGGGAATAAAAAGAAAGAAGTGGAACAACGAAAAATTTAAAAATGAAGTAGTTGTACAGCAATTCCAAAACAAAATTGAGGATTAATTAGAAAATAATCCAGAAAGAGAAGACAATATAGAAGAAGAATGGGACAGGATTGAAAATGCAGTAAGAGCCGCAGCTGAAGTGGACATAGGTACTGAAATAGCCAAAAGAAATGAAGAATGGTTTGATCAAGAGTGTAAAAGCGTAATTGAAATAAAAAACGCAGCTAGACAAAAGATGTTGCAGAGAAACACAAGGACAAACAGAGAGGATTATCGAGAAAAAAGAATCGTTGCCACAAAAACATGCCGGGCAAAGAAAAGAGAAATGTATAAAAAGAGAATTAAGCAAATCCAAATAGAAAATGATATGAATAATACAAGAAAATTATACAATAAGATTAAACAAGAGATAAATGGCTTCCAACCCAGAATAACATCGTGTAAGGATAAGAATAACAAAATACTGTCAAGTAGAGAAGAGGTCCTTGAGAGATGGTCCCAGTATTTTGAAGAAACATTAAACACTTCATTTCCAGCGAATAGATATGTAACTGAAAATGATATACAAACTGTAGAACCGTTGGTGCCGTTACCAACTATAGAAGAAGTAAGGGAAGCAATAGAAAAATTAAAAAACTGTAAAGCTCCAGGAGAGGATAAACTAACAGCTGAACTGTACAAAAACGAAGGTACTTGTTTATATAATAAAATACATAGTCTGATATGTAAAATATGGACAAATAACTGCATGCCTAAAAAATGGAGCATAGGGTTTATATGTCCGATTCATAAAAAGGGAGACAAGCTGCAATGCAGTAATTATAGGGGCATAACCCTACTAAACTGTGCATATAAGATTTTATCAAATATCATCTGTGATAGAATAAAGCCTTATTATGAAGAAAGTGTAGGAGAATACCAGGGTGGCTTCCGGAGGGAACGATCTACCATAGACCAAATTTTTGTACTTAAACCGATAATGGAAAAGTGTTATGAGTACAACGTCAACCTGCATATTTTATTCATAGATTTTAAACAAGCATTTGACAGTATAAATAGAAAAAATATTCCCAAAGCACTAGCAGAAATAGGTGTACCTAAGAAATTAATAGATGTAATAAATATAACCATGAATAACTCAATAGGCAAAGTATTAATACAAGAAAATGCATCGAAAGAATTTAAAATTACGAGTGGGGTTAGACAAGGTGATGCGTTATCCGCTATTATATTCAATATGATACTTCAACAAGCGATTGGCAAACTAGACAGAGGAGGACATATATTTTCAAAAGCATATCAAATAATTGCATACGCGGATGATATTGCAATTGTTTCGAAAAGAGCTAGAGATATGATAATATGGTCGAAAATGAGTCTAGCAAGGTAGGTCTTCAAATAAACGAAACCAAAACGAAGTACATGAAGATGTCAAGAGATGAAAGAAGAAGGCAACCGCAAGATATAACGATTGATAGATTTACTTTTCAGGGAGTAATAAGCTTTGAATACCTTGGTGTAATGGTAAAAAATGACAATTGTATAAAATATTGTATTCAAGAACGTATTAAAGCAGGAAATAAATGCCTATTTGCATACAAAAAATTAATGCAATCACGTCTCTTGACAAGGGAAATGAAATTATTAATTTATAAAACAATAATACGCCCTGTGGTAACATACGGTTGTGAGGTATGAACACTGAATATGGCTGACGAAAACGATCTCCGAATTTTTGAACGGAAAATACTAAGGAAAATTTATGGCCCTATAAGGGTAGAAAATGGAGATTACAGGAGAAGGAATAATGCTGAACTAAATGAACTTATAAAAAATGAAGACATTATTCGTTTCAGTAAATCACAGTGAGAATGCAGGAAAATCGAATGCCATATAAGATATTACATCTAAGACCCATATTAAGTCGAGCTAGAGGAAGACCCAGAACAAGATGGGAAGACAACATTGAAAACGATGCTTCAAAATTACAAGTGAGAAATTGGAAAACAACGGCGAAAGACCGGGAGATATGGAGGCAAATAGTTATGAAGGCCAAAGCTCACACCGAGCTGTAGAGTCATAGAAGAAGAAGAAGAAGGTTCCTCGAAATCTCCATTAAAAGGCAATGTTTCGCTGTATTATTGGACCGAAAATATAAGGCCTAAGGGTTTTAATGAAATCTGTTCAGCAGTGTATCACAAACTAAATTCTCTTAATTTAGAAAACATTGCTACAGTTCGGCTTGTTGCAGATGGATGCGGTGGCCAAAACAAGAACACGACGATGATTGCAATGTGCAGTAATTGGTTATCGAAAGCGCCTAAAAATATTAAGCACTTGGAACTTATATTTCCTGTTGTTGGCCATTCTTTCATTCCGCCAGATCGTGTTTTTGGTTTGATTGAAAACCGAATAAAAAAATTGGAAACCATTATACAACCAGACCAATACATTAATATATATAAGGAATTCGGTACCGTTTATAAACTAGGAGCAGAATGTCCAGTGCATGATTGGAAATTGGAAGCACAAAAATATTTCAAACCCTGTTCTAAATGGCATTTCAAAATAAGTCTTTCGAAAAGAATTATTTTTAAGAGAAATGCACAAAATTTTATTTCAATACGAGGCGAACCATATTACAAGCACGAAATAAATAATTACGCCGGACTGTGCAAACATTAATTCACTAAAATTAGGTGATGTTAACGCACCCCTCTCAAAGCATTTCGGGGCAAATTGGAAGGAATTAGAGGATCTACAATTTTATGAAGATGTTATACATCCCAGTTCTATAACTTACATCCTTCGGAAAGAAGAAGATCAAGAATCGTGCGAAATTCAGGAAGAAATGTCTGGATCTTATGTATAACTTTTACAAAATTTTGTTTTTTTTTATGTTAATATGTAACTAATTACTTACTAGTTACGTATCTATAATATATTTTGTTAAATTGAAAAACTTTAAGTTTGTTAAAATTTTAGCTCGTTATTTTGTGAATTATGTTAATTTAAATGAATGAATTTTAATTTGAAGATGAATTATATTAATTTTAATGAATAAATGTTAATTTTAAAGTGAATTATGTTAATTTATGTTAATTATGTAAAATAAAAATTATGTTATTTAGTAAAATTGAAGCGTTTAACTTTAATAAATTACAATTTTGCTTCATATTTTATAAAATATTTTAAAATATCTTTCTAACGTTAAAAATTTCTGTTTTAATTTATTTGGAACCATAAATTGAATATGTCCGATAGTTCATATTCAAAATTTAAAAAAGTCCATAACTCAAATACAAAACTAAAAAAAGTCCAAATTTATAATTTTTTAATTTGTTTTTTTTATATAATGATTTACAGTAATATTATTGAATTTTTGTTAACATAATTTATTTAAAAAAACTATTTTATTTGCGAAAACAGAAGAAAAAAAATTGTTTTTATTTTCCGAGATATAGTTTTTTGTGTTTTTCTCGAACACATAGTTGGTGGACTTTTTACACTTTTGTTTCTAGACCCCTCATTTTATTTGAAGAAAACTGCAATTTCACACTGAAATCTATTTTTAAAAAACAACAACTGCAAAGTAGATAAAAAACAAAGACTTACGAAAAAATGTAGAGAAGAAAATGTTATAATATTTAATTTTAAAGATATTATTATTATTCGGATTCCTTATTAGCTTTATTTTTATTATTATTAATATTATCTCTTTTAGCTTTTGTACTATTTGAGACTATTTAAGGAAAAAAATTAGTGTTATTAATTAAGTGAACTTTTGGAATAAAGGTTAACTTGCGTTCATACCAAAAATTTGAAAATTTCATTGAATCTTTGTTCAAAACGCGCAAACAGGTCAAAACCAAATTAACCCTGTGGGTTTTAATTAAAATACTGGTACAAAATTTTCAATAAAATTCTTTTAATCGTTTAGGCAAATAAAATTTATAGAAAACTTCAAGGCATCGTCGTGGAAAACGGGTTATTCGTTAAAATTGGACACAAATCGAAAACACAAAATTTTTTGAAAGTCCCCCAGGCCGAAATTGGTTAATTTATTCCAAACAAATTTATACAACTAATTCCGGTTGCTAAGAGTGCAAAATTTGTGCAAAATTTCAAGTCAATTGGTCAAACGGTTTTGATTCGACATCAAAAACATTGAAAAAGCTTCTTTGCGCCCTCGTGCCCAAACGGGTTAACAGAACTCAACAAAAATTTGTGCCGGACTCTATTTTCGATAGTGAAACCACCTTGTAAAATTGGACGCAAATCGGAAACACAAAATTTTTTGGAAGCCCGCCAGGTCGAAATGAGTTAAATTATTCCAACCAAATTTATACAACTAATTCCGGTTGCTAAGAGGAACATTTGTGCCAAATTTCAAGTCAATCGGTTAAGCCTTTTTGACTCGACATCCAAAAAATTAGAAAGCTTAAAACGGCTCTGGAGCCGCAATCTGTTGACTTATAAAAATGTGACATAGCCTATGTCACCCCCGGGCTCCCGGAATTATTCCTTTAAAATTTTGTGTCGATTGGACCAGAGGTTTTCACGTGAATCCTGGACAAACAAATAAACAAACAAACAAATTTTCTCCTTTATATATTAGACTATTTGTTCTATTTCATTTTCTTCTTTTTTTAATACATACATCTTTAAAGTTTTCCACATATCACATTGATTACCCATGTTTTCTAGAATTTTTTCTTCAGTATATTTATTTTTTTTAACTTACATTTGTACTTGTATTGATTTCTTATAGATTTATAATTACTCCATAATCCTGGACAAACAAATAAACAAACAAACAAATTTTCTCCTTTATATATTAGACTATTTGTTCTATTTCATTTTCTTCTTTTTTTAATACATACATCTTTAAAGTTTTCCACATATCACATTGATTACCCATGTTTTCTAGAATTTTTTCTTCAGTATATTTATTTTTTTTTAACTTACATTTGTACTTGTATTGATTTCTTATAGATTTATAATTACTCCATGCTAATTAATCATTTAAAATTTTTGCTCTATTATAAAGAAATATTTTCTGCCTGTTAAGAAGCTTTAATTCTTTATCGTACCATTTATTCATTTTATTATTTATTGTTATTGTTCTTCTTAAATTCTCTACACTACAAATTAAATCAGATTTTAATTTCAAAGCACAGTTATTTACACTTGTTATGTTTAATATGTTGTCAAAATCTAAAGCAATTAATTTATTAATTAACTCTTGTTTATTGTATTTGTAGTAATTTATCTGTTTTTCATTGTTGATGTTTTCGAATCTATGTATTTCTATTTTTATAGTTTCATGATCCGATATTTTATATTTATTATTTATATTTACTTCTAGTTCAGTTACATGATCCGTTAAAACTTTAGATATTAGAGTTCGCGATGTTTTCGTGATTCTGGTAGGTTCTTTAACTTTTTGTATCATAATTATCATAATTACATAAAAAACGATTTATCCGATCTCCCTCCGTTTAATCTGCAAAATTAATATTGAAGTCCCCAGCAAATATGAGATTCATTTCATTATCAATATGCCTCTCACACCACTCTTCTAATATATCAATAAATCTATTTGTAGAACATCTATATATCTTAATTTTAATACATAAGATCCATACATAGGGCCTGAAAAAACCCAAATGAGCGTTAGAAGGCCCGTTAAATAAAAATATTTAATAATAATAATAAGATCCATACATTTTCCAAATAAAAAGAATCAACTAAATCACTTCGATATTTCTTGTTAATATAAATTGTTACTCCATCAGTGTGTCTGGAATATGAATTACAATTATAGGTTTTATAATTATTGATCAATAATTCCGAACTATCAATTTTATCAGTAATATGCGTTTCACTTACACATATAAAACACAAATTTTCTTCGTATACTAAATTTTCCATTTCACTGAAGTTAGTTTGTTGAATTTTGGTTAAAATAAAATTCATTTAATCGTATAAGCAAATAGAATTTACAGAAAACTTCATGACGTCGTCGTGGGAAATGGGTTAATCAAACTTATTTAAAACTTATTGCAAACTCTCTTTTGGACTAAAAAATCAACCTGTAAAATTGGACACAAATCGGAAAAAATAAATTTTTTGGAAACCCGCCAAGCCGATGTTAGTTATTTTATTTCAACTAAATTTATACATCTAATTTCGGTTGCTAAGAAGAACATTTGTGCAAAATTTTCAAGTCAATTGGCAAACCGTTTCAACTCGACATTAAAACAAGTAAAGAAACAGTCAGTTGGTGCAACCGACTTAGAAATACACTACACCTATTTGGTTCAAATTTAATGGGAAGTTAATAAGTCATTTTAAAACCATAAAAGATTTTATTAGTTTAATCTTAAGACATGGCTAACCAAATTAACTTTATAGTACTAAAAAACATTTTCTATTTACTTTATCTATTCAAAAATATTACAAATTTTTACTAATTTATCTATTTAAAAATATTAAAAAAAAAATTTTAAAATTTGAATTATTAAATTTTGTGATGAAAAGCTAATCAAAGCATAATATATTCAATAATTCAAATTTTTCAAATCGATCAAAAGCTTCTATAATCCGAAATCATCGACCAAACTCGACCAGAACCAATTCTCATAATACTTTAATTACTAGTAACCTACAGTTTAAATTTCATCAAAATAGCGGATATATAATAAATATTTCATCAAATACCACCACTCCAATTGATCCCAATTTTGGAGGCCACACAAATAGTAAAGAACATCCTTGTGCTAAATTTGAAGCTTCTTCATTTGTTTCAAGTTGCTATCTTTATTTATTTTATAGATATGCGTTAAGGTCTTCGGAAATGTGAGTCTGGCCCCCATCCATTACTCCAAAAATCAAGTCCAAAAATCAAGGACACTAAAGAAATAGGAATAGACACCTTGATACCAAATTTGGAGGTTCTATCTTCTTTGGTTTCGGCATTATGCTCGTTTGGCCTAAATTCGATCAAAAAGTTTTAAGTTTCGAACCCGTTAAACATTACTCACCAAACGCATTCCCCGCCATATTTTCATTACCAGTACCCTACACCACAAATTTTATGAAGATAGCGTCATTAGTTGTTGAGTTATCGTAATTTTTTATATATGTTCGTTAGCCCTTAGACTGATTAAAAGGTCCAGAATCCGAACGCTTGGGGTGATTTCGCCCATATGCCGTCCGCGCTGTACTTTAAATACCAGTGAACCCTTGTACACAAGTGGAACGTTATATATTAATTTTAAGTTTCTATTTTTAGTAATTTCGTTTATAAGCTTTTAAACCTTGGAAGGTCCTAGATGGTTGCAGAACCACCACTCCAATTGATCCCAATTTAGGGGTCCTTGAAATTTGGGCCTCATTGGAGTAGTGGGTCGGAGACCAGCCACACATTTCTCAAGACCTTGAAGAATATCTTTAAAATTAATAAAGATAGCAACTTGAAACAAATGTAGAAGCTTAAAATTTGGCACAAGGATGTTTACAAATAGTAAAGAAGAAAGCTTAAAATTTGGCACAAGGATGTTTACAAATAGTAAAGAACATCCTTGTGCCAAATTTTAAGCTTCTACATTTGTTTCAAGTTGCTATCATTATTAATTTTAAAGATATTCTTCAAGGTCTTGAGAAATGTGTGGCTGGTCCCCGACTCACTACTCCAATGGGGCCCAAATTTCAAGGACACTAAGGAAAAAGAAAGAGACACCCTGGTACCAAATTTGGAGGTTCTATCTTCATTGGTTTCGAAATTATGCTCGTTTGGTCTAAATTCGATCAAAAAGTTCTAGGTTCCGAACCCATGGGCCAATCTCGACCGTACGCAATCCCCGCCGTATTTACATTACTAGTAACCTACAGCACAAATTTGATGAAGATAGCGTCATTAGTTGTTGAGTTAACGTTAATTTTTTGTTCGTTCGTTAGCCCTTAGACCGATTAAAAGGTCCAGAATTCGAACCCATGGGCCGATTTCGCCCATTTGCAATCTCCGCCGTACTTTCAGCCCTAGTAAAAATAAAAATTTTATTAAAATAGATCCATTATTTTTTGAGTTATCGTGTGTACGGACGTACGGACGGACGGACCGTCGAACGTCGTCCAATCTCGACCGTACGCATCATGTTGACCAGGAACGTGCAAGTTGTAAAAAGGAAGTTTCACCTAATTTTCTAAAGTCCCACTTTGGTTAAAAAGAAGGCCTCAAAAAAATATTGTTTCGTTCCGTTAACCCATTGTGGCCCAATAGCTTTTTATAGGTTTTTTCGTTACTTTGTTATAAATTACAATTGTTTTAACCGATTAACTTCAAATTATGTATATGTGTTCCTCTTTCAGAATGGAGTTCACAGACCCATACCTATGCGACGATTATTCAAAAAAAAATTTGTAAGTAAATTACGTCCAATTTTTGAAAGTAGGTAAAACTTTTTTGAATTTGGGAAATTTGAACAAAACAGTTTGAATAAAATATAGTTCATGCTTCAGAAAAGGGCTTTCAACTTATATCTGCTTTTCAACTTATATTTTGTTTTGTACTTACCTGAAAGTTCTACTGCGCTTTTCCTCTTTTTTTTATGATTTTAAGAGAGAAATGTAAGCTTCTTCTTTGGAAAAACTATTTAAAATACTATGTATTTAAGCATTATATGCGAAATTGAATTTATGATTTTTAGATTTTATTTGAAGAAAACTGAAATTTTACACTGAAATCTATTTTTAAAAAACAACAACTGCAAAGTAGATCAAAACAAAACCTTACGAAAAAATGTAGAGAAGAAAAATGTTACGTTATTTAAATTTAAAGATATTATTATTTGGCTTCTTTATAAGCTTTATTTTTATTATTATTAACTAGTATCGCCCTGTGCTCGAAATTCGAGCTTTTTGTGCTTTTAAATTTACATAAAAAATCCGTTTTGTGTAATTTATATTAGACTAATGTTACACGAAACTAATTTTTTATACCATACACCTATAGATTAGGTAAAGGGGTATATTAACTTTGGTATGGTGTTTGTAACCACCTAAAGGAAGCGAGCTAGATATGGAAAAGTATATATATTTGTGATCAGCGTGACCGCCTGAGTCGATATAGCCATGTCCGTCCGTTCTTCCGTCCGTCCGTCCGTCCGTCTGTCCGTAGACACGATAACTCAAAAAATAATGGAGCTTTCTTGATGAAATTTTGACTGTAGGTTACTAGGACTGAAAGTACGGCGGGGATTGCATATGGGCGAAATCGGCCCATGGGTTCGGATTCTGGACCTTTTAATCGATCGAAGGGCTAACGAACATATATAAAAAATCACGATAACTCAACAACTAATGACGCTTTCTTCATCAAATTTGTGCTGTAGGTTACTAGTAATGAAACTACTTCGGGGATTCCGTAAGGTCGGGATTGCACCATGCGTTCGGAACCTAGAATTTTTGATCGAATTTAGGCCAAACGAGCATAATTCCGAAACCAATGAAGATAGAACCTCCAAATTTTGTATCAGGATGGCCCTTCCTATTTCCTAAGTGTCTTGGGAATTTAGATCCCATTGGAGTACTGGGTCGGGGACCAGCCACAAATTTCCGAAGACCTTAAAGCATATCTTTAAAATTAATAAAGATAACAACTTGAAAAAATGTAGAAGTTTCCAATTTGCCACAAGGGTGTTCTTTACTATCTCTTGCGTGTTCCCTTAATTTGGGATCAATTGGAGTGGTGGTTCAGTACCCCTCTCAGACCACCCAAGTTTTAAAAGCTTATAATCGAAATTACTAAAAATAGTTACTTAAAATTAAGATAGACCGTTTAAATTGTGTACAAGGGTTAACTAGTACTATAATTAAAGCGCGGGCTGTATAAGGGCGAAATCAGCCCATGGGTTCGAATTCTGGACCTTTTAGTCGGTGTCAGGGATAACGAACATATATTAAAAATCACTATAACTCAACAACTAATGAGGCTATCTTCATGAAATTTGTGCTGTAGGTTATTGGTAATGAAACTACGGCGGCGACTACGTACGGGAGGATTGGACAATGGGTTCGGAACTTAGAACTTTTTGATCGAATTTAGGCCAAACTAGCGTAATTCCGAAACCAATGAAGATATAACCTCCAAATTTGGTATCAGGGTGTCCCTTCCTATTGCGTAAGTGTCTTTGAAATTTGGGCCCCATTGGACTAGTGGGTCGGAGACCAGGCACTCAGTTCCGAGAACCTTCAAGCATATTTTCGAAATTAATAAAAATAGTAACTTGAAACAAATGTAGAAGCTTCAAATTTGGCCCAAGGTGTTCTTTACTATTTCTTCCGTGCCCCCCTAATTTGGGATCATTTGGAGTGGTGGTTCAGGACCTCTCTTAGACCCCCAAATGTGTAAAAACTTATCATCGAAATTAATAAAACTAGTAACTTAAAATTAAGATAGAAAGTTCCAGTTGTATACAAGGGTATTGAAACTAGTATTGAAAGTATGACGGGACTGCATATGGGCGAAATCGTACCATGGTTTGGGGTTCTGGAACCCTTTACAAGTTCAAGGACTAACAAACATATATCTTAAAACACCATAACTCCAAAAATAATGCCGGTATTTTGATGAAGTTTAAACTCTAGGTTACTAGTAATGAAAGTACCATGGGAATTGGTTCTGGTTGAGTTTAATTTCAAAGCCAAGGAATATATTTCCTATGTCCTATGTGTCTTCGAAATCTAGACTTAATTGTAGTGGTTCAGCTATATTCAAAGGTACTTGCTGCATTTATGTAAAATTTATTTGAATATTTAAATGAATTATATGAAAAGGTCTAAATTTGTAATTGTATTTTAGAAATACATTTATTGCATATTTTGCATTTGTAAGCTATTTTGAAAAATTTGGATAATTAAATATGTTTTGCTTTGATTATCTTTTTATCACAAAATTTAATAATTAGAATTTTTTCATTTTGTAATTGAATTGGAATAAATATATTTTCATTTATTTCAAGTTTGTTTGTTTTTTAATATTTTTAAATAGATAAATTAGTAAGAATTTGTAATATTTTTTAATAGATAGTGTAATTAGAAAATGTTTTTAGTATTATAAAGTTAATTTGGTTAGCTATGTCTTACAATCAAATTACTAACAGCTTTTATGGTGTTAAAATGTCTTATGGATATGTCCTTAAATTTGAACCAAATAGGTGTAGGGTATTTCTAAGTCGGTTGCACCGACTGACTGTTTCTTAACTTGTTTTTCCTATACATAATAAAATGTATGGCAACAATGTTGTCAACAATTCTTGCGTCTGAAATTTGCTTAAAAAAAAAAATTTATAATTTTTTCAATTATAAAAACGTTTATAAGTATTTTTGAATTTTATTCCTGTAGCTTAACGCGCTATAAAGAGATTATAGTTTTGTATACTTATTACACAAAAAAAGCGATTTACATTCTATAATATATAATGTGTTCTAATATATAATGTTCTGAAAATTTGATGATTTTTCTAAACAAATAAATATCCATATTTACTGAAATCAAGTACCAAAAATTCGAGTTAATGCTGTCCTAGGTACATATAGAAAACTGTACTTTTTTATACCCTACACCTATAGAATAGGTAAAGGGGTATATTAACTTTGGTATGGTGTTTGTAACCACCTAAAGGAAGCGAGCTAGATATGGAAAAGTATATATATTTGTGATCAGCGTGACCTCCTGAGTCGATATAGCCATGTCTGTCCGTCCGTAGGCACGATAACTCAAAAACTAATAGAGCTATCTTGATGAAATTTTAAATGTAGGTTACTAGGACTGAAAGTGCGGCGGGGATTGCATATGGGCGAAATCGGCCCATGGGATCGGATTCTGGATCTTTTAATCGATCGAGGGGCTAACGAACATATATAAAAAATCACTATAACTCAACAACTAATGACGCTCTCTTCATAAAATTTGTGCTGTAGGTTACTCGTAATGAAACTACTTCGGGGTTTCCGTAAGTTCGGGATTGGATCATGGGTTGGGAACCTAGATTTTTTTGATCGAATTTAGGCCAAACGAGTATAATTCTAAAACCAATGAAGATAGAACCTCCAAATTTAGTATCAGGGTGTCCCTTCCTATTTCCTAAGTGTCTTGGAAATTTGGGCCCCATTGGAGTAGTGGGTCGGGGACCAGCCACACATTTCCGAAGACCTTAAAGCATATCTTTAAAATTAATAAAGATACAAATTGAAAAAATGTAGAAGCTTCAAATTTGGCACAAGGGTGTTCTTTAGTATCTCTTGTGTGTCCTCTTAATTTGGGATCAATTGGAGGGGTGGTTCGAAATTACTAAAAAGAGTAACTTAAAATTAAGATAGAACGTTCAAATTGTGTACAAGGGTTAACTAGTACTATAAATACCGCGCGGACTGTATAAGGGCGAAATCAGCTCAAGGGTTCGGATTCTGGACCTTTTAATCGGTTTTAGGGCTAACCCTAAAAAATCACGATAACTCAACAACTAATGACGCTATCTTCATGAAATTTGTGTGTAGGTTATTGGTAATGAAACTACGGCGGCGATTGCGTACGGTGAGGATTGGACAATTGGTTCGGAACTTAGAACTTTTTGATCGAATTTAGGCCAAACTAGCATAATTACGTAACCAATGAAAATAGAACCTCCAAATTTGGTATCAGAGTGTCGCTTTTGATCTCCTTAGTTTCCTTGAAATTTGAGCCCAATTGGAGTAGTGCGTGGGGTCCAGCTACTCAGTTCCGAGGACCTTAAAGCATAATTTCGAAATTATTAAAGATAGTAACTTGAAACAAAAGTACAAGCTTCAAATTTGGCACGTGGGTGTTCTTTACTATTTCCTGCGTGTCCCTCTAATTTTGGATCAATTGGAGTGGTGGTTCAGTAACTCTGTTAGACCCCCCAATGTGTAAAAGCTTATCATCGAAATTAATAAAACGAGTAACTTTAAATTAAGATAACACGTTCCAATTGTGCAAAGAGTTAACTAGTATTGAAAGTATGACGGAGACTGCATATGAGCGAAATCGTACCATGGTTTCGGGTTCTTGAACCTTTGAAAAGTTCAAGGGCTAACAAACATATAAAAACACCATAACTCAAAAAATAATGCCGGTATTTATAAATATAATAATGCAATGGGAATGGGTTGTGGTCGAGTTTAATTTCGAAGCTAAAGAATATTTATCCTATGTGTCCCCGAAATTTAGACTTAATTGTAGTGGTTTAGCTATGTTCAAAGGTAGTTGCTGCATTTATGTAAAATTTTTTTTTGTATTTAAATGAATTATATGAAAAGGTCTAAATTTCTAATACATTTATTGCATATTTTGCGTTTATAAGCTTTTCTATTAGGTATATAAACTAACCATTTAAAATAATTGCAATTTTGAAAAATTTGGATAATTAAATATGTTTTACTTTGATTATCTTTTTATCACAAAATTTAATAATTAGAATTTTTTCATTTTGTAATTGAATTGGAATAAATATATTTTCATTTACTTAAAGTTTTTTTGTTTTTTAATATTTTTAAATGGATAAATTAGTAAGAATCTGTAATATTTTTTAATAGATAGTGTAATTAGAAAATGTTAAATTATAAAGTTAATTTGATTAGCTATGTCATACGATCAAATTAATAACAGCTTTTATGGTGTTAAAATGATTTATGGATATGACTGACTGTTTCTTTACTTGTTTTATAAACATTTTAGTACGATTTGAACTATGTTGTATGTATTCTGTATCCTAATTAAAAAGCTTATTCATAGAGCATAATATGTACAACAAAATTTAACATACCTATCATAATTCATAAGTAAATAAGTTAAGTACTTAGTATTATATTATATTGAAGCTGCCAAAATACAAAATAATATAGTTAAGTTGACAGAAGTCGATATTTTTTTTAAAATCACAATTTTAAGATTTATAATATATCTACAAAGATATTAAAAAAAAATAACTAATCAATTAAAAAATTGATAAATTTTTCCTCCCCTTATTCCATTTTTAAATTTAGTAGCTACATAGGCAAATGTAGCTACTAAAATAAAAAAATCTGAAATTTTTACTACAAATGTATGTATATATACAAAAAATGGTTCTGAATTCTTTACCTTACTTTATATTATACTTATTTGTCTAGGAGTAAACTAGTCTTTTTACAGCTACACCACACCGCCTTTTGAAAAAGAGTAGATGAAAGGAGTATATAATTACATATTTATTTTATCTAAATTAAAGCATACGACGTACAATTTTTATACGGCAGTACGTCAATATGTCTATTTATATATCAGTAAATTGATACGCGCGTACACACAAAAATATTTATTTGAATGTTTTAATATAGTACAAAAAATTTTATTAATTTCATATAATAGGTATATTTTGAATTTTTTTTAATATAAGATATTTTTTAAAACATAATCATAGAAATATAAGAAAAACCAAAAACCATTTGTCAATTTGTAAATTTTAAAAATCCGATTACAGTACATCGCGTTACGCGTAATTTGGTTGCTCTCATGTAAATTCATATACCTATTTATTTGTAAATTTTTTGACAGAAATTATACGCCAATTTTTATTTAAGTTGAAGATTATTTTTTAGGTATTTTAAATTATTTTGAATGTATGTTTTTTTAAAAAAAAAATATTATTTTAAAATATTTTATTTTGAAAACTAATGTTACTACATCAGAAAAAACTATTACAATATTTTTATACGCTTTGTTAAATTTTAAAATTTTAAATTTCGAAGTACAGTACATAACATACCTTCTTATTTCAAAAATTTTTGACAGAAACTGCACGCCGTACGCATTTATTCTGGTTGATCCCTAAAGAACATAATTTTTCTTAAGAAATGTAATTTTTTTGTTTCTGCAAACATAAGTATTTCAATTATTTTGAATATATGTAATGTATTTTTAAAAAAATATCTAGGTATTTTTAAAAACAATATTATTTTTTATTTTTGGAACAATAAAAACATAAAAAAAACAATAACATTTTTATATGCTTTGTCAATGTTAAATCATAAATCCAAAAGAAATAGATAATATGCTTACCCAAATAGAAAATACTATAAAAGAAGGAGAAATGGATAACAAAAATTTATTAAATGCTGAAATTAAAACAATTAGAGCGAAAATCAGTAATGTAATGCCAACTAAAATTAGAAAAACAAGAGGCTTAATTAATATCATAGACAGTGCTGAAAAGTGGCTATTTGGTACAATGGACGATGTAGATCGAGAAAAAATATTAGAACATTTGAAAACTGTTGAAGAAAATGATCAAAACGCTATTAGTACACTAAATCAACAAATCTCAATAAATTCACTTTTTAAAAAACTATCACAATTCTTAAACAGTCAATAGAACAAGACAGAATTAAAAATATAGAAGCTTAGAAGCTTTTAATGATATAAAAGAAAACAATAAACAAATTATAAGATTTTTATTATACTTAGATCAAATAATAAAATTAAGATTTTTAGAAAATAAGATAAACTAAATTCAAGACAATATTGCATCAGCTAAATATAATTTAATATAACCTAGCATATCCTAGCAGAATAAATAGAATTATACCAAATAGACTTTTATAAATTAAAATTAAGTAAAATAGGAATTATAAATTATAAAGATGAATTACTAGTAACTGCAATTAAAATTCCACTAAATTATATCCAAACTGATTTAAAACTAATCACTCATTTGCCTAGTAAAGAATATGTAGAAATTGATGAAAACAATGAATATATTGTAGAAATTGAAATGTATTTTTAATAACTAATGTAAATTCAGATATAATAATAAAACTAAAATAGAAATAGTAGATGATGAAACTTTATTAATAAACAAGTAAAGAAACAGTCAGTCGTTGCAACCGACTTAGAAATACCCTTCACCTATTTGGTTCAAATTTAAGGACATATCCATAAGTCGTTTTAACACCATAAAAGCTGTTATTAATTTGATCGTATGACATAGCTAATCAAATTAATTTTATAATAATAAAAACATTTTCTAATTAAACTATCTATTAAAAAATATTACAAATTCTTACTAATTTATCTATTTAAAAATATTAAAAAACAAAAAAACTTGAAATAAATTAAAATATATTTATTCCAATTCAATTACAAAAAGAAAAAATTCTAATTATTAAATTTTGTGTAAAAAGCTAATCAAAGCATAATATATTTAATAACCCAAATTTTTCAAAATTTCAGTTATTTTAAATGGTTAGTTTATATACCTAAAATATGCAATAAATGTATTTCTAAAATACAATTACAAATTTAGACCTTTTCATATAATTCATTTAAATATAAAAATAAATTTTACATAAATGCAGCAAGTACCTTTGAAAATAGCTGAACCAATACAATTAATTCAAAATTTCGGGGACACATAGGAAATAGGAAATATATTCTTTGGCTTCGAAATTAAACTCGACCAGAACCAATTCCCATGGTACATTAATTAGGTACTAGTAACCTAGAGAATTTTTTTGGTGTTTTTAAGATATATGTTTGTGAGCCCTTGAAATTTTCAAGGGTTCCAGAACCCGAAACCATGGTACGATTTCGCCCATATGCAGTCCCCGTCATACTTTCAATACTAGTTAACTCTCGTACACAATTGGAACGTGTTATCTTAATTTGTTATCTTAAGTTACTAGTTTTATTAATTTCGATGATAAGCTTTTACATCTTAGCTTTTTATCTTAAGTTACTAGTTTAATTAATTTCGATGATAAGCTTTTACACATTGGGGGGTATAAGAGAGGTACTGAACCACCACTCCAATTGATCCCAAATAAGAGAAACAAGCAGGAAATAGTAAAGAACACACATGTGCCAAATTTTAAGTTTCCACATTTGTTTCAAGTTACTATCTTTATTAATTTCGAAAATATGCTTTAAGGTCCTCGGAACTGAGTGAGTGGTTCCCACCCACTACTCCAATTGGGCTCAAATTTTAAGGAGACTAAGGAAATCGAAAGCGACACCCTGATACCAAATTTGGAGGTTCTATCCCCGCTGAACTTTAAGTATTAGTAAATTCTTGTACACAATTTGTACGTTCTATCTTAATTTTAAATTACTATTTTTAGTAATTTCGATTATAAGCTTTTAAAACTTGGGAGGTCTAAGAGGGGTACTGAACCACCACTCCAATTGAACCCAAATTAGGGGACATGCAAGAGATAGTAAAGAACACCCTTGTGCCAAAATTGAAGCTTCTACATTTTTTCAAGTTGCTATCTTTATTAATTTTAAAGATATGCTTTAAGGTCTTCGGAAGTGTGTGGCTGGTCACCGACCCACCACTCCAATAGGGCCCAAATTTCAAAGACACTTAGGAAATAGGAAGGGACACCCTGATACCAAATTTGGAGGTTCTATCTTCATTGGTTTCGGAATTATGCTCGTTTTGCCTAAATTTGATCAAAAAGTTCTAGGTCCCGAACCCATGGTCCAATCCTGAACTTACGCAATGCCCGAAGTAGTTTCAGTACTAGTAACCTACAGCACAAGTTTGATAAAGATAGCGTCATTAGTTGTTGAGTTATTGTGATTTTTATATATTTTCGTTAGCCCTTCGATCGATTAAAAGGTCCAGAATCCGAACCCATGGGCCGATTCCGCCCATATGCAATCCCCGCCGTACTTTCAGTCCTAGTAACCTACAGTTAAAATTTCATCAAGATAGCTCCATTATTTTTTGAGTTATCGTGCCTACGGACGGACATGACTATATCGACTCAGGAGGTCACGCTAATCACAAATATATATACTTTCCATATCTAGCTCGCTTCCTTTAGGTGGTTACAAACATTATACGAAAGTTAATATACCCTTTTACCTATTCTATAGGTGTAGGGTATAAAAATGCTAAAAAAACCGAATTAATACAAAATAGTGACGATAGAAAATTAACATTGAATAAAAATTATTTTGTTAATTTTTATAATTGTGAAATTAAAATATAAAATGAAATATTTTATAACCAAAAGAAAACTATTCAAGATAAATATTTTTACCCTAGTAATAACTATAATTACTTTTACTACCTATGTATTACTTTTATAATTTTACGGTTAACAAACAAAGGAACCAAAATAAAAATTGTAAATAAAGAAATTCCGGAGAATTTCAACTCTAACCGAGAAGGGGTTATGTATGTATGAGCCTCCTAATGTAACGTTAGCTGAGTCAACTCAAGTTTCACCACCTGAAGTTGTGATTGCAGCTAAAACAAAACAAATTAATTCTAGTATATTTTGATTTTCTTTAAAAAATTTATATTCATATGAAAAATTTCGCAAATATGTAAAACTGCTGACTCTAGATTATTTTGTTTTTTTTTCTGTTTTAAATTAGAAAACCTTGAACTCTTCAAGTTCAATGTTGTTAAAACTTATAATTTTACATTAGCAACTTAGTTAATAAGAAATGCTTATATTTTAGTTTTTATACCCTACACCTATAGAATAGGTAAAGGGGTATATTAACTTTGGTATGGTGTTTGTAACCACGTAAAGGAAGCGAGCTAGATATGGAAAAGTATATATATTTGTGATCAGCGTGACCTCCTAAGTCGATATAGCCATGTCCGTCTATCCGTCCGCCCGTAGGCACGATAACTCAAAAAATAATGGGGCTATCTAGATGAAATTTTACCCGTACGTTACTTGGACTGAAAGTACGGCGGGGATTGCCAATGGGTGAAATCGGCCCATGGGTTCGGCTTCTGGACCTTTTAATTGGTTCAAGGGCTAACGAACATATATAAAAAAAAAATGATAAATCAACAACTATTGACGCTATCTTTATCAAATTTGTGCTGTAACTTACTAGTAACGAGACTAAAGCGTGGATTGCGTACGATCGAGATTGGACTATGGGTTCGGAACCTAGAACTTTTTGATTGAATTTAGGGCAAACTGGCATAATTCCGAAACCAATGAAGACAGAACTAACCATTTAAACTAATTATAAACTAACCATTTAAAATAATTGCAATTTTGAAAAATTTGGATAATTAAATATGTTTTGCTTTGATTATCTTTTTATCACAAAATTTAATAATTAAAATTTTTTCATTTTGTAATTGAATTGGAATAAATATATTTTCATTTATTTCAAGTTTGTTTGTTTTTTAATATTTTTAAATAGATAAATTAGTAAGAATTTGTAATATTTTTTAATAGATAGTGTAATTAGAAAATGTTTTTAGTATTATAAAGTTAATTTGGTTAGCTATGTCATACAATCAAATTACTAACAGCTTTTATAGTGTTAAAATGTCTTATGGATATGTCCTTAAATTTGAACCAAATAGGTGTAGGGTATTTCTAAGTCGGTTGCACCGACTGACTGTTTCTTAACTTGTTTTTCCTATACATAATAAAATGTATGGCAACAATGTTGTCAACAATTCTTGCGTCTGAAATTTGCTTAAAAAAAAAAATTTATAATTTTTTCAATTATAAAAACGTTTATAAGTATTTTTGAATTTTATTCCTGTAGCTTAACGCGCTATAAAGAGATTATAGTTTTGTATACTTATTACACAAAAAAAGCGATTTACATTCTATAATATATAATGTGTTCTAATATATAATGTTCTGAAAATTTGATGATTTTTCTAAACAAATAAATATCCATATTTACTGAAATCAAGTACCAAAAATTCGAGTTAATGCTGTCCTAGGTACATATAGAAAACTGTACTTTTTTATACCCTACACCTATAGAATAGGTAAAGGGGTATATTAACTTTGGTATGGTGTTTGTAACCACCTAAAGGAAGCGAGCTAGATATGGAAAAGTATATATATTTGTGATCAGCGTGACCTCCTGAGTCGATATAGCCATTTCTGTCCGTCCGTAGGCACGATAACTCAAAAACTAATAGAGCTATCTTGATGAAATTTTAAATGTAGGTTACTAGGACTGAAAGTGCGGCGGGGATTGCATATGGGCGAAATCGGCCCATGGGATCGGATTCTGGATCTTTTAATCGATCGAGGGGCTAACGAACATATATAAAAAATCACTATAACTCAACAACTAATGCCGCTCTCTTCATAAAATTTGTGCTGTAGGTTACTCGTAATGAAACTACTTCGGGGTTTCCGTAAGTTCGGGATTGGATCATGGGTTGGGAACCTAGATTTTTTTGATCGAATTTAGGCCAAACGAGTATAATTCTAAAACCAATGAAGATAGAACCTCCAAATTTAGTATCAGGGTGTCCCTTCCTATTTCCTAAGTGTCTTGGAAATTTGGGCCCCATTGGAGTAGTGGGTCGGGGACCAGCCACACATTTCCGAAGACCTTAAAGCATATCTTTAAAATTAATAAAGATACAAATTGAAAAAATGTAGAAGCTTCAAATTTGGCACAAGGGTGTTCTTTAGTATCTCTTGTGTGTCCTCTAAATTTGGGATCAATTGGAGGGGTGGTTCAGTAGCCCTCTTAGACCTCCCAAGTTTTAAAAGCTTATAATCGAAATTACTAAAAAGAGTAACTTAAAATTAAGATAGAACGTTCAAATTGTGTACAAGGGTTAACTAGTACTATAAATACCGCGCGGACTGTATAAGGGCGAAATCAGCTCAAGGGTTCGGATTCTGGACCTTTTAATCGGTTTTAGGGCTAACCCTAAAAAATCACGATAACTCAACAACTAATGACGCTATCTTCATGAAATTTGTGTGTAGGTTATTGGTAATGAAACTACGGCGGTGATTGCGTACGGTGAGGATTGGACAATTGGTTCGGAACTTAGAACTTTTTGATCGAATTTAGGCCAAACTAGCATAATTACGTAACCAATGAAAATAGAACCTCCAAATTTGGTATCAGAGTGTCGCTTTTGATCTCCTTAGTTTCCTTGAAATTTGAGCCCAATTGGAGTAGTGCGTGGGGTCCAGCTACTCAGTTCCGAGGACCTTAAAGCATAATTTCGAAATTATTAAAGATAGTAACTTGAAACAAAAGTACAAGCTTCAAATTTGGCACGTGGGTGTTCTTTACTATTTCCTGCGTGTCCCTCTAATTTTGGATCAATTGGAGTGGTGGTTCAGTAACTCTGTTAGACCCCCCAATGTGTAAAAGCTTACCATCGAAATTAATAAAACGAGTAACTTTAAATTAAGATAACACGTTCCAATTGTGTAAAGAGTTAACTAGTATTGAAAGTATGACGGAGACTGCATATGAGCGAAATCGTACCATGGTTTCGGGTTCTTGAACCTTTGAAAAGTTCAAGGGCTAACAAACATATAAAAACACCATAACTCAAAAAATAATGCCGGTATTTATAAATATAATAATGCAATGGGAATGGGTTGTGGTCGAGTTTAATTTCGAAGCCAAAGAATATTTATCCTATGTGTCCCCGAAATTTAGACTTAATTGTAGTGGTTTAGCTATGTTCAAAGGTAGTTGCTGCATTTATGTAAAATTTTTTTTTGTATTTAAATGAATTATATGAAAAGGTCTAAATTTCTAATACATTTATTGCATATTTTGCGTTTATAAGCTTTTCTATTAGGTATATAAACTAACCATTTAAAATAATTGCAATTTTGAAAAATTTGGATAATTAAATATGTTTTGCTTTGATTATCTTTTTATCACAAAATTTAATAATTAGAATTTTTTCATTTTGTAATTGAATTGGAATAAATATATTTTCATTTACTTAAAGTTTTTTTGTTTTTTAATATTTTTAAATGGATAAATTAGTAAGAATCTGTAATATTTTTTAATAGATAGTGTAATTAGAAGATGTTAAATTATAAAGTTAATTTGATTAGCTATGTCATACGATCAAATTAATAACAGCTTTTATGGTGTTAAAATGATTTATGGATATGACTGACTGTTTCTTTACTTGTTTTATAAACATTTTAGTACGATTTGAACTATGTTGTATGTATTCTGTATCCTAATTAAAAAGCTTATTCATAGAGCATAATATGTACAACAAAATTTAACATACCTATCATAATTCATAAGTAAATAAGTTAAGTACTTAGTATTATATTATATTGAAGCTGCCAAAATACAAAATAATATAGTTAAGTTGACAGAAGTCGATATTTTTTTTAAAATCACAATTTTAAGATTTATAATATATCTACAAAGATATTAAAAAAAAATAACTAATCAATTAAAAAATTGATAAATTTTTCCTCCCCTTATTCCATTTTTAAATTTAGTAGCTACATAAGCAAATGTAGCTACTAAAATAAAAAAATCTGAAATTTTTACTACAAATGTATGTAGGTACATATACAAAAAATGGTTCTGAATTCTTTACCTTACTTTATATTATACTTATTTGTCTAGGAGTAAACTAGTCTTTTTACAGCTACACCACACCGCCTTTTGAAAAAGAGTAGATGAAAGGAGTATATAATTACATATTTATTTTATCTAAATTAAAGCATACGACGTACAATTTTTATACGGCAGTACGTCAATATGTCTATTTATATATCAGTAAATTGATACGCGCGTACACAAAAAAATATTTATTTGAATGTTTTAATATAGTACAAAAAATTTTATTAATTTCATATAATAGGTATATTTTGAATTTTTTTCAATATAAGATATTTTTTAAAACATAATCATAGAAATATAAGAAAAACCAAAAACCATTTGTCAATTTGTAAATTTTAAAAATCCGATTACAGTACATCGCGTTACGCGTAATTTGGTTGCTCTCATGTAAATTCATATACCTATTTATTTGTAAATTTTTTGACAGAAATTATACGCCAATTTTTATTTAAGTTGAAGATTATTTTTTAGGTATTTTAAATTATTTTGAATGTATGTTTTTTTAAAAAAAAAATATTATTTTAAAATATTTTATTTTGAAAACTAATGTTACTACATCAGAAAAAACCATTACAATATTTTTATACGCTTTGTTAAATTTTAAAATTTTAAATTTCGAAGTACAGTACATAACATACCTTTTTATTTCAAAAATTTTTGACAGAAACTGCACGCCGTACGCATTTATTCTGGTTGATCCCTAAAGAACATAATTTTTCTTAAGAAATGTAATTTTTTTGTTTCTGCAAACATAAGTATTTCAATTATTTTGAATATATGTAATGTATTTTTAAAAAAATATCTAGGTATTTTTAAAAACAATATTATTTTTTATTTTTGGAACAATAAAAACATAAAAAAAACAATAACATTTTTATATGCTTTGTCAATGTTAAATCATAAATCCAAAAGAAATAGATAATATGCTTACCCAAATAGAAAATACTATAAAAGAAGGAGAAATGGATAACAAAAATTTATTAAATGCTGAAATTAAAACAATTAGAGCGAAAATCAGTAATGTAATGCCAACTAAAATTAGAAAAACAAGAGGCTTAATTAATATCATAGACAGTGCTGAAAAGTGGCTATTTGGTACAATGGACGATGTAGATCGAGAAAAAATATTAGAACATTTGAAAACTGTTGAAGAAAATGATCAAAACGCTATTAGTACACTAAATCAACAAATCTCAATAAATTCACTTTTTAAAAAACTATCACAATTCTTAAACAGTCAATAGAACAAGACAGAATTAAAAATATAGAAGCTTAGAAGCTTTTAATGATATAAAAGAAAACAATAAACAAATTATAAGATTTTTATTATACTTAGATCAAATAATAAAATTAAGATTTTTAGAAAATAAGATAAACTAAATTCAAGACAATATTGCATCAGCTAAATATAATTTAATATAACCTAGCATATCCTAGCAGAATAAATAGAATTATACCAAATAGACTTTTATAAATTAAAATTAAGTAAAATAGGAATTATAAATTATAAAGATGAATTACTAGTAACTGCAATTAAAATTCCACTAAATTATATCCAAACTGATTTAAAACTAATCACTCATTTGCCTAGTAAAGAATATGTAGAAATTGATGAAAACAATGAATATATTGTAGAAATTGAAATGTATTTTTAATAACTAATGTAAATTCAGATATAATAATAAAACTAAAATAGAAATAGTAGATGATGAAACTTTATTAATAAACAAGTAAAGAAACAGTCAATCGTTGCAACCGACTTAGAAATACCCTTCACCTATTTGGTTCAAATTTAAGGACATATCCATAAGTCGTTTTAATACCATAAAAGCTGTTATTAATTTGATCGTATGACATAGCTAATCAAATTAACTTTATAATAATAAAAACATTTTCTAATTAAACTATCTATTAAAAAATATTACAAATTCTTACTAATTTATCTATTTAAAAATATTAAAAAACAAAAAAACTTGAAATAAATGAAAATATATTTATTCCAATTCAATTACAAAATGAAAAAATTCTAATTATTAAATTTTGTGTAAAAAGCTAATCAAAGCATAATATATTTAATAACCCAAATTTTTCAAAATTTCAGTTATTTTAAATGGTTAGTTTATATACCTAAAATATGCAATAAATGTATTTCTAAAATACAATTACAAATTTAGACCTTTTCATATAATTCATTTAAATATAAAAATAAATTTTACATAAATGCAGCAAGTACCTTTGAAAATAGCTGAACCAATACAATTAATTCAAAATTTCGGGGACACATAGGAAATAGGAAATATATTCTTTGGCTTCGAAATTAAACTCGACCAGAACCAATTCCCATGGTACATTAATTAGGTACTAGTAACCTAGAGAATTTTTTTGGTGTTTTTAAGATATATGTTTGTGAGCCCTTGAAATTTTCAAGGGTTCCAGAACCCGAAACCATGGTACGATTTCGCCCATATGCAGTCCCCGTCATACTTTCAATACTAGTTAACTCTCGTACACAATTGGAACGTGTTATCTTAATTTGTTATCTTAAGTTACTAGTTTTATTAATTTCGATGATAAGCTTTTACATCTTAGCTTTTTATCTTAAGTTACTAGTTTTATTAATTTCGATGATAAGCTTTTACACATTGGGGGGTATAAGAGAGGTACTGAACCACCACTCCAATTGATCCCAAATAAGAGAAACAAGCAGGAAATAGTAAAGAACACACATGTGCCAAATTTTAAGTTTCCACATTTGTTTCAAGTTACTATCTTTATTAATTTCGAAAATATGCTTTAAGGTCCTCGGAACTGAGTGAGTGGTTCCCACCCACTACTCCAATTGGGCTCAAATTTTAAGGAGACTAAGGAAATCGAAAGCGACACCCTGATACCAAATTTGGAGGTTCTATCCCCGCTGAACTTTAAGTATTAGTAAATTCTTGTACACAATTTGTACGTTCTATCTTAATTTTAAATTACTATTTTTAGTAATTTCGATTATAAGCTTTTAAAACTTGGGAGGTCTAAGAGGGGTACTGAACCACCACTCCAATTGAACCCAAATTAGGGGACATGCAAGAGATAGTAAAGAACACCCTTGTGCCAAAATTGAAGCTTCTACATTTTTTCAAGTTGCTATCTTTATTAATTTTAAAGATATGCTTTAAGGTCTTCGGAAGTGTGTGGCTGGTCACCGACCCACCACTCCAATAGGGCCCAAATTTCAAAGACACTTAGGAAATAGGAAGGGACACCCTGATACCAAATTTGGAGGTTCTATCTTCATTGGTTTCGGAATTATGCTCGTTTTGCCTAAATTTGATCAAAAAGTTCTAGGTCCCGAACCCATGGTCCAATCCTGAACTTACGCAATGCCCGAAGTAGTTTCAGTACTAGTAACCTACAGCACAAGTTTGATAAAGATAGCGTCATTAGTTGTTGAGTTATTGTGATTTTTATATATTTTCGTTAGCCCTTCGATCGATTAAAAGGTCCAGAATCCGAACCCATGGGCCGATTCCGCCCATATGCAATCCCCGCCGTACTTTCAGTCCTAGTAACCTACAGTTAAAATTTCATCAAGATAGCTCCATTATTTTTTGAGTTATCGTGCGTACGGACGGACATGACTATATCGACTCAGGAGGTCACGCTAATCACAAATGTATATACTTTCCATATCTAGCTCGCTTCCTTTAGGTGGTTACAAACATTATATGAAATTTAATATACCCTTTTACCTATTCTATAGGTGTAGGGTATAAAAATGCTAAAAAAACCGAATTAATACAAAATAGTGACGATAGAAAATTAACATTGAATAAAAATTATTTTGTTAATTTTTATAATTGTGAAATTAAAATATAAAATGAAATATTTTATAACCAAAAGAAAACTATTCAAGATAAATATTTTTACCCTAGTAATAACTATAATTATACCTATGTAAAACCCATTGTTTTAAAAAATTTTGAAAATATTAAAGAAATATTAACAAATTAAAATATTATAAAGCTGTTTCATATGGTACAAATATATCTATTATTGTAGCCTCAGTAATATGTATTACTTTTATAATTTTACGGTTAACAAACAAAGGAACCAAATTAAAAATTGTAAATAAAGAAATTCCGGAGAATTTCAACTCTAATCGAGAAGGGGTTATGTATGTATGAGCCTCCTAATGTAACGTTAGCTGAGTCAACTCAAGTTTCACCACCTGAAGTTGTGATTGCAGCTAAAACAAAACAAATTAATTCTAGTATATTTTGATTTTCTTTAAAAAATTTATATTCATATGAAAAATTTCGCAAATATGTAAAACTGCTGACTCTAGATTATTTTGTTTTTTTTTCTGTTTTAAATTAGAAAACCTTGAACTCTTCAAGTTCAATGTTGTTAAAACTTATAATTTTACATTAGCAACTTAGTTAATAAGAAATGCTTATATTTTAGTTTTTATACCCTACACCTATAGAATAGGTAAAGGGGTGTATTAACTTTGGTATGGTGTTTGTAACCACGTAAAGGAAGCGAGCTAGATATGGAAAAGTATATATATTTGTGATCAGCGTGACCTCCTAAGTCGATATAGCCATGTCCGTCTATCCGTCCGCCCGTAGGCACGATAACTCAAAAAATAATGGGGCTATCTAGATGAAATTTTACCCGTACGTTACTTGGACTGAAAGTACGGCGGGGATTGCCAATGGGTGAAATCGGCCCATGGGTTCGGCTTCTGGACCTTTTAATTGGTTCAAGGGCTAACGAACATATATAAAAAAAAAATGATAAATCAACAACTATTAACGCTATCTTTATCAAATTTGTGCTGTAACTTACTAGTAACGAGACTAAAGCGTGGATTGCGTACGATCGAGATTGGACTATGGGTTCGGAACCTAGAACTTTTTGATTGAATTTAGGGCAAACTGGCATAATTCCGAAACCAATGAAGACAGAACCACCAAATTTGGTATCAGGGTGTCCCTTCCTATTTCCTCAGTGTCCTTGTAATTTGGGATCTATTGGAGTTGTGGTTTAGTAACCCTCTTAGACCTCCGAAGGTTTAAAAGCTTATAATCGCAATTACTAAAAATAGTAACTTAAAATTAAAATTGAACGTTCCACTATGGGCGAAATGGACGAAAATATGGACGAAATCGGCCCAAGGGTTCGGATTCTGGTTCTGTTAATCGTTTCTAAGGGCTAACGAACATATATAATAAATCAGGATAACTCAACAACTAATGACGCTATCTTTATAAAATTTGTGTTGTAGGGTCCTGGTAATGGAACTACAACGCCGATTGCGTACGGAGGGGAATGTATCAGGGTGTCTCTTTCTATTTCCTAAGTGTCCTTGAAATTTGGGACCAATTACAGTAGTGGGTTGAGAACCAGCCACACAGTTCCGAAGACATTAAAGTATATTTTCGAAATTAATAAAGATTGTAACTTCAAACAAATATAGAAGTTTCAAATTTATTTTATTCAAACGCCGGCAATTGAAATTAACGGCTATTTACTTAGTATAATGACATAGTGGCAAATTTAGTATACCCTTTTGGCCTCTCAATGGAATTCTAATTTAAGTTGATGTAATTGAAAAAAGTTGACACAAGAATGGTGTACATGTTAATTTTAAAATGTAATAAACCAATTTTTTTAAAACGAGTTTTTTAGGGATTATTCTGGCCATTTTCTAATAAATTTATCAAATTTCAACTGAAACTTTTCATAATTATTAAATAATAACAATAAAAATTCAAGCAGCACCAAATTGTCAAGAAGCAGAGGAAAAACGTGTAGCAAAATTAAAGATAATCGTTACAACTCTTTTGCAAACTATTTTTTAAAGTTTTTGTTTCGCAATCGGTTAAAAGAACTCGACAAAACATTTTTTTAAACATTCCCCTAATTCAAAGAAGTTTTACCTACTCTCAAAAATTGGAAGTAATTTACTTACAAAAGTTTTTTTTTGAATAATAGTAGGAATGATAAGTTAGTATATACATGTACGCATACCAAATTTACATTCAAGTGGTCAAACCGTTTCTGCTTAAGAGTACAGTAATGAAAATATCTGTAAAAAGCTGCTGTGCCACAATGGGTTAACGCAACTCAACAAACCTGTTTTTGAAACTTCGACCAAACAATATTTCGCAAAATTGGACGTAATATCCTTTCAAAATTTTTTTTTTTAAAAATTGTCGGGGGGCAAGGGGTAACAAATTTCAAGTTTGTTAATAGAGTGAACTCAATTGTCAAAGACGAACACATACAAAAATTTGAAGTATATCGGTTAAATAATTTCTGATTTATAGCAAAGTAACGAAAAAACCGATAAAAAGCTGTTGTACCGCAACGGGTTAACGGAACACCACAAATATTTTTTTGAGGCTTTCTTTTAAACCAAAGCAGTACTTCGAAAAAATGGCTGTAACTTGCTCTTTTGCAATTTGCACGCTCCTGGGCAACGCCGGGTAAATCTGCTAGTCTAATATATAAAGGAGAAAATTTGTTTGTTTGTTTGTTTGTTTAATTGTTTGTCCAGGATTCACGTGAAAACCACTGGTCCGATTGTTACAAAATTTTAAAGGAATAATTCTGGGAGCCCGGGGGGTGACATAGGCTATGTCACACTTTTATAAGTCAATAGGTTGCGGCTCCATAGCTGTTTTAAGCTTTTCCGTTTTTTGGATGTCGAGTCAAAACGGCTATACCTATTGACTTGAAATTTTGAACTAATGTTCCTCTTAGCAACCAGAATTAGTTGTATTAATTTGGTTGGAATAATTTAACCTATTTCGGTCTGGCGTGCTACCAAAAAAATTTGTGTTTCCGATTTGTGTCCAATGTTACATGTTGATTTTGCAGTCTAAAAGAGAGGCTGCAAAAAGTTTTAGTTAAGTTCGATTAACCCGTTTTCCACGACGATGCCATGAAGTTTTCTATAAATTTTATTTGCTTAAACGATTAAAAGAATTTTATTGAATATTTTGTACCAGTATTTTAATTAAAACCCACGGGGTTAATTTGGTTTTGACCTGTTTGCGCGTTTTGAACAAAGATTCAATGAAATTTTAAAATTTTTGGTATGAACGCAAGTTAACCTTTATTCCAAAAGTTCACTTAATTAATAAGACTAATTTTTTTCTTTAAATAGTCTCAAATAGTACAAAAACTAAAAGAGATAATATTAATAATAATAAAAATAAAGCTAATAAAGAATCCGAATTATAAAAATATCTTTAAAATTAAATAACATAACATTTTCCTTCTCTACATGTTTTCTTATGTCTTTGTTTTTATCTACTTTGCAGTTGTTGTTAATTAATAGCTTAATTTCAGTGTGAAATTGCAGTTTTCTTCAAATGAAATCTAAAAATCAAAAAATTCAATTTCGTATATATTATGCTTAAATACATATTATTTTAAAACAGTTTTTCCAAGAGAGAAACCTACATTTCTCTCATAAAGTCATAAACAAACGAGGAAGAGCGTAGTAGAACTTTCAGGTAAGTACAAAACAAAATATAAAATGAAAAGCAGATTTTTAAACCTTTTCTTAACCATCGATTATATTTTATTCAAACGCTGGTAAATCATGTAAACTACTATTTACTTAGTATAATGCCATAAAGGCAAATTTAGTATACCCTTTTGCCTCTCAATGGAATTTTAATTTAAGTTGATGTAATTAAAAAAAGTTAACACAAGAATAGTGCAAAGCAATTTTTTTAAAGGAGGTTTTTAAAATATTAAATTCTAGCAATTTTTCAACAAATTTATCAAATTTCACTTTAAACTTTTCATAATTATTAATCGTTAAAACTGTTTTGCAAACTGTTTTCTAAAGTTTTTGTTTCGCAATCGGTTAAAAAAACTTGACAAAACATTTTTTTAAACATTCCCCTAATCAACGAAGTTTTATCTACTATCAAAAATTGGTCGTATTTTACTTACAAAAATTTTTTTTAGAATAATTGTAGGAATGTTTAGTATATACATGTTCGCTTACAAAATTTAAATTCAAGTGGTCAAACCGTTTCTGCTTAAGAGAATAAAGAAAAAATCTGTAAAAAGCTGCTGTGCCGCAATGAGTTAATGGAACTCAACAAACTTGTTAATGGAACCTCAAACCTGAGACTTTAAACAAGCAATATTTCGGAAAATTGTATGTAATATTCTTCCAAAATTTTTTTTGTACAATTGTCGGTCGGCAATTGCCATTCCGGCGTCAAGCTGCAAAAAACCTATAAAAAGCTGTTGGAAAAATTTTTTTTGAGGCTTTCTTTTCAACCAAAGTAGTACTTCTAAAAATTGGCTGAAACTAGCTTTTTTACAAACTGCAACCCGACGTTGCGTAAATCTGCTAGTAATAATAATAATAATAGTAATAATAATAAAAATAATAATAATAATAATACAAATAATAATAACAATAAGGAACATAAATTGGGTATGGTAAAAAAAGTTGAATCGAAAACAGAGGAATCTATAAAGAAATCTGTCTACGGAAAAAAAGCAGTGTTATACTCAAATTATTAACTTTCAAAACTAGAAAAAAGCCAATAATAAATCTGTCATAATTCAAGTTAATAATAACAGCAAAATTAATGCATGTAACTCTAAAAAAGATTGCCTTATATTAACAGATTCCGATAAGAAAGATTATCAGATTCAAAACAATAATACTAGTCAAAATTGTATTATTATCAATAAAAACAATGTTGTTAATAATAATAATGCTAATAATCATAATGATAATAGAATTAAAACGAAGATTATTAAAGATATAGCTAAAGATGGAAGCCTACTTGAAGTACGAACAGCTAACTATGCTAATTGGATTAAAGGTGAAACAATAAACGTAGCCAGTAGTGATATTGTAAAGTCTAATAGCAAAAGCTTTATTAATCCACTAGTCAGATTAACAAGAAATGCTATTACATCTGGGGACAATATTTGTGCTATATCTCGATTTAGCGAACACAGAATATACAGCAATGTTAAATTGTTTCTGACATATTTTCATGACAATGATGATACATGTAATGACGCTAACTTGTCTAAAAGTACTTATACACCAGGAAGGACTGCCAAATAACTATCATGAACTTTTAAACTTATACTTTAGTTATCAGAAACCACAGGAATATCAAGAAAGGAAGTGCTAAAGGATCTAGCTTATTTCAAGAGACATGTGCAAAATAAATACAGGGAGCATCTGCAGAGAATTAGAGAATCATGGCAAAACTATTTGATTGGAAAACCATGACGCCGGATAAACTATTGAATATGAAAATGGTGCGTTTTAATGCTGGAAGCTTGAGGAAAAATCTAAATGAAATAGAAGCATTTATAAAAATTAAAACTGATTTTGATATAATCGTGGTTGGAGAAACTTGGTTGTACTCAGAAGAAGAAAAATACTTCAATATTCCTGGGTATACGGCATCATTCATCTCTAATAACTTGAGCAGAGGAGGTGGTTGTGCAATATAAGTCACAAAGTTTTGAAAACATCTAAATCTTTCAATACTATTGTGATTTCTTTGGAAGATACCAAGCCAGTAGATATTGGGGCACTTTGTCCTAGGAAAAAATCATGCCATATCGCACCGCCTACCAATGTTGCACGACATATTGACATTTTCATTCATAATTTAATTAAATATAAAAAAGAAAATATACAACCAGAAATTATTAGAATTGTTTGGTGTAATCCAGACAAAAATGCAGTTCCACAATATATGAAAGATGTTGAATATAGTGCAACTATACCAGATTTTAATGATAATCAAGAACCTTTGTTGATTGTAATCGATGATATGATAAGTATGTGTGTGATTTATTTACTAGAGGTTCGCATCATAGGAATTTGTCTGTAACATTTGTAACTCAAAATATATTTCATCAAGGTAAATTTTCAAGAGATATTTCACTTAACTGTAAATATCTAGTTCCTTTTAAAAATCCAAGAGATAAAACACAGATATTACCTTTAGCTCGTCAGATTTATCCAAATCAAATCAAACCATTTGAAAAAGTATATAATGAAGTGACGTCAGACCCATACGGGTATATATTAATAAATCTTACTCAAGATATTAATGATATATTTCGATTAAGAAGTGATATATTTGGAAAAAATTTCTGATTTTGTACAAGAGATCAATTAGAACAATTTGCGGGAGAATATGAAACGTTTGAAAACCAATCGACACATATTGCATCTATTAAAAAGTTCTAAACAGAAATTTCAAAAAGTAATAATAAAACATTGTAATGCCGAAGTAATAAAAACTTTTTGTGAAATTGCTTTAAATATTTTCAAAGGCAATTGTAATCTGAGTAAAAAAGATACAACTCAATTACGAAAGTATAAAAATAAATTGAGATCACTCATTTGCCGTAAAAAATCTATAAATAGCAAAAGAAAAATCATTATTCAACGAAGTGGATTTTTACCTACACTTCTTGGTGCACTACTTTAAGGAATAATAGGAAATTTCATAAAATGAATAATACAACATTTAACAAAATGATTATACTAAAACCAGAAGTTTATGAGGAAATGAAAAAAAATGCAGACGTAGAAGTGAATGAATTGGATAAGGCCATGAAAAAAATTTTGTTAAATAAACACCTGACAGATACACAAAAATGGTATTTATATCGTCAAAATCTATTTAAAGGAAGAAACAAAAATAGAGTTCTTCCTCCAAATAAAAGGGAGCAAGTAAAAATTACAGAAACACAGGGTACTCAAACTCGTGCAAAACCTATGTATGTAGATGTAGTAACTCAATCAAATGTTCCTGTATATAAGGATGCTGCAACACCACCTTTTCCTTAAGAAGATGTATATGAAAAAGAAGTTGAGGAAGTATTCGATGACGAAATGGAAGAAGAAGTTTTTAAAAAAGCATTGTCTGCTGCTTCAGCTGGAGAACGTCTAAAAAAAGACAATCTGTTAGAAATAAAAATGTACACATTTTTGAAACTGATACAGGAGACATAATATCAGTTCCTTTAGACAGCCCAAGCCCACCAACGAAGAAAGAAAAAACTATAAATAGCAAAGAGTTAAATAGTTCAGCAAAACGTGTTTTACGGTCAGCAGCAGCTATTACTCAAACAGAACTTAATTTTCCAATCCGAAAAAATAAATCAACAAGCTCATGGACAACCTACAAATAAATGATGAATTTCACGTCACTTTACTAAGCGATTCATCTATAAAATATTACCCTGAAAATACATTGTCCTCTTTTACAAATAAAATGGATAAATACATGATTGATTCAAATTCGGTATTTCTGAAATATATGTTAATAATTTTATACCAAATGTTTACGGTGAAGAGTGGGATAAAGGTACACAAATTTATATCTCAAGTATGAAAGACGATATGCTTGGTGTAGGAACTGCATACATACCATACAATTCAACACAAATGTTATGCGACTGGAAGATATTTTTAATAGCAACATTAATTCAAATTGTACAACCATTTCCTGGTTATTCTAGGAATGAAGCGGCAGTTGATTTGGGGAATTTTTAACTTTTTGAATGATGATAAAAACTACACTGCATCAGATAAAGAGGATGAATTTCCTAAAAATTTGACCTATACTACTATCTGTTTAAGTAAACCAAAGGTAGATATTAAGATCAGAACAGAATTCGCATACACTTTAGAGTCACTTTTAAAAACATGTTTTCAGCAAGTATTAATCAAGACAAAGGCGGAGCTTAAACAACATAAACCTCGAGTAGTTTAAGCTTACAAACTTTTAATTGATAGTTTAGGTTTATTTCCTATAGGAAAACCTGATATGCTTTTTATATATACTGATATTATTAAAACACAGAATGTAGGTGGAAAAGATGTAAGATGTTTAAGAACTATCAACATAGAGAACACTTTTACAGACATAGTGAACGAATATAACAATATTCAATATTGCAATGTGGAAAAATCATTTGATGGTATTTCGATATTATTATGTGATAAATATGGTTATAAAATAAATTTTTGCACCAGCAGTATTCCTTCAAAAGTTGTATTGCATTTCAAAAAAGTATAAATAAAAGGAATTTAAAAACATTATATATTATTTTATTTAAACATTATGGAGAGGGTCTTGACTATATTGGCCCCTTTTTGCATTCAGTAATACCTTACCAAAGAGGGCGAGGATTAGCAAGCTTTTTCGGTGGACTTTTTAGATATTTAAAATCAATATTTACGTCTGGAGCTAATACACTAAAAAAGTAGGTTATTAACTCTGGTATTAATGCATTGTCTGATATTGCAACAGGTGCAAATTTAAAAGACGTTGTACAAGATCGAAGTAAAGAGATAATTAAAAATATAAGACGGGGTGCAGTTCAAAAACTCAATGAAATGTATGGACAAGGGAAAATTAAAAGAAGAAAACCTATAAAAAGACCACTCATTAATAATTTAAATTATTTTACGTCAAAGCGACGCAAAGTAAGTAACAACAAGTAAAGAAACAAACAGTCAGTGCAACCGACTTAGAAATACCCTACACCTATTTGGTTCAAATTTAATGACATATCCATAAGTCATTTTAACGCCATAAAAGCTGTTATTAATTTGATTATAAGACATAGCTAACCAAATTAACTTTATAATACTAAAAACATTTTCTAATTACACTATCTCTTAAAAAATATTACTAACTCTTACTAATTTATTTATTTAAAAATATTACAAAACAAAAAAACTTGTTATAAATGAAAATATATTTATTCCATTTCAATTACAAAATGAAAAAATTCTAGTTATTAAATTTTTTGATAAAAATCTGATCAAAGCATAATATATATAATAACCCAAATTTTTCAAATTTGCAATTATTTTAAATGGCTATATTATATTATTATATATTGCTATATTATTTTAAATGGCTAAATTTTACATAAATGCAGCAAGTTGCTTTGAAGAAAGCTGAACCACTACAATTAAGTCTAAATTTCGGGAACACATATGATATGATTTCTATTCCTTGGCTTCGAAATGGTACTCGTTCGGCCTCAAATCGATCAAAAGCTTCTAGAATCTGAGCTCATTGACCAAACTCGACCAGAACCAATTCCAATGGTACTTTCATTACTAGTATCCTAAAGTTTAAATTTCATCAAAAAAGCGGCATTATTTTTTGAGTTATGGTGTTTTTAAGATATATGTTTGTTAGCCCTTGAACTTTTCAAAGGTTGCAGAACCCGAAACCATGGTACGATTTCGCCCATACGCAGTCCCCGTCATACTTTAAATACTAGTTAACCCTTGTACACAATTGGAACGTTCTATCTTAATTTTAAGTTACTAGTTTTATTAATTTCGATAATAAACTTTTACACATTAGGGGGTCTAAGAAAGGTACAAAATTAGAGGGACACGCAGGAAATAGTAAAGAACAGCCATGTACCAATTTTGAAGCTTCTACATTTGTTTCAATTTACTATCTTTATTAATTTCGAAAATATGCTTTAAGGTCCTTGGAACTGAGTGGCTGGTCCACACCCAGTACTCCAATTGGGCTCAAATTTCAAGGACACTAAGGAAATCGAAAGCGACACCCTGAAACCAAATTTGGAGGTTCTATCTTCATTGGTTTCGGAATTCTGCTAGTTTGGCCTAAATTCGATCAAAAAGTTCTAAGTTCCGAACCCATTGTCCAATCCTCACCGTTTGCAATCGCCGCCGTTGTTTCATTACCAATAACCTACAGCACAAATTTCATGAAGATAGCGTCATTAGTTGTTGAGTTATCGTGATTATTTATATATGTTCGTTAACCCTGAAACCGATTAAAAGTTGCAGTATCAGAACCCTTGGGCTGATTTCGCCCTTATGCAGTCCACGCTTAACTTTAAGCACTAGTTAACCCTTGTACACAATTTGAACCTTCTATCTTAATTTTAAGTTACTATTTTTAATAATTTCGATTATAAGCTCTTAATACTTAAGAGGATCTAAGAGGGATACTGAACCACCACTTCAATTGATCCCAAATTAGGGGTACATGCAAGGGATAGTAAAGAACACCCTTGTGCCAAATTTGAAGCTTCTACATTTTCTTAAGTTGTTATCTTTATTAATTTTATAGATATGCTTTAAGTTCTTCGGAAATGTGTGGCTGGTCCCCGACCCACTACTCCAATGGGGCCCAATTTTCAAAGACATAAGGAAAATAGGAAGGGGCACCCTGATACAAAATTTGGAGGTTCTATCTTCTTTGGTTTCGGAATTATGCTCGTTTGGCCTAAATTCGATCAAAAAGTTCTAGGTTCCGAACTCTTGGTCCAATTCCGAACTTACGCAATCCCCGAAGTAGTTTCATTACTAGTAACCTACAGCACAAATTTAATGAAGAAAGCGTCATTAGTTGTTGAGTTATAGTGATTTTTTATATATGATCGTTAGCCCTTCGATCGATTAAAAGGTCCAGAATCCGAACCAATTGGCCGATTTCGCACATGTGCAATCCCCGCCGTACTTTCAGTCCTAGTAACCTCCAATTAAAATTTCATCAAGATAGCTCCATTATTTTTTGAGTTATCGTGCCTACGGACGGACGGACGGACATGGCTATATCGACTCAGGAGGTCACGCTGATCACAAATATATATACTTTTCTATATCTAGCTCGCTTCCTTTAGATGGTTACAAACACCATACCAAAGTTAATATACCCTTTTACCTATTCTATAGGTGTAGGGTATAAAAAGAAGCAAAAAGATATTTTTGGTTAATTATGATTGAATGTATGAAGTCTGAGTTGGATATTTTTAGAACACAACCTATTCAATCGAGTATGTTACGATCTGAAGAAGTTTCCTACAACCCTATTGCTTCTTCGGATAATCCATCAGTCATAGAATTTGTTTCATTAGGTCATGGGGACACAAAGGGATCTTTCTTCTGCATATCTAAAATTGAAAGTACAAATTTTAAAAAAAGATGGAACTCAATGGGATAATGATAAAAACACTGAGGGAAAATTAATTCAAAAACCAAGTGTAGTCAATAATCTTTTACATTCATTAATAAAACAATGTAACGTTCAGCCAAATGGAAAGAATATACCTCCAAAGAATATATATAAAGAATATAATATATTGAATCATTATTAAATTATGGTACAGATGCCGCTACTACTCATTTGGAATGTGCAGGATGGGATCTCGATAAACCAAATATAGGAAAACCTGATAATAGTGGTTCAAAAGAACGTCAAAAATTATACCAAAATAGCAATGGAGTAGAACTTATGGGGAAACTACATTTAGACATGTTCAATCAACCTACACTTCTTATAAACAATGTTGATATTCGGATTCTTTTCACACTTGAAAAACCAGACTTTTACTTTTTTGCCGATGATTCTGACGAATCTCAACTGAAACTACTTTATTTATGAGACATGTAACTATTAATCCAAGCGCACAATGCTGTATTAGAAAAAACTAATGCCGAGTACAATTACAAACGTGTAGAGGTAAAAAGTTTTACCATTCCACAGAATAGTTCATCGATATTACTTGATAATGTTTTCATTGGTCAGTTACCAAATTCAATAATATTTTGTATGACAGAAAATATAGGTTATTCTGGAAAAGATATAAAAACCCATACAATTTTAAACATTTTGATATTTCACAATTTGTTTTAAACGTAAATGGAGTTCAAATACCTAATTCAGCAATTAAAACCAGTTTTTCGGATGAAAATAGTTGCTACACAAGAGCATACTGTACACAAATTTCCAACGAGAGAATTTATAAATGATAATTTTGAAAATTATTCTTTTGGAACTGTGTATAACGATAAAATAAATAAAGAGCTCTGTCAAATACTGGAAAAATTTGATGTTATTATAACAAATAAAAAAATTAAAAAAGAGTTTTTATCGAACTCGAGATAAATAACGTGTTGAGATGTAACAAACAAACGAGTAAAATTTTTAAAGGAGTTTTTGCTTTAGATCAACTTCCCAAAACAATTAAAAAACAAATTTTTTTAATTGTAAACACAGATAAAGCAAATGATCCAGGAACACATTGGTTGGTTATTTATATTCCTAAACATGGTCGTATCGAATATTTTGATTCTTTTGGCAGAAAACCTGATAAATTAGAAATTTTAAGTTACTTAAAAAACCAATGTATAGTTTTTAATGAAAAACAATTAAAAATCAATTATTCAGATGTCTGTGGACAGTATTCTTGTATTTATTCATGGTATAGATGTTGCGGTTATAGTATGAATACCTTTTTAAAAAAATTTAATATAGGTAATCATGTAGAAAACGACAAATTAATTATAAAAACCTTTCAAAAGCTTTTTGGAAAATACAAGTCGTTACAAGCTTGTGTTCGTAAAACGTATAAGTATTAAAACATTATAAATAAATGTTAGTAAAATTAAAGAAATGGAGGCATTAGGTCAGAGTTATTATTTATTGCTAAGCTATACATATTTCCTCAATAAAAGTCACACATTAAATATTTCTGTTGGATTTGACTGTAAGACGTTTGAAGCTTCATGCATATTTCTTCGTATTGGTAAAAGGGAGATTGTCTTAAAATATCACGAATGGACTAAATTTTATTATCAATTTATCGCAAAACTCGATATGCAGATGATAAAAGACATAAAAGAGAGCTTACATCATGGGTTAAGATCTGTGAATGGACAAAGCATAAGTATTAACAGAGAAGAAGCAGAACTGTTTCACAATTTAAACGATTTTATTCAAGCAGTGATGACACAGTATAAATCTGCTGAGTTAAATGTAAAAGAATATTTTGCAGAATATCTGAAATTATGTGATGAACAAAAAGTATTTAGGTTACAGAAAGAAATTTATATACCAATGCAGCGTTTTAATGTACAATGTAATTATTCAAGACTATTTTTTGAAATCCCTGTAATGTTAAAACAAACAAGTGATGAAAAAAAACCAAGGGTTTTTAAAAAAGCACATTTTCAAAATTATATTGTATTACATACTGAGTTTAATTTTGGAAATATTTACTTGGAAATAGTTATTGCATACTTATAAAATTTACTGCTAACAGTAAAGTTTTTATTTTAAAGTTGTTATAGCCCTTCAATGGGGAAGGTTGCCAAGTTTCTCAAGGATCTAACTTCATCTACCACCTCCCACCCTCCGTCCCCCTCCATGTTTTCAGGTTCAAGGAATTAAATTGTGAATTCCACAAAAACTAGGAATTTTACTTAGAATTATACAATCTAAGCAAAAATGGGTAAAACTGAGAGACACTTTCTTCAATTTAAGGAACCACTTTTAAATTTAAGAAAAACCTTTAACATATGTTAAAATATAATGTTATGCATCTAAATTTAGCATATTAATAAAAAAAAATTTGGACAGGTATTCAAGTTACAGGTGTTTAAAAATAGCAAAATTTCAATTTTCGAGCCCTTATAGCTCCGAAACATGAGCCTGGACAAAAAAATTTTGTTAACCGATTCCTACTAATTTTTGAGTATCTAACTTCTCCCAAAATTTCAAGACCCTAGCTTGAACCGTTCAGAAGATATGTGTGGTCAAAATTTTTGCAAAAATTTAGTTTTGTGTAATGTTAAATTTTATTACCGTATGGCAACCCTAAACATTTTTGTTTTATATATTTATAAAGCTTATGAAACCAGCTATTGATTTCCGTTTTCAGATTGAAAATATTTTTAACAGAACTCTTGTTATAACAATTTAAATATAGGGCTTTTTCCAACTTTGGGGGGCTGTAGCCCCGTAACAGGTGGGGCTACAGAAAAAAATTCTTCTACGAAATTATTTTTTTTGCAAAAACTACCCATGGTTAAAAATTTTTCACTCTATTTCAAACGGTGTAAAAGTTTTTGTAAACATACGGACGGACGGACGGACGGACAGAGTGAAGCTATATAGGCACATTTTTACAAAATTTTTTGAAATAAATAAAATAAATCACAATGAATAATATAACTAATTTTTATTTTTATTTATATAGTTATTTAAACAGACTAAAAATTATTTCTAAAAATATCTTCAAAGAAGTCAGGATCTCCCTGCTGATTATTTATACTCCAAATTTCATTAACTCGTTCATCATCTTCAGCAATTTTTCTTCCACTTCTTCTTCGTCTTCTTCTTCATCTTCCGATTCAACTATCGGAAGGCAGCAATAAATTCCTCCGTTCCTGTTAAATCTTCGTCGTCCATGGTGGACGTAATTTCATTTTCCTGTATCTGGCATTGTGTATTTACATAGTCAGTTTCATGAAACGGATATGTTGTAGAATCAGGCTGCGTTTTATTGAGTTGCTACTAATAGTTAAAATGGAAATGAAATAAAATTGAAAATAAAGGCCGAGTTATATACTCATGTAGAAAAGTATAAAAGCAAATTAAACTCAATCAGGCAAATAGTTTAAACCATGCTTAGGTCGATCATTTTATGTATAATAATTATTATATCATTACCTTTAACAGTTTTAAAACAAAATGTCAAGAGCTCAAATAGTGGAAATTCATAGACAGGCAAGAGGTAAGTTTCTTAGAAGAAAATTCAAACAAAAGGGTTTAAATGACACGTGGCAAATTGATTTAGTAGAAATGATACCATAAGCAAAGTTTAATGAAGATTATAAATATATGTTGACGGTCATTGACACTTTTTGCAAATATGCCTATGCTGAACCTGTGAAAACAAAAAATGCTGAAAATGTTTTAAATGTCTTAAAATCGGTTATTAGTAGAGCTAAAGTTATACCAAAAAACATTCACTCTGATCAGGGTAAGGAATTTTTTAATTCACAATTTCAAAATTATATGAAAGAAAAATCAATCAATCATTATCATACATTTAGTGAATTAAAAGCATCAATTGTTGAACGATTCAACCGCACATTAAAAAATTCGATGTGGAAAAAATTTAGTTTAAACGGGAATTATAATTAGTTACTTATTATACAATCACTATTAAAGGAATATAATTCTACAAAACATAGTACAACAAAACTTCCTCCTGAAAAAATCACAAAGAAGAACGAAAAAAATATACAAAGGAATGTGTATCCTGAACCTAAAATTATCCAAAAAAATAAATATAAGGTTGGAAATTTTGTAAGAATGAGTAAATATACAGGTCATTTCGAAAAAGGTTATCAGCCGAATTGGTCATCCGAAATATTCAAAATTGAAAAGATCAATAATACTTATCCTGTTACACATCAATTATCAGACTACAATGACACTCCAATTTCTGGAGGATTTTATCAAGCTGAGCTTACACCTGTAAAATACCCAGATACCTACCTTGTTGAGAAGATTATTTAAAAACAAGGAAATAAAGTATACGTAAAGTGGATTGGATTTGATAACAATCATAATACATGGATAAATAAAAAAGATATTATTTAACTATTGAATATTTTATATTCTTTATTGTTTTAAATAAATATATATGTACAAACAAATACAAAAACACATATTTTATTGTATCCTTTGTCTCTTATACCCATAGGGAACTGAACTGCCATCTTCATTGAATTTTCGTTTTTCTGATTTTGGGTGATATTTTTTTGTTTCTTGAACAGTTAACACTTCATATTCTTTGTTCCTTCTAATTTTTTGGGAAATGACATGAATTTCATTGCAGTTATTTGAATTTAATACTGCTTCTTTGATAGTATCAAAATTAATTTTTTGTAAGGTTGTATGATTTAAACAAATTCCTTTAACCTTACATACATTTTCTTCAGTATTATATTTCGTGCTATATATTTTGTAAGCGTAGTTCTTAGGACCCCCACTCACAAATTCAGTTATATAAGTTCCCAAACCATAGCATTCTAGTTTATCTGTCATGTCTCCAATAAATTCTCCTGTTGGAGGATCATATTCTCCTTCCCGGCTTACATACAAAACAGAGTCGGTGTCATAATAAAGAACGCTTTTACCAAGTTTTTCCAAATAACCGTAAAGTTTAAAGCGTTCAGCTGCTTCCTCTTTATGTTGCCAGCTAACTACGATGTTATATTCATTAATTGGAAAAATGTGACTGACTTCAATAGCTGAATCTGTCAACATATCATATAATTCAAAGCTTTTATTTATAATTTTAGTTTTTTGTTGTTTTTCTTTTTGTCCAAATTTACCCCAGAATGAATTTAAAATTAATTTAGCTAAAGATCTCTTTCCAGGGTTTTTGTTTATTTTAGTTGATTCCTGTTTGACATCCTCCTTATTTTTGAAATCTTCAATATATTTTATTTTTTCTTCATTGGTCACACATTTGTTTGGCCAACCTGAAGCTTCTTGTTTAACTTTTATAAATTTATTCATCTTATCGGTGAATAATCCGCTCGTATTTTTATTTTTATTATACATTACGGTTTCATATTCCCAAATTTCATGAATTTCTAACAGTTTGTACTCCTTTTCAACAGCTTTTGAATTTTTCATCAATTATCCATGGCCCTTTCTTCATCTGAATGTAGACAAAATTACCCCAAATATTTTTTTTCACTGCAAGTTCGACATAAAGAAAACATAAGTTTGTCATTTTGTGTTAGTGGAAGAACAGGATGTAGTAAGTGTGCGGGAAGTAAAATTTTGCATTTAATTAGTCCATCGATGTTATCTATTTTTATTTTAGAACAATCCAATTCTCCGACATAAATTTTAGGGTGATCAATAGGAAATTTTCCCCATTTACACACATACGGATATAAAGAACACACATCTATATATTTAATTTTTTCTCCAGGTTTACATTTATAGTATGAAATGAATATAGATTTCCTGTTCTACCTCCATAACATGCATCTCTCGGATTCAAAGGTTCTTTATTGATTGATGAATGATTTCGCAAATAATCCATGTTTTTATTAATTTTCATTTGTTCTTGAAATTCACATTCCCACATTTCAATTAAATTGTAACCGAGTGATTTTAAATGTTGAGATTTTGCTAATGTTCTCTCATACCTTTGGTTTAATGTATCATCATTTCTGTTGAATAAAGTTTTATCTTGGTTAATTGTTAAACATTTTGGATGTCCGTGGTAATAGCAACCATGAAATTCAAATATTTCGTTGGTTTGCTCACAAAATCCATCTACCTTTACACCTCCAATAATTTTTTCTTTACCATTAAGTGCACACTAAATATCAATTTGTCGCAAGTTTTTTTCCCAAATCAACCACTGGAGAGATATTTTTGAATGGTTATCTGCTAGTCTACTAATAAGACCTATGGTGTTAGCTTTCAAAAAATTTCTACGAAATAAAAGGTTACACACTGAAGCTATTTTAGTGGCTTCCAAAAAGGGTTCTACATTGCATTCCTCTAAAAACATTTGTCTAAATTTAAGACATTCTTCGGTTAATATTTCGACATCACTTAAGCAGGAACTCACAAAATTTTTGTGAAAGTTGAATTCACTATTTTTATTTTTTTCATACCATTTTAAAAACTTATCATATTCATGTTTTTTCATATTATCAGGACTATAGTTTTCCATTGGTGGTAAGCATCCAATATAATTTTCATTTTCTTTCTTGTTGAGAAGATGAGGAAAATAACCTTTTTTGAATTCTTTTGAGAGGTCAAAAGCTTTTGGTAACTTTGCCAAAGACATTGGGAAGTAATTCAAAGAATATATAAATTTTGTATTATCTATTAGCATTAGTATAATTTTAGTCCCTCGCATAATTAGTTTTGGCTGAAGATCAGTTTTAGTCAATACATAGTTTAAAACAAACTGATGATCAAATGCTTGATCATTGTGTGCAATGACAACTATATTTTTAAATGTTTTTCTCAATTTTAAAATTTCCATTAATTTATCTATTATCATTTCTTGTTAGAAAATTGTCGTTCTAAATTTACATTTTTGGCAAAAGAATAAAGATTCAATATAGATACAGATATCACATCTTTGTTGAATGACACACAAGTTAGGTTCATGCTGTTTCAAATCCTTAGATACAACTTTTTCTTATCTTGTCTCTAAATCATAAAAAATATATAAAAAGTTTTGGAATTTCTCCTCATTTTTGTTTTGTTGAATGTAGCACAGGTGATTATCTGAAACAAAATTTTGACAACTTTTGCAAAAAATCTCTCCACATGTATTGTTTCTATTTGTTTTAAAAACTTTAAAGCAATTTTTACATTTTTTAATTTCTTCACACTTGCTTATTTTGATTGAAGTAGAAACTTTATGATTCTCCAAACATGTAAGACCTCGAAAAGATCGATTTCAGTCTTCGCACAATATATTTTTTATATTACCAGAACAGGCGGGCTCTTTTTGACAGTAAGAACAGCTTTTTGAGCATCTATGTGCATTTTGTTCAGAGTATGGAATGTGACATTCTTCACAGTAATAACTTGCAACAAAAGCAGCGGTGAGAGAGCCGATTACATTGTAATGTCGTTTGTAGTGTAAAAAATTTATTCTTTTACCATCATTGGTTCCTTTTAATATTAATTCCCTACCTCTTGTTCCATATTTATAGACAACTATTTTGTATTTGTTAAATACTCCTGATATTTTTTCAATTCAGGAATACCACAATCATCTGGTGGTATAATTACCCCTGCTCTTTTTGTTAATTCTGTAGCTAGTGTAGTTTGAAGTTCTCCTGTATTCTTTAAGATACTCCGATAATTAACCGATTTTTCAACTTTGGCTATTGAAACAATAATTGCGCGAGATAGACATAAATTATCCGTGTTTTTGATAGCAATAATTCCTTTTCTTTTCTTGCATTCCTCATTGTAGCTTGAAAATTTGTTTGTTCTTCCTCTTCCAGTAGGAGTTTAATATATGTGATGTCCAAACAAAATTTATCTGTACTTAATCCTGCAAATAAAAGAAATAATAAATAAATAATATTCTTTAAAAACAATCTTAAAGTGTATATACCCTCTGAATTACTCTGAAAAACTTTCAGTATTATATCCCAAATATCATTAAACTTCAAGTCGCTTACAGTTTTAAAGTTGAGAAATGCTGGACGATCTTGAAAACTTTCACCACAAATCGTTATCCCGATCTTATCCAAGGGACTTACTTCTGTGACATGTTTGATTATTTGTTCGATGGCGTCTTTAATCCAATCTATTGGATTTATATTAACCGGTATTGTCCTAATTACAAACTTTGTTTTCCGACCGTATATGTTGAAATGTTTAATGTACGTTACATTTTCACTTTCGATTAAAAATCGTGGAAGATTTTCAGAGACTGGATTAATAAATTTGTTCAAAATTATTTTTTTAGCCATGTTTCTTCTTGATAACTTGGAGTGTACTATTATTCAAATATTTACCCTTACTATATTTATAAATTAAATACCTACATTGATGAATGATTTCCCTAATAATCCATGTTTTTATTAATTTTAATTTGTTTCTGAAATTCACATTCCCACATTTCAATTAAATTGTAACCGAGTGATTATAAATATTGAGATTTTGCTAATGTTCTCTCATACCTTTGGTTTAATGTATCATCATTGCTGTTGAATAAAGTTTTATTTCGGTTAATTGTTAAACATTTTGGATGTCCGTGGTAATAGCAACCATGAAATTCAAATATTTCGTTGGTTTGCTCACAAAATCCATCTACCTTTACACCTCCAATAATTTTTTCTTTACCATTAAGTGCACACTGAATATCAATTTGATTAAAAATCGTGGAAGATTTTCAGAGACTGTATAAATAAACTTGTTTAAAATTGTTTTTTTAGCCATGTTTCTTCTTGATAACTTGGAGTGTACTATTATTCAAATATTTACCCTTACTATATGTATAAATTAAATACCTCTACATTGTATTAACTTTAATATAAAATAGAAAATTTTAACAACATTGTAGTCAAGACATTTTGAAAATGTGATAAATCATAGTTCTATAACAACAATTTATCTTAAATGTAATTAGGTCTATATTAAATTTAAAAAAAAAAAAATAAATTTAATCCTAAATCTATCTAAGAAAAACCAGAATTTGCAAGATTGTAACCAATTGGTTTATATCTATAAATTTTTTAATTCTAATTTTAAATTTCATATTCATTAAATTTTATCTAATCTTTAACTACATTGTATAAAAGCAAAGTTAATAAATCATAACTGTCTTCCTTTAATTAAAGCAAATGTATTTTGTAAAATTGTAGTTAACTCCAAATCCTTTAGACTTAAATTATATATTACTTACACTATTTTCAAAATCTTGTTTTGTAATATAATTGATATTACTCGTAAGAACTTGAAGGTATATTTTGTATAAATACAGTGAAATTTTCTGCAATAGTTACGGCTTAATTCAATAATTGAACGAAAAAATGGCCCAACAATTTTTAAACTTATATATGCCCAAAAACGATGATGTCGGATCATCTCCTCGTTTACCGGCAAAAAGGAGAAAGAAGAACGAAAGCGAGGAGCGACAGCTCCTTGAAGAAAACACCACAGAACAGCCACATGAACAACAGCAACATTCACAACAACAACACCAACAACTACTACTACTACAACAACAGTAACACCCACAACAACAACAACAACAGCAACATCCACAACAACAACAAGTACAGCAGCGACAACCTTATAAAAAAAAGTTTGCAAAATTATGCAAACTAATTGAAAAAAAAAATCTTTACAAGCCATTTTTATGGCACAATGAAATAGAGCACAATGCAATATGGCATGCACAATGAAATATGGCACAATGAAATACGACAAAAGAAAAGAAACAAAAATGGGTTTTTGAAACCTAAAATTATATCATTTTCGCGCCCGATCAATACGGGCAAATTTTATCCGAAGAGCCAAATCTCCAAAACTTCAAAAGAGAAGATTTGATGATAATAAAAAAAAATAATAAATTGCTTTTGTTAGAAGAAGCAGAAAACTACGCTATTGCTGAAAAGCAATAAGAATTTAATAAAAAAATGTAAATAAAAAATAATAAATAAAATACAATAAAAAAACAACAAATTTTTTTTTAAGTTTCAGAATCCCAGGAAATAAAGAATAATCTTTATATTTACTATAGGTACCAAAAGCAATTAACCTGTTTTTATTTTATTATTTACAGCAAGGTTATATATTGAATGTAGACAAAATTACCCCAAATATTTTTTTTCACTGCAAGTTCGACATAAAGAAAACATAAGTTTGTCATTTTGTGTTAGTGGAAGAACAGGATGTAGTAAGTGTGCGGGAAGTAAAATTTTGCATTTAATTAGTCCATCGATGTTATCTATTTTTATTTTAGAACAATCCAATTCTCCGACATAAATTTTAGGGTGATCAATAGGAAATTTTTCCTCATTGTAGCTTGAAAATTTGTTTGTTCTTCCTCTTCCAGTAGGAGTTTAATATATGTGATGTCCAAACAAAATTTATCTGTACTTAATCCTGCAAATAAAAGAAATAATAAATAAATAATATTCTTTAAAAACAATCTTAAAGTGTATATACCCTCTGAATTACTCTGAAAAACTTTCAGTATTATATCCCAAATATCATTAAACTTCAAGTCGCTTACAGTTTTAAAGTTGAGAAATGCTGGACGATCTTGAAAACTTTCACCACAAATCGTTATCCCGATCTTATCCAAGGGACTTACTTCTGTGACATGTTTGATTATTTGTTCGATGGCGTCTTTAATCCAATCTATTGGATTTATATTAACCGGTATTGTCCTAATTACAAACTTTGTTTTCCGACCTTATATGTTGAAATGTTTAATGTACGTTACATTTTCACTTTCGATTAAAAATCGTGGAAGATTTTCAGAGACTGGATTAATAAATTTGTTCAAAATTATTTTTTTAGCCATGTTTCTTCTTGATAACTTGGAGTGTACTATTATTCAAATATTTACCCTTACTATATTTATAAATTAAATACCTACATTGATGAATGATTTCCCTAATAATCCATGTTTTTATTAATTTTAATTTGTTTCTGAAATTCACATTCCCACATTTCAATTAAATTGTAACCGAGTGATTATAAATATTGAGATTTTGCTAATGTTCTCTCATACCTTTGGTTTAATGTATCATCATTGCTGTTGAATAAAGTTTTATTTCGGTTAATTGTTAAACATTTTGGATGTCCGTGGTAATAGCAACCATGAAATTCAAATATTTCGTTGGTTTGCTCACAAAATCCATCTACCTTTACACCTCCAATAATTTTTTCTTTACCATTAAGTGCACACTGAATATCAATTTGATTAAAAATCGTGGAAGATTTTCAGAGACTGTATAAATAAACTTGTTTAAAATTGTTTTTTTAGCCATGTTTCTTCTTGATAACTTGGAGTGTACTATTATTCAAATATTTACCCTTACTATATGTATAAATTAAATACCTCTACATTGTATTAACTTTAATATAAAATAGAAAATTTTAACAACATTGTAGTCAAGACATTTTGAAAATGTGATAAATCATAGTTCTATAACAACAATTTATCTTAAATGTAATTAGGTCTATATTAAATTTAAAAAAAAAAAAAATAAATTTAATCCTAAATCTATCTAAGAAAAACCAGAATTTGCAAGATTGTAACCAATTGGTTTATATCTATAAATTTTTTAATTCTAATTTTAAATTTCATATTCATTAAATTTTATCTAATCTTTAACTACATTGTATAAAAGCAAAGTTAATAAATCATAACTGTCTTCCTTTAATTAAAGCAAATGTATTTTGTAAAATTGTAGTTAACTCCAAATCCTTTAGACTTAAATTATATATTACTTACACTATTTTCAAAATCTTGTTTTGTAATATAATAAAATTTTGTAATATTACTCGTAAGAACTTGAAGGTATATTTTGTATAAATACAGTGAAATTTTCGGCAATAGTTACAGCTTAATTCAATAATTGAACGAAAAAATGGCCCAACAATTTTTAAACTTATATATGCCCAAAAACGATGATGTCGGATCATCTCCTCGTTTACCGGCAAAAAGGAGAAAGAAGAACGAAAGCGAGGAGCGACAGCTCCTTGAAGAAAACACCACAGAACAGCCACATGAACAACAGCAACATTCACAACAACAACACCAACAACTACTACTACTACAACAACAGTAACATCCACAACAACAACAACAACAACAGCAACATCCACAACAACAACAAGTACAGCAGCGACAACCTTATAAAAAAAAGTTTGCAAAATTATGCAAACTAATTGAAAAAAAAAATCTTTACAAGCCATTTTTATGGCACAATGAAATAGAGCACAATGCAATATGGCATGCACAATGAAATATGGCACAATGAAATACGACAAAAGAAAAGAAACAAAAATGGGTTTTTGAAACCTAAAATTATATCATTTTCGCGCCCGATCAATACGGGCAAATTTTATCCGAAGAGCCAAATCTCCAAAACTTCAAAAGAGGAGATTTGATGATAATAAAAAAAAATAATAAATTGCTTTTGTTAGAAGAAGCAGAAAACTACGCTATTGCTGAAAAGCAATAAGAATTTAATAAAAAAATGTAAATAAAAAATAATAAATAAAATACATTTGAATTTGAAAATACATTGAAATTAAAAAAAAAAAATTTTATCTAACAAAAGATTATATAATAATAAAATAAGAAATTTTTTTTTTCAATATCATATAAAATAAAGCATGTTTTATTTTTTACCTATCTACATTTTATAATTTAAGGAACAGCGATTTTTTGGTGTTCATTTGTATTTATTGTGGTTATCAAATTTTTTCCATAGATTAGAGAATAAGAAAATAAAATAATATAAGTTCTCTTTCACAGCAGCTATCATAAAAATATTGAAAGCGTAATTTATTTTTCTCTTTTCTAAATTCTTCTAATAAGTAATAACATTCCTCCTAACATTCATATCAACAAGCTATTGAACAAAATTATCAATTTAAAAAAAGTGCACCTTATACAACAACAAAATCCTATAAGACCAAAAAATAACATTTTTATTTTTGTACTACATTTTCTAATTTAACGAACAGTGATTTTTTGGTGTTCATATGGCTTATTGTGGTTATCAAACTCTTTCCATAGAATAAGAAAATAATATAAGTTTTCTTTCAACAGCAGCTATCATAAAAATATTGAAAGAGTAATTTATTTTTCTCTTTTCTAAATTCTTTTAATAAGTAATAACATTCCTCCTAACATTCATATCAACAAGCTATTGAACAAAATTATCAATTTAAAAAAAGTGCACCTTATACAACAACAAAATCTTATAAGACCAAAAAATAACATTTTTATTTTTGTACTACATTTTCTAATTTAAGGAACAGTGATTTTTTGATGTTCATATGGCTTATTTTATTACAGAATCAGAAATGAGAAAATAAAATAAGTAAATAACATACTACTCTTTCAAATTTCAATATAAATTATTGAAATAAGAGCAATTTATTTTTATTCTTTATCTTTTATTCTTTTCTTTCTTATTCATGATTCTCTTAAATTTTTCTTTGATTATGTTGTATTCTTATTCTTTTGATTCTTACTTTATTAATTGAGATTTGAGAACATTATAATAATAGCTGTGTGTAATGTGTATATATAATACATATAAATATAATACTATACTAATACTACATATATTTGTATAAATATACAAATACCATGGTCCATGATTAGAGAATTAGAACAAAAAACATTATTAAACATAGGTATTCACTATTTTTGATATTTTCTTAAAAAATGTTATTATTTTTAAAAGCTATATATGTACATATTTATACCCGTGCATATATATATGAACATCGGGTATATTAGATTTGCTCCTCCGTTTGTAACGCATCGATCTAGACGAGCTAGATATAGTGTCAAGGGTACGTATCGGCTCAGAATCGAAAAATTAGTCGATCTAGCTATGTGTGTCTGTCCGTCCGTCCGTCCGTCCGTCCGTCCGTCCGTCCGTCCGTGTGTCAGCACGATAACTCAAAAACTAAAAGGGCTAGAGTCTTGAAATTCACACAAAGTCATTTTTAGACAATTTCTAGGTTCCCTATTGTTTTTGGTTAAAATCGGACCAAGGCTTCGGGGAGCTGCCATACAACTTTTTTGCACCAATATGAATTTCTTCAAAACTATTTATACTACGGGGATGAAAATTACACACGGTTAGTTTTATATTGACTCCGGCACTTATATGAAGTTTCAAAATGTTAGGGCCCCATTTTCGGGGGGCTGCCATACAACTTCCTTGCACCAATATGAATTTCTTCAAAACTAATTATACTACGCGGATGAAAATTACACACGGTTAGTTATATAATGAATCGAGCACTTATATGAAGTTTCAAAATGTTAGGGCCCCATTTTCGGGGGGCTGCCATACAAAGTTTTCGATTCAATAACTGTGAATCTAATAAAGCTACAAGGTTAAAATTAAAATTGGGCAGGTAAATTAATAGGGCAAGTTACTTGGCAAAGTTGGACATCACTCGGACCATCGGACTTTTAGGGTGGGCCAATTTTTTTTTTTGTTTTTTTTTTGTTTTTTGTTTTTTTTTTTTTTTTATTTTTTTTTTTTTTTTTTAAGTTTAAGTTATGGGACAATGAATGAAAACTTTTTTTTTTTTTTGTGATTTTTTTTTTTTTTTGTGATTTTTTTTTTTTTTTGTTAATTTTTTTTTTTTTTTTTTAAGCTAAAGTTATGGGACAATGAATGAAAATTTTGTTTTTTGTTTTGTGATTTTTTTTTTTTTTGTTAATTTTTTTTTTTTTTTTTTACGTCAAAATTATGGGGCAATGAGTTAAATGTATAAGGGAAGTAAATTACGGTTTATTTTATACACCATAGTGGGTATGCACGGGTATCTAAAAGTTGACAAGGGCAACTATAATCTTCCTCGTTTTATATGGTGGTCGGTGGAACAAAATAAAAACACTGTTCTGTGTGCTATTTTCTTAAATAATGTTAAATGTTATTATTTTTAGTAGGTACATGAAATATTTTTATATGGTGGAACAAAAAAAAAACACTGTTCTGTGTGCTATTTTCTTCAATAATGTTAAATGTTATTATTTTTAGTAGGTACATGAAATATTTTTATATGGTGGAACAAAAAAAAAACACTGTTCTGTATGTTATTTCTTAAAAAATGTTATTATTATACCCGTGCATATATATATGAACATCGGGTATATTAGATTTGCTCCTCCGTTTGTAACGCATCGATCTAGACGAGCTAGATATAGTGTCAAGGGTACGTATCGGCTCAGAATCGAAAAATTAGTCGATCTAGCTATGTGTGTCTGTCCGTCCGTCCGTCCGTCCGTCCGTGTGTCAGCACGATAACTCAAAAACTAAAAGGGCTAGAGTCTTGAAATTCACACAAAGTCATTTTTAGACAATTTCTAGGTTCCCTATTGTTTTTGGTTAAAATCGGACCAAGGCTTCGGGGAGCTGCCATACAACTTTTTTGCACCAATATGAATTTCTTCAAAACTAATTATACTACGGGGATAAAAATTACACACGGTTAGTTTTATAATGACTCCGGCACTTATATGAAGTTTCAAAATGTTAGGGCCCCATTTTCGGGGGGCTGCCATACAACTTCTTTGCACTAATATAAATTTCTTCAAAACTAATTATACTACGCGGATGAAAATTACACACGGTTAGTTATATAATGAATCGAGCACTTATATGAAGTTTCAAAATGTTAGGGCCCCATTTTCGGGGGGCTGCCATACAACTTCTTTGCACCAATATGAATTTCTTCAAAACTAATTATACTACGATGCTGAAAATTACACACGGTTAGTTATATAATGAATCGAGCACTTATATGAAGTTTCAAATTTTTAGGGCCCCATTTTCGGGGGGCTGCCATACAACTTATTTGCACCAATATGAATTTCTTCAAAACTAATTATACTACGACGATAAAAATTACAAACGGTTATTTATATAATGAATCGAGCACTTATATGAAGTTTCAAAATGTTACGGCCCCATTTTGGGTGGCTGCCATACAAAGTTTTCGATTCAATAACTGCGAATCTAATGAAGCTACAAGGTTAAAATTAAAATTGGGCAGGTAAAGTAATAGGGCAAGTTAGTTGGCAAAGTTGGACATCACTCGGACCATCGGAATTTTAGGGTGGGCCATTTTTTTTTTTTGTTTTTTTTTTTTTTTTTTTTTTTTTAAGCTAAAGTTATGGGACAATGAATGAAAATTTTGTTTTTTTTTTTGTGATTTTTTTTTTTTTGTTAATTTTTTTTTTTTTTTTTTTTAAGCTTAAGTTATGGGACAATGATTGAAAATTTTGTTTTATTTTTTGTGATATTTTTTTTTTTTAATTTTTTTTTTTTTTTTTTTTACGTCAAAATTATGGAGTAATGAGTTAAATGTATAAGTATATTACGGTTTATTTTATACACCATAGTGGGTATGCACGGGTATCTAAAAGTTGACAAGGGCAACTATAATCTTCCTCGTTTTTAATCCAAAAAGATTAGTTGTACATAAAAAATATAGGTCAATATGTCGTGCAATGTGGGTAGGCGGTGCGATATGGCATGATTTTTTCCCAGGACAAAGTGCCCCAATACCTACTCAAGCCTGCTATTAATATGGCAGTGTGCTACAAAAATCCTTCTGAAAACAATAAGACATTTATAGAACACCTAAATCAGCTGTTTAGTAAGTAAAAAAACATAACAGTTGTTGGTGATACTAACATTGATTTACTCACTGAAACGGAAGTAAGCATAATGTATATGGATATGCTGGATGTTAACATGGTTAATATTAAAAATACAAGTGATGCTACTAGAATTACGTAAAACACAGCGACACCATGTTCTTTCAGACCTTAAAACGGATCGATTTGGATTTGATATCACTATGCATGATATTCCAAACTTAGATCTTAAAACTTAAGTGTTGAAATTAAAGCAGTACTTAGAAAACTAGAAGCGATGGTGTACAAACAAATAACGAGCACAAACTATGCTAAATAATCATACCTGTTGGAAAACCACTTGCGTGGACATAATATCGTAAATATTGATGATTTGGTAGAAGCAATAAATTATTTCAAAGGCATTATTAATATAATATGATTAATATAATATCTCTTTTTTATGTATGTACAAGTGTTAAGAACATAAGAATTAGAAAAAATAATCACTGGATGTCGAAAGAAATATTAAAACTAATAAAACATAAAAATAGTTTATATGAGTATAAGAGAATTTTTAATGTGTTAAAAAATAAGGTGAATGCAGAGATAAAGAAAGTAAAACAAAGTTATTTTAATAGAAAATTGCAAGCATCAGGAACAAATACTAGAAAGATTTGGAATGTTTTTAATCCTCAGATAGTAAACCAAAAATCGGATTGTATCAAAATAATTAAGGAAATACGATGTAGTAATGAACTGTTAAATAATAGCAAAGACATAGCAAACGGCTTTAATGAGTATTTTAGTAATTTTGGAAAAAAATTAGCTGCAAAATACAAATTTAAGAAGAAAATATTGTAAAAAATCGAATAAATGTAACTTCCATGTTCCTGGTGCCTACTAATAAAAAAGAAGTATATAATGTTATAATGGATCTGAAAGACAATTCACCTGGCTCTGATAACAATGCAGCAAAAGATTTTAAAGTTGTAGCTAATATAATATCTCCGAAAATTAGTAACTTTGTTAATGATAGTTTTCGCACAGGAAATTATCCTAATTCATTAAAATGTAGTACTGATTCCAATATACAAAAGTGGCTCTCCTTTGGATAGATCTAATTATCGGCCTATAACACTAACCAGCTGTATGTGTAAAATATTCGAAAAAATAATAAATAAAAGAATATGTGACTTTATTAAATGTTCATGCGGATTTGACATTAACCAATTTGGCTTTTAAAAATCGCATGGCACTGATGGAGCAATCAATGATTCAATAAGAGTTATTGTTGGTAATCTTGATAAAGGGAACTATGTCTGCTCTGTCTTTGTTGATCTGAGCAAGGCATTGGACACAGTGGACCATCAAATATTGTTGAGCAGAATACACGAAATTGGAATAGGAGGTCTGCCCGATGAACTGATAAAAGTTTATTTGGACAACAGATATATCAAAACCAAAATTAATGGTGTTTGTAGCAATGAACGTGCCATAACTATAGGAGTCCTAAAAACAGTAATTTTTGTACTTCAATAAGAATTTACAACTGTCTTCCTGAGAAATTAAAGAAATGTAGTAATATAAGTAGCTTTACTTTGAAATTGAAATTTTTATTAAAAAATGATCAGGTTTTATTAAAAAGATTGTTAGAGTTATAAGTAAAATTAAAAATTAGGCTATAATAATAATAGTAATATATATAATTTTTGTATTTATTTTCTATATAAATGTAAATGTAAAATAATAATTGTAATTTCATAACATATATAATTGTAATTTCATTTTATATATAATAAAATAAATAAATAAATAAATAAATAAAAATTTTAAAGAAGTTTTTGTTTTATTCCATAAAGACATTTATAAAAAACGTATTTAGCGTTGCCTCAACACTCAATGGAGTTTTAATTAAAGTTAATGTTATTGAAAAAAGTTAACACAAAAATTACACCGGTGTACATGTTAATTTTAAAATCTACTAAAGCAATTTTTTCAAAACGATTTTTTTAGAATTATTCTAGCAATTTTTCAACAAATTTATAAAATTTCACTTGAAACTTTTCATTATTATTAAATAATCATAAAAATAAAAATTTTAATTCAGTTAAAATTATTCGCCGGAAACCCACCATCCTCAACTCTATCGTCAAGGAGCGCAAAATTGTCAAGAAGCACCACGTATAAAAAAATTAGAGATAGTCGTTCAAACTATTTGTCGTCAACCTTCGTCGTTCTGTGAAATTTTTTTTAAATTTGGTTAAAAAGAAAAATTTCTCTATTAGTAACTTTTAAAAATTTTCTTAATTTTTACACTTCACTAAGTTTTTAAAATTTTTTTTTTTTAATTTTCTATTTTATTTAAATTTAGTGTTTTTGTTTTGAAATTTGTGATGGTTCTAATAATTGTGAACTGGTTTGGACCACTTTGCCTCATTTCCATAGGGCGCCATGTCTTAGATAAGTATTACTATTTAAATTTATTAAATTTACTAATTTTTTAACTAGAATTATTTTTCACTGAACTAACACTAAATTTTTTTATTTTTATTATAACTTTTGTAAATTTTTATTTTTCCTTCTCTTTTATTAATTAATTTTATTTTTATTCGTTTTTAAACATAAAAATATTCAAACATTTATAAATTTTAAGGTTACGCGCCGGTTTCTTTTATTTACATTAAACTAAGTAATACTTCTTTTAATCTTCTTTTAGTGGTAAACAAATAATATATCTATTTCTCTCCGTCACATTGATAGATGTTAATATTTCTAATAATTCTACCAACTGTCAATATACCACCATAAAAACAGCGTAATTTAATTAATAAATTCTGATGGTATATGTCCATTAATATTATCAAACTTTTATTTTGTTTTTATATTTAACTATTTATATTGTCACAATTACAAATGTTTTATTTTTAATTAGATGTAATTTTGTATTTGTTTTATTTTGATTGAGTTTTTGGTTGTACCTAATACAATAAGGGCACATATGGTTTCTATATAGATCCAGGTTAAAAACTGTTGGACGTAGTTATAAATCATTTTCTCGCTCGAAATAAGACTATTAATTTAAAATTTTAAAAAAATATTTTTAATTTTTAAATATTATTTTTTTTAGCACATTTTAAAAAAATTTTGTAAAATGTGCCTATATAGCTTCACTCTGCCCGTCAGTCTGTCCGTCCGTCCGTCCGTCCGTCCGTATGTTTACAAAAACTTTTACACCATTTCAAATAGAGTAAAGAAATTTTAACCATGGGTAGTTTTTGCAAAAAAATAATTTCGTAGAAGAATTTTTTGCTGTCGTCCCACCTGTTACGGGGCTACAGCCCCCCAAAGTGAGAAAAAGCCCAATATTTAAATTGTTTTAACAAGAGTTCTGATAGATATATTTTCAATCTGAAAACGGTAAACGATAGCTGGTTTCATAAACTTTATAAATTATTGAAAGGCAAAAATTTAGGGTTGCCATATGGTACTAAAATTTAACATTACACAAAACTCAATTTTTGCAAAATTTTTGTCCACATATATCTTCTGAGCGTTTCAAGCTAGGGTCTTGAAATTTTGGGAGAAGTTAGATACTCAAAAATTAGTAGGAGTCGGTTAACAAAATTGTTTTGTCAAGTCCCCTATTTAGGAGCTATAAGGGCTGCAAATTTTGCCATTTTTAAACACCTGTAACTCGAATACCTGCCCAAATTTTTGTTTAGTGATTACAAAATTTAAAACTCTATAATTATATTTCAACATGTGCCAAGGGTTTTTCTTAATTTTGAAAGGTGACGATGCAGCCCCTGAAAATTCCAAAAAAGCCCTATATTTAAGTTGATATAACAAGAGTTCTGTTAAGTGTATTTTCAATCAAAACACAGTATAGGAGAGCTGTTTTTAGAGGCTTTACAAAAATTTGCCTCTCACATGTATAGGATTACCATACGGTACTAAAATTTACCATTATATAAAACTCTCACTCACTCAACTCATTTGTTTAAATTTTATTTTTAAAGTTTATTTTTTATTTTTTTAAAGGTGTTGTCGATTAATGTTGATGAAAGCATACGTAAATTAGCATTTTTTTTTTTGTTTTTTTTCTTTCCAATTTCTAACAAAATTATCAACTTTAACTTTAACGCGAGCAGTGATGAAAATCTTGAAGAATCTTAATACAAGAAAATCAGCCGGTTCGGACGGTATTAGAACTACCGTCCTCAAGAACACATATACCTCCATTTCAAAACCTCTGCGTAACCTTTTTCATCTTTCCTTTACTTCGGGTATTCATCCTACTCAATGTAAGGTTGCAAATGTTTTTCCAATTCCTAAAAAAGGCGATAAAAACGATCCCTCTAACTACCGACCTATTGCTATTACTTTGGTTCTCTCCAAAGTAATGGAAAGAGTTATAAACTACAAGCTTTTGAAATATCTAGATCTTAAAGGTTTTTTTGATGATCGACAATACGGGTTCAGAGCCCTTCGTTCAACTGGTGATCTCGTGAGCTACTTGTGCGTGAAGCTTAATATCGGTCTTCACCATTCTGGCGAGTCTGTTATGGGTTTGGATATTTTTAAAGCTTTCGATCGAGTTTGGCATGATGCTTTATTGGCAAAATGCAAGGCTTTAGGTATAGTTAGGGTTTCTGTTAAATGGATTAGGGATTTCCTTTCGAATCGCACGATTCGTGTTCTTGTCGATGGATATTTATCCAAAGATTTTAAAATAAAACAGAGTTGATTTCAACACCAACAAGTGATGAAAAACAGCAAAGGTTTTTACAAAAGCACATTTTCAAATTTATATTGTATTACATACTGAGTTTAACTTTGGAAATATTTACTTGGAAATAGTTACTGCTTACTTATAAAGTTTACTGCTAGCAATATAGTTTTTATTTTAAAGTTGGTATAGCCCTTCAATGGGGAAGTCTGCCAAGTTTCTCAAGGATCTAACTTCATCTTTAACCTCACTCCGTCCCCCTCCATTTTTTTCGGTTCTAGGAATTAAATTGTGAATTGCACAAAAATTTATAATTTTACTTAGAATTATACAATCTAAGCAAAAATGGGTAAAACTGAGAGACATTTTCTTCTATTTAAGGAACCGCTTTAAAATATGTTAAAATATAATGTTGGGCCTTCAAATTTTGTATATTAATAAAAAAAAAATTGGACGGGTATTCAATTTACGGGTGCTTAAAAAAAATTTTCGAGCCCTTATAGCTCCTATTAGTAGCCGGCTCCTACTAATATTGGAGGATCTAACTTCTCTCAAAATTTCAGGAGCCTATCTTAAAACGTTTAGGAGATATATGGGACCAAAAATTTTGCAAAATTTGAGTTTTATATAATGGTAAATTTTAATACCGTATGGCAAACCTATACATTTAAGCGATATATTTTTGTAAAGCCTATAAAAGCAGCTCTCTTCGACCGTTTTTCGATTGAAAATAAACCTAACAGAACTCTTGTTATATCAATTTAAATATAGGGCTTTTTTTGGAATTTGCAGGGGCTGTAGCTTCGTCACCCTTCAAAATTAAGAAAAACCTTTGACACATGTTGCAAAAAAAAAAATTATTATAGAGCTTTCAATTTTGTATATCATTAAAAAAAAATTTGGACAGGTATTCAAGTTAGAGGTGTTTAAAAATAGCAAAATTTCAACTTTCGAGCCCTTATAGCTCCTAAACATGGGGCTTGACAAAAAAATTTTGTTAACCGACACCTACTAATTTCAAGACCCTAGCTTGAACCGTTCCGAAGATATGTGTGGCCAAAAATTTTGCAAAAATTGAGTTTTGTGTAATGTTAAATTTTAGTATCGTATGGTAACCCTAAATATTTTGCTTTTAAATATTTATAAAGTTCATGAAATAAGCTATCGTTTTCCGTTTTCAGATTGAAAATATATCTAACAGGACTCTTGTTATAACAAATTAAATATAGGGCTTTTTCCAAATTTGAGAGGCTGTAGCTCCGTAACAGGTGGGGCTACAAAAAAAAATTCTTCTACGAAATTATTTTTTTTGCAAAAACTACCCATCTAACCATGGTTAAAATTTCTTTACTCTACTTCAAACGGTGTAAAAGGTTTTGTAAACATACGGACGGACGGACAGAGCGAAGCTAGAAAAATGTGCTAAAAGAACCCAATGCTGTTTAGCCTCGCGAAAAATAGCTACAATTATACCGAACCTTTCTTTTTAAGGAGAAGCTTTGCAGCATACGGAAGACGTGAACATTTTGGGGATCAAACTAAACCAAAAATGTGACTTGGTTGAATCATATTTTTGGAGTAGCTAAGGACGCTGCTAAATGTTTGGGTTTCTTGTATTGCTGCAAAATCTCATCCTCTGATCTCCTTAATATCTATAAAACTTATATTAGGCCGAAAATGGAGAATAATGCACATATTTGGGCTGGTGCTCCCATTATGGCGCTGGTATTTCTCGATAAAGTGCAAAATAGAGCTATTCGTCTTATAAAAGTTAAAAGAACTCGATAAAACATTTTTTTAAACATTCCCCTAATTCAAAAAAGTTTTTCGTACTTTAAAAAATTGGACGTAATTTACTTCCAAAACAATTTTTTTTGGACAAATCGTAGGAATGACAAGTTTATACATGTACGGCTACAAAATTTAAAATCAATTGGTCAAATGCTGTGCCGCAATGGGTTAGCGGAACTCAACAAACCAGTTTTTGAGACTTTAACAAGCAATATTTCGTAAAATTAGACGTAATATCCTTCCCAAATTTTGTTTTGGACAATCGTCAAGTCGGCATGGTTAACAAATTCCAAGTCTTTTAAAAGAGTGAACTCCATTCTCAAATAGGAATACATATAGAACATTTGAAGTCAATCGGTTAAACCATTTCTATTTTCTAGCAAAGTAACGAAAAAACCTAAAAAAGGTTTTAGGCCGCAGTGGCTTAACGGAACTCCACAAATATTTTCTTGAGGCTTTCTTTTTAGCAGTACTTCGAAAAATTGTTCGAATTTTGCTTTTTAACAAATTGCACGCTCCAGAGAAATGTCGGCTAAATCTGCTAGTCTAATATATAAAGGAGAAAATTTGTTTGTTTTTTTGTTTGTTTGTCCAGGATTCACGTGAAAACCACCGGTCCGATTGTCCCAAAATTTTAAAGGAATATTTCTGAGAGCCCGGGGGTTGACATAAGCTATGTCACATTTTTATAAGTAAACGAGTTGCGACTTTAGAGTCGTTTTAATCTTTTCCGTTTTTTGATGTCGACTCAAAATGGTTTGACCGATTGACTTGAAATTGAAGGAATTAGTTGTATAAATTTAGTTGAAATAAATTAACCCATTTCGGTCTGGCGGGCTTCCAAAAATTTGGTTTTTCCGATTTTTATCCAATTTTTGAGGTTGATTTTGCAGTCTAAAAGAGAGGCTGCAAAAAGTTTTAGTTAAGTTCGATTATCCCGCTTTCCACGACGTCACCATTAATTTTTCTATAAATTTTTTTCTAAAAGCTGACTTAATTAATAAGACTAAATTTTTTGCTCTCATTAAATACTCTCAAATAGTGCAAAAGCTAAATTAGATAATATCATAATATCTAATCGGCTTATTTTTTGCCATACAAATATAAACATCCTTTTTTAGGACAAACTCTTTGACCAATTTTAATGAAACAACAACCAAAAAAAAGGTTTTTTTTGTTTTCATAGGACAATAATATTTTTTTTTAGAATATTGCGTTTTTTCAGGTGAAAACCCGTCTTTAATTTAACGGTCACGCTGTTAAAAGTTAAGGCTTATGACTCTAATATTATGCGCCGACTTTCTGGGTAAAAGTAATTCATTTTCGGTTGTAACTCGCAGCTCAATCAAACTATTATATGCGCCGATTTATGTCTTTCTTTTTTTCGTTTAGTTCAAATGTTCAATGAACAAGGAGATTGAAACTTTTTTTTTTTATTGTTTTTGTTTTTTTTTTTTTTATCTCTCTAAAATTCCAGTGAAAAAAAATTAGTTCTGTTCGAAATGAAAGCAATACATTTGGTTTATACAGTAGTTTTCATTTATAACGAACTCAGTTCAATTTTAATTATAATAAACGTAACACTTTTCGCCAATGAATTAAATTTTACCTAAAAATTTAAGTTCTTTATTACATTCATATTTCTTTTATTTAAATTTATTATATCTAATAATGTTGCTTAGTGATTAATTTAGTATTTTAATATTTATTTTTGAATATAAAAAAAAATCATAATAACGTATCAAATATACACATCAAATAAAACGACATTCGTCTATTACGACGAATATTTTCTGGCATGGTCGTTTATAAGCGAAAAGTACTGTATGTTTTTTTTTGCTACTTCGTATATTGTCGTTGCAATTATTAAATAACCGACTTTTGAAATATATTCTGTAGTTGCCATAACGTTTAAGAGTTGTATAACAAAACTTTTTATAAAATATGTTGGCAAAAAATTAAAAACGAAAAATCTTTCTTAACCCTTTCTTTACCATGGTAGCCATATGGCTACCACAATTATAATCACTCTAAAATACATGCAAAGTTAAATTATTTACTTGTATTAATTTTTTTCTAAATTTTTTTGTTGTTCTTTTTAAAATGAATTCATTTGAACAAAAAAATATGTTCAGTTATGTGTTAATTTCGAAAGTTAGTACTTCGATCAACGCAGTTGAAATAAAAAAAAAAGTTGTTTTAATTTGTGAAATAACGGGTATGTATAAACAAAAATCTAAACAAAAAAAAATTTTTTCATAGAATTTGGTCTTTTGATGTCTTATTTTTTTCTTTAAAATTATAATTAATGTTATAATATTTTAATAATATGAAAAAAACTGTTGGTAGCCATATGGCTACAATGGGACAATATATGTATAAGAATTTCCTTAATATATAAATATATCAGTTATAGGAATATGACTCGTAGAGGATTAGAAACCGGTGAAATTTATGTTCTTTTAACCGGAGACGTATCTGGAAATGAGAGTAGTGATGACGATGAGGATTTTAATGACATTTATAACGCTATACAAGAAGAATTGGAAAATAATGGTACCGAACAAGAAATAAATTTAGAAAATGATGAGTTAGGTTTGTACATGTTCACATATTATATATTGTACTATATACAAATGTTCTTAAAATTCCAAAGAAATCTTTGAATTGGAAAGTCAAATTCGACATGAAGAACCAGATGTCAACGAAGATACACAGGATGAAAATTCAACATCTCATGCTAGGAGTAGAAATTTAAGATGGCATAAAAGCCACCTTGAAAATGTGAATTTTGTTTTTAATGCCGAAAGAGACGATATCACCTTACAACCCGATTTAATACCATATGAATACTTTAGAATGTTTTTCGATGATAACATTATAGAGAACATCGTATATCAGTCCAATTTATATTCCTCACAAAAGGACGTCAACAATAATCTCAATACCAATGCAAGTGAGATTTCCACATTTCTTGGTATATTGACTTTATCAGGAATCATAAGTGTCCCAAGCTATAAAATGTATTGGTCCAAAGCTTCTAGATATTGTACAATTGCAGATATAATGCCGAGAAATAGATTTCAAAAAATTAAAAGTAATTTCCATTTCAACGATAACGCAAGTATGTTACCTAGAAATCACCCAAATCATGACAAATTATTTAAAGTTAGACCATTCATTGAAGCTATAAGAAGCAATTTTTTAAAAATTAAACCAGCAGAACACAATTCAATCGACGAAGTTTTGATACCATGTAAAAGCAATAATTCAATAATTCAATTTATAAAAAACAAACCTCACAAATGGGGTATCAAAATGTTTTCTAGATGCAGCCGTAGTGGAATAATGAACGATTTTACAATTTATACAGGAAAAAATAAAGATAGAAAAACTACAGAATTAGGAATAAGTGGTGATGTAGTTCTTCAACTTTGCGAACATTTAAGTGAACCTGAAAATTATAAAGTATACACAGATAATTGGTTTTCGTCGTATAAATTGGCATGTGCTTTGAAAGAAAAAGGTATTTGGACTGTAGGATGTGTTCGTGCTAATAGACTTCCAAATTGCAAATTCGAGTCTGATGAGTCCTTAAAAAAAAAAGGCATAGGAGCTTTCGATTTTCGGACAGAAAAAACTAAAAATATAACTGCAGTAAAATGGTTCGACAATAAAGCTGTGCATATATTGTCCTCCTATGCTAGTGTTAATTCTTTAGAAAACATCGAGCGCTGGTCCACAAAGGAAAAAAAATATATATCTGTTCCAAGACGTTCACTTGTTTCTACATATAATAAATATATGGGAGGAGTTGATTTGAATGACATGCTGGTAGCCATATATAGGACTAAAATTGGAACAAAGAAATACTATTTTCGTATATTTTACCACTTATTAGATGCTTCAATTGTCAATGCGTGGTTACTTTATAGAAAACACTGCGAAGATTCAAAGATAGAAAAAAAGTGTATTAAAAATTTGTTGCAATTTAAATCGGAAATTGCCGGGGTACTTCTAGCTGCAAGCAATAATAAGTTTCAAAAACAAATCCCGCGTGCACGGGGACGACCTTCACCATGCAGTTCTGGTGCAAGCTCTCCCATTGGTTCGGCACCAATAAGGAGATGCACTATAGAACCTGTTGTAGATGTGAGAAGGAATCATAATTTCCATTTACCAAAATACATAGCCGTAAAACAAAGATGCAAAAATTGCAAAAATCGTTCAAGTTTTTCTAGAATTATGTGTGTTAAGTGTAATGTAGCACTGTGCATTACAAAAGATAAAGACTGTTTTTATGATTACCATACTAAATAATAAGTACAAACACTTTTGAGTTAAATATTTTTTTTAGTTATAAGACTATGCATTGATTTAACAAATTACCTACTTTTCTTTATTATTTTAATGAATATATTTTTTATTAATTTGTGATAATTTTAAATATTAATTTAAAGTTTTTTTTTTAATTTGTGATAATATTTTGGAAAAATGAATTGCTCCTATTTTATGTTTTTAGTTATAAGACTATGAATTGATTTAACAAATTACTTTTCTTTATTATTTTAATGAATATATTTTTTATTAATTTGTGATAATTTTAAATATTAATTTAATATTTTTTTTTAATTTGTGATAATATTTTTGAAAAATGAATTGTTCCAATTTTATGTTTAATAAATAATGAAGTAAATAAAAAATTATTATAGTTTTTAATTTTGGAAATATCTATTTTTTTTTAATTCGATTTATTTCGCTTATTGGCCCAATGTATCCATATGGCTACCACTTGCTAAAAAGTCCCAGGACGGCCCTATAATTTTTATGAGCACATTTTTGGATTCTGGAAAGTCCATTGATTAAAAAAAATGGATGTACAATTTTTTTAAATGCGTACTTCTATATCTGGGACTTAAAGGGTTAAAAATAATTTGTAATTTAAATGATTTGTTTCTCAGGGCCTAACCAAAATCAACACTTATGGTGTATAATTGCTAACAAAAAAATTTAAATTAGTAGCTAAGTACATGATATTACATGAGAATAACTTACTTACTGTACCTGTTACTTACTGTAACTTACTGTACCTCGAATTTTAAAATTGTACCAGTTTTATTCACTATTTCTACCTGTTGAAGTTTTATTTGAATATAACCAGATTCTTCATTTATTGGGTTGACTTATGTCTATAATATGGTTCGTCCTTATGTCTAAATCTCTTAAAATTTCTAATAGCTCTTACTGATCTATTTTCTACATAGTTTTCTCTTTTACAGTTTCTTTTATTTATAATTTGAGTTTTCATTTTATTTATATTAACTTGCAATTTACTAACATCTACATTAGCTTTACCTTTTCTAGGTGTATGTTTTATTGTTGAATGGTAGCGATCGTTATAGTTCCCTATAATCATCTGTATCTTCATCTCAATTGAGATTCCTGTATCCTCAATTCCTGTTATCTTTTCTAAGAGGGTTGAGTGTAGTCTCTCTATATCAGCATTTCCAGTGTGATTATTTGCTTTTGTTAGATGAATTTCAACATTTTCACTATTTAAATACGCAATTAGTTGTTCAGCTCTGAATTCATTGTCCATAATAATTTTTTTTGGTTTACCAAATTTTGCAAAATGTTCCATTATAATTGTTTTCTTTGCTCTCCAGTTTCGATCTGTTATACAGCATGCTGAGGCAAATTTTGTTAACTTATCAATTACTGTAACAAAGGCTTGTTTTTTAAAATGAAATATGTCCAAATGTATAATTTCGTTTTTTTCTTTAGGTGTTCCTGTAAGTTCGTATTTCGGTTTTATTGGTTTTCGATCATATTTAATTTGTTGACAATTTTGTACAATATTGATAATTAAATTAATATGATCTTTAAATTTTGTCGTTTAAATTGTGGTAACATTCATTTATTCCACTACATGGATTCTTTAGTGTGGTAAAGAGATAGTTGTTTATGTAATTCTTCTTTAGTTTTAATTTCTTTAGCTTTTTTTGTACTTCGTATAAATTTTATTTTTAAATCAGCTGAAATTATTGATATTAAAATAAATTGAATTTTATGATAGTCTGTATCAGATACTTCAGAATAAATGTTTGTATATCCTTTCTTAATATACCGTTTTAAAATATCTTTAATAAGATTTTTATTTTCTAAAGGATTTATTTCAATAATTCTTCTATTATGAATTGTTGTTATATTCTTTTCAGGACTGTAAATGAGTATGATTTATGTTTTATATTTATTTACGATATCCTCTTTTATTCCTATGTGATCTAATTGTTGTTCATCTGCAGAATGTATAGAATCATTAGATAATTCTAAATTTGATGCTGTAACATTTAACATCTTATTTTCTCTACCCTGCAAATATTCAATCTCATAATCATATTCTTGAAGTTTTAATAGCCATACAAACTTTCACCAAACTTTGTGAAAATTCTTTTCCTTTGTATTTGTTGTTTAAATATTTAATTTGTACATGGTCTGTTACGATTTTAAATTTATTCACATATAAATTTGGCCTGAAATAATTTACTGCATATATAATTGCCAAAAACTCTTTATCTGTAGACAATAATTTTTTTTATGATTGTTTAGTGTTCTCGAAACGTAACAAATTAGATGATCTTATTGAGATAACACTGCTCATATAGCATGATCACTTGCATCTGTGGTTACAACAAAAAGCTTATCGTATTCTGGAAACTTTAAAATTGAATGTGAAGTTATCAAGCTCTTTAAGTTTTCAAATGCTGCTATATACTGTGGATTATTTATATTAATCTTGTTATCTTTATACCCGTGCATATATATATGAACATCGGGTATATTAGATTTGCTCCTCCGTTTGTAACGCATCGATCTAGACGAGCTAGATATAGTGTCAAGGGTACGTATCGGCTCAGAATCGAAAAATTAGTCGATCTAGCTATGTGTGTCTGTCCGTCCGTCCGTCCGTCCGTCCGTCCGTCCGTCCGTCCGTCCGTCCGTGTGTCATCACGATAACTCAAAAACTAAAAGGGCTAGAGTCTTGAAATTCACACAAAGTCATTTTTAGACAATTTCTAGGTTCCCTATTGTTTTTGGTTAAAATCGGACCAAGGCTTCGGGGAGCTGCCATACAACTTTTTTGCACCAATATGAATTTCTTCAAAACTATTTATACTACGGGGATGAAAATTACACACGGTTAGTTTTATATTGACTCCGGCACTTATATGAAGTTTCAAAATGTTAGGGCCCCATTTTCGGGGGGCTGCCATACAACTTCCTTGCACCAATATGAATTTCTTCAAAACTAATTATACTACGCGGATGAAAATTACACACGGTTAGTTATATAATGAATCGAGCACTTATATGAAGTTTCAAAATGTTAGGGCCCCATTTATGGGGGGCTGCCATACAACTTCTTTGCACCAATATGAATTTCTTCAAAACTAATTGTACTACGAGGCTGAAAACTACACACGGTTAGTTATATAATGAATCGAGCACTTATATGAAGTTTCAAAATGTTAGGGCCCCATTTTCGGAGGGCTGCCATACAAAGTTTTCGATTCAATAACTGTGAATCTAATAAAGCTACAAGGTTAAAATTAAAATTGGGCAGGTAAATTAATAGGGCAAGTTACTTGGCAAAGTTGGACATCACTCGGACCATCGGACTTTTAGGGTGGGCCAATTTTTTTTTTTTGTTTTTTTTTTCTTTGTTGTTTTTTTTTTTTTTATTTTTTTTTTTTTTTTTTTAAGCTTAAGTTATGGGACAATGAATGAAAATTTTGTTTTTTGTTTTGTGACTTTTTTTTTTTGTTAATTTTTTTTTTTTTTTTACGTCAAAATTATGGGGTAATGAGTTAAATGTATAAGAGAAGTAAATTACGGTTTATTTTATACACCATAGTGGGTATGCACGGGTATCTAAAAGTTGACAAGGGCAACTATAATCTTCCTCGTTTTTTAAATATTTAATCATAGGATATGCAACCTTAGAATAATCTTTGATAAATTTCTATAAAATCAGTTGCTCCTAGGAAACCTTTTAATTGTTTTGTGATTCTTAGAATTTGTAACTGAATATTTTTTATTTTTTCAGGGTTAGGTTTTATCCCATCCTTTGTCAAAATATGTCCTAAAAATTCTGTATTTCTTTTAAAAAAACTACATTTATCCACTTGAATTGTAAAATTGTGCTCTTGTAATCTTTTAAATATTTTAGTTAATGAATTCTCGTGTTCTTCTAATGGTGTTGAAAAGATCAATACATCATCAAGATATACTATTATTTCTAAAATTCGGACTATTACTGTTATTAACACTGTTATTATTAAATCTATTTCTACTTTCATCATTTTTATTACTAAAATTTCTATTGTTATTGTTATTATTATAATTAGAATTATTTCTATTATTATTTCTAAAAAATTTTTACTATCACTTTTTCTATTAAAATTTCTATTAGTTGAATATGTATTGAGATTACTGTCGTCTAAACCTATAAAACTATTTACCATACTACTAATTTCAGTCAAATTATGTTTCGACACTACTGTATAAGCTAACGATCCTGAAATAACTTCCTTAACTTTTTGTACTATCATTACACTAAATATATCAACTACTGTTTGCCTATTATCAACAAAAGCAGCATATTTTGTCATCTTCTATCAATAATTTTAACTTATTATCCAAATCTTTAATGCTACTTACTTTTAAAGCTCCAATTTCTGTTGTAATTGTCATCTGGTCTTTTGATGCTCTGTAATGTTGTTTTAATATTTCTATACATTCACTCTAATTTGCTGGACGGCTAATATTGAGTAGATTTTTTGCGTTTCCTTCGATTTTTAGGTTGTAAATAACAGTGAAAACCTGGTCAGCTTCCGCAACATGATCAGCTAATACTCTTGTCACTGAATCGATGAAAGACGGTAAAGTACCTGGCTCACATTTAAAAACTGGAATATATTGAATTTCCTTTTCAATTTTTGATCTCCAATTTTGTGGTTGGTTGGTGTGCATTACTAGCTGAGTTAGAGCTACTAAGCATTGTTCAATACAATCAAAAAGAAGAAATAAAAAAAAATCAAAATATACTAGAATTAATTTGTTTTAGTTTAGCTGCAATCTGCAGGTGGTGAAACTTGAGTTGACTCGGCTAACGTTACATTAGAAGGTTCATACATAACCCGCGCGTCGGGTAATAGGTAGTTGTCATATAAGTATTATTATACCCGTTTGACTATAGGTCAAAAGGTAAAGTAAAGTAAATCGGTCAAACCGTTTTGACTCGACATCAAAAAACGGAGAAGCTTAAAACGGCTCTGGAACCACAACCTGTTGACTTATACAAATGTGACATAACCTTCAGCCAGACAAATGATTTCTCAAAGAATTTAAATGGAGAAATTGGATCATTAAAAAAAGAAATTATCAATATGGGTGTCAAACTAGATGCTAGTTTGGATAGATCTTTTGATACTTTTAGATACAACCAAATGTATCTATGTCAAATTTCAAAAGATGTATGAACACAAACGGATGAACCAGTTCAATACAGTAATTTTCAAAATGCTTTCATTTTCAACCCGATTAATTCTAAAACGGTTGAATATTCAAGTAATTTGACGCATGATTTTATAGATTCAAAATCTATTACATCCTTAGAGAATTCAAAAGCAGTAAAAGAAAGTAATTCCTTACATGATAAATTACTACAATGCGGTTCCTCGGTTATTTTGGACTCAATACCTGCTTCATCTGCATCACTTTCATCTCCATTAATTTTATCAACTAAACTAGTTGATCACAATTCAACGTCTACTTCAACATCAACGTCATCATTATCATCATCATCATCATCATCACCAGCACCACCATCATCATCATCATCATCATAATAATAATAATAATAATAATAATAATGATATTTCTAATACTAAAAATAATATTAATAATAATAACCTTAAAGCTAGTTTCTCGTTAAACCCTCTTTTACCTCCAATTGTAAGAATGACTCAGAAATCTCTAACGGAAGACTGTACCTACGCACTTTCCAGATTTAGAGATGAAAAAATTCTAAATTATGCGAGGCTATTTCTTGCATTTTTATACGATGACAAAAATAATCCCGTAATTGAGGGTAAAACAAGAACAAATTTACTTGTGTTGATAATTAAGTATCACATTAAAATTGGTTTCACTTCCAAACAGGTAGAAGAAGATCTTAATGCTTTTCATAGTCATTGCAATAGCAGTTACTACAATCACTTGTATCAATCTCGTGAAAATTATAATAAGTTTTTTCGGCCGAGCAGCAAATAACAATTTAAATTCAAAATTCTATATCGATTCTTACACTAATTCCAATTTAGTCACACTGTCTAACCATAGTATCAAAAATAAAAATAGCGTTAGTTCCTCTAATAAGCTGAAATTATTCTACCACAATTGCAGTGGTATGAGGGAAAAGCTTAAGAAATTATATATTGATGGTAAGTCATGTGAATTTAATATTATTGCTATCACTGAAACATGATTAAAAGATTGCTTTGTAAATGAAGAAATTTTGGACAGTACTTGTTCGATTTATAGAAAAATTAGGGATTATCTTGCTACAAATTGTTCCCGTGGTGGTGGTGTACTACTTGCAGTAAACAATACCTTATCTAGTGTGGCATTAATCACTAGGACTTACCACTCTTTTGATCACCAATTTATTAAAGTTAACTTAGGTAATAATTTTTTATACCTGGGTATTGTTTACTTTCCTCCTAATTCTGACAATTCCTCTTATTCGGAATTTTTCGAGATATACCAGCAGGTTATATCAAATATGAATGAGGATGATTCAATTATAATTTTAGGGGACTTTAACCGTCCTTCTTTAACCGTTGACGAATCTGATAATTTGTTACTACCAATCAACTTTCAGGACGAAATAGATTTTATGGTATCATTAATGAATTTTATGGTAATGATTTACAACAAATTATCGGCTTTCCGAATAATTATTACAAGTGGTTAGATCTTGCATTCACGAATGCATATGATAAAGTGGTGGTAAAGCTCGCTGATGATTCAGAAAACCTTTTTACAAACACTCCGCATCATAACGCAAACATCTTCGAATTTTCCACTGCTATACCTACATCTTTTTTTTAAACAATTTTTATTGTATTATCTATAATTGTATTTCTACACATTTTGCAATCGGGTCATAAAAAATCCGAAAACAATTCAAAAAATAATAATAAAAAAACACAAGACATTAACATTTCTGTAAGCAGTCCGTTTGCAGAGGCTGCAAACTTCTTTAAGGGGGGTGGTTTTATATAAAAATAACCGTTCACCTTTCCTCCTTAAACAAATTCCCACGCGTATTAATAATAACACGCGCATCCTGTGTAATGCTATTTTTGATTCCCTTAAATTAACACGTTATAAAGTGATCACATTGCAACTCGTTTTAATTATTAAAATTCAAATTTGTTTAACAAACTAATTTTTATACCTATTGGAAATTTTATAAACTTTTAAAACAGAATAATAAAAGCGATTCAAAGAACAAGAACCTTATTTTTTCTCTCATTTAACTATATAAAAAAGTTATACATATTATGTATTATATTTTATAAATTAAAAAATAAATTTTTTTTTAAAAACGACGAAATTTTGTTTTTAATTTTTATTATATCCCTAGCAGATTTTCCCGGCGTTGCCCGGGAGCGTGCAAATTGCAAATAAGCAAGTTTGGGCCAATTTTTCGAAGTACTGCTTTGGTTAAAAGAAAGCCTTAAAAAAATATTTGTGGAGTTCTGTTAACCCGTTTCGGCCCAACAGCTCTTTATAGGTTTTTTCGTTACTTTGCTATGAATTAGAAATGGTTTAACCGATTGACTTCATATTTTGTATATGTGTTCCTCTTTGAGTTCATTCTATTAACAGACTTAGAATTTGTTAACCCATGCCGACCCAAACCATTGTTAAAAAAAAATTTTTGTATGTAAATTACGTCCAATTTTTGAAAGTAGGTAAAACTTCTTTGAATTAGGGGAATGTATAAAAAAAGTTTTGTCGAGTTCTTTTAACCGATTGCGAAACAAAAACTTAAAAAAACAGTTTTAACAATTATCTCTAATTTTTCTATACGTTTTTCTTTTGCTTCTTGACAATTTGGTGCTGCTTGAATATTTATTGTTATCTTCTAATATATAAAAGCGAAAGTTTGTTTGTTGGTTTGTCTGTTTGTAACAACGGACCGCCAAGTTGGTGCAACCAAGTTGGTTGTGGTGCAAGTATTTAAACTGCTTTGTTCTAAAATGAAAACGGTTTGACCGATTGACTTCAAATTTTGTATACGTGATGCTCCTTGAGAATTGAGTTAACATTATTATCAGTTTTGGAATTTGTTAACGCATGTCGGGCAGACGGGTGGTGAAAAAAAATGTTGGGTCCAAATTTTGTCCGATTTTGCGAAATTCTGCTTTAGCTAAAAAGAAAGCCCCAAAAAAACTTTGTTTAGTTCCATTAACCCATTGCGGCCCAACAGCTTTTTATAGGTTTTTTCAATACTTTACTCTAAATTAGAAACGGTTTAACCGATTTTCTTCAAATTTTGTATATGTGTTCCGTTTTGAGAATGAAATTAACTCTTTGAACAGCCGGCCCGACGATTGACAAAAAAAAGATTTGGAAGCAAATTACTACCAATTTTGCGCAATACTGCTTTGCCAAAGAGAAAGTGTAGTTCCGTTAACCCATTGGGGCACAGAGGCTTTTTATAGATTTTTGCGTTACTTAACTCTAAATTAGAAACGATTTGACCGGTTGACCTCAAATTTTATATGTGTGAAGCAACTTGAAAATGGAGTTGAGTCTGTTAACAGTCGGTACTACGATTGGTCAAAAAAATGTTTGGAAGTAAATTACGTTAAATTTTGGAAAGTAGTTTCTACTGCTTTGAATTACAGAAAATTTAAAAAATTACTAGAATAATCCTAGAAAAATTGTTTTAAAAAGATTGCTTTCATACATTTTAAAATTTACATGTGTAAACCGTGTGTAATTTTTGTGTTAACTTTTTGCAGTAACATCAACTTCAATTAAACCTGAAAAGTTTCAAGTGAAATTTGATAAATTTGTTGAAAAATTGCTAGAATAATCCCTACAAAACTCGTTTTAAAAAATTTGATTTATTACATTTTAAAATTAACATGCATACCATTCTTGTGTTAACTTTTTTCAATAACATCAACTTAAATTAAAACTCCATTGAGAGGTCATAGGGGTATACTAAATTTGCTATTATTTCATTACACTATGTCAATAGTAGTTTACTTGAATTGCCAACATTTGACTAAAATATAGTCTATAGTTTAGAAAAGGTTTAAAAATTTGCTTTTCAACTTATATTTTGTTTAATACTCACCTGAAAGTTGTACTACGCTTTTCCTCGTTTTTTTATGATTTTATGAGAGAAATGTAGGCTTCTTTCTTGGAAAAACTGTTTTTAAAATACTATGTATTTAAGCATAATATATACGAAATTGAATTTTTTTGATTTTTAAATTTTATTTGAAGAAAACTGCAGTTTTAAACCGAATATTTTTTTTAAAAAACAACTACTGCAAAGTAGATAAAAAACAAAGACTTACGAAAACATGTAGAGAGGGAAAATGTTACATTATTCAAATTGAAAGATATTATTATTCGGATTCTTTATTTGCTTTATTTTTATTACTATTAATATTATCTCATTTAGCTTTTGCACTATTTGAGACTCTTTGAGAGGAAAAAAATTAGTCTTATTAATTCAGTGAGCTTTTGGAATAAAGGTTAACTTGCGTTAATACCAAACATTTAGAAATTTCATTGAATCTTTGTGCAAAACACGTAAACAGGTCAAAACCAAATTAACCTTGTGGGTTTTATAATAAAATTCTTTTAATCCTTTAAGCAAATAAAATTTATAGAAAACTTCATGGCGTCGTCGTGGAAAATGGGTTAATCGAACTTAACTAAAACTTTTTGCAGCCACTCTTTTGGACTGCAAAATCAACCTGTAAAATTGGACAAAAATCGGAAACACAATTTTTTTTTGAAAGCTCGTCGAAATGGGTTAATTCATTCCAACCAACAAATTCCGGTTGCTAAGAGGAACATTTGTGCACAATTTCAAGTCAATCGGTCAAACCGTTTTGACTCGACATCAAAAACATTGAAAAAGTTCATTGCGCCCTCGAGCCCAAGCGGGTTAACCGAACTCAACAAAAATTTGTGCCAGACTCTCTTTTCGACTGCAAACCACCCTGTAAAATTGGATAGAAATATAACAATAGGTAATATGTAATTAAGAAATTGTGTACGATACTTAAATTGTAAAATTTATTTTTAAATTTATTTTTATTGATGGTAAGACATTTCATCAAATTAATAAAAGCTTTTATGGTTTTAAAACGACTTATGGACTTCCATTTAAATTGGAACCAAATAGTTGTAGGGTATTTCTATGTCGGTTATACCGACTGACTTTTTCTTTACTTGTTTCAAATTTGATAAAGTAAAATATAAAACTAAAACTAAATAATGTAAATTTTTGCACACGCTGTTATTTCTGGTTGTATTTTTGTTTTATTGAAGTATAAGATCGCCTTTTTTGTTTTGTTAGTTCGCTCTCGCTGTTAGCTGGCTCTTGTTGTTAGCTGGTTCCTGTTGTTATCAGAATGAGCCGTTTATTTTTTCAAACAAACAAAAAATTTCAAAATAGTAATTCAGTTTTAAAAATTTTTTTATTCAGAATTTTTTCACGATTGTTTTGCTTTTTTTTTTTTTTAACGTAGAAGCGCTACAATCATCAGAGACAGCAAAGAAATATGTCGAAGCCATTTCCCATATGATGCAGTCCTCACCCATAAGCGAAGATGCGCCGGTGGAAGAGCAGTGGGCACGGTGATCTTCTATCATCAAACAAGCCGCTGATCAAGTCATTGGTTCGGTACCACCATCTTCCCACAACCAATGGTTTGACGAAGAGTGCCGTGACATCATAGCGAATAAGAACATCGCTTATCGAAACTGGCTTCAGAAGAGAACCAGACTAGCTTATGAGGATTACAAGCGGCTAAGAACTGAACAGAGGAAACTCATATGGAAAATGAAAAGAGCTTATGAAGACAAGCAGTTCTCAGAATTAGAAGGGATGAGAGACAGAAACGAGGTCCGAAAAATGTACAAAAAAGTCTCACAGACAAAAGGTTTTAAGCCCAGGACAATCGCTTGTAAAGATAAAGAAGGGAACCTTATTACCGACAGCGATGGTATTCTTTGTAGATGGTCTGAATACTTTAAAGAGCAACTAAACGGCGGCATAACATCAGTGAACACCGCACCATCTACTCATAATTATGCACCACTCAATATCCAAGACGATGAACCACCGCCCACCTTGGAAGAAGTTCACACGGCCATCGGGCGCTTAAAAAACAACAAGTCGCCGGGAATAGATGGCATAGCTGCCGAACTATTTAAAGCAGCAGGAGATGATTTGGTAAGGTGCATACACCAAATCATGACCGTAATCTGGACTACAGAAAGTATGCCCAATGAGTGGAACACCAGCATAATTATACCCATATTTAAGAAAGGTAATCGGTTAGAATGCTCAAACTACCGAGGAATAAGTCTCTTAAATGTGGCGTATAAGATCCTGTCGAGTATCATCTGCACGCGAATGAAGCCGCATATGGATTATAACATCGGTCGATACCAGTGTGGCTTCAGACCTGGTAAATCAACAACTGACCAGATCTTCACGCTAAGACAGATTCTAGAAAAGTGCAATGAATTCAATGTCAGTACACATCATCTGTTCATTGATTTCAAGGCTGCGTATGATTCAATAGGGAGAGACGAGCTACTACAAGCAATGGTGGAATTCGGTTTTCCTGCTAAACTCGTCAATCTCTGCAGGATGACCATAGCTTGTACATTATGCGCAGTCAGAGTAGAAAACAACTTATCTGGTATTTTTCGAACGCAGCGAGGCAAAGACAAGGAGACGCGCTCTCGTGCGATCTATTTAACATCGCACTTGAGAAAGTGGTGCGCGACTCTGGCGTTGAAACCAGAGGCACAATCTATTATAAATCAACCCAGCTGCTCGGATACGCAGACGACCTAGATATAATCGGCAAATCACAAAGGGATACCTGAGAAGCCTTTGTTGCTATTGAGGAGAGTGCAAGAAGGTTAGGCCTAGAAGTGAACGAGAAAAAGACGGTATACATGGTGGCAACAAACAACGACGCCCTCCGTCGCCGTGTAGGTCAGAATGTTACGGTTGGTGAATACAACTTTGAGGTGGTGAAAGATTTTGTATATCTCGGTTGTCAAATGAACACAGAAGGCAGCAACACCAGCCTGGAAATTAAGCGTAGAATAGTGTTAGCCAACCGTTGTTACTTTGGGATAAGCAAGCACATGAGGTCAAAAACCCTGAGTAGAAAGACAAAGATCACACTGTACAGAACACTCATCGTACCAGTTCTGACATATGGTGCAGAATCATGGACCATATCCAACTACGATGAAAATCTGATAGGGTCTTTTGAAAGCAAGATTCTACGTAAAATTTTTGGTCCGATTAACATCAATGGAGTTTGGAGACTACGACAAAATCGCGAGCTGTATGAGCTATATGACGAAACTGATCTCGTAACCTGGATTAAAATCCAACAATTGCGCTGGTTAGGTCATGTAGTAAGAATGACCGATGATGCTCCAGCAAGACCGGTTTTTGACTCCAATCCGGAGGGTAGACGCAGAAGAGGACGACCACATCTTCGATGGAAAGACGGTGTTCAGTCAGACGTAAGAATACTGAATATTGTTGGAAGTTGGAGAGAAGCTGCGCAAGACAGAAGTCAATGGAGGAAGGCTTTGGACTCGGCTCAAAAATAATATTTTGTTATGCCGATAAAGTAAAGTAAGTAAAGTAAGAGGGATCGCCTTTTATCGCCTATTTTAGGAATTGGAAAAACATGTGCAACCTTCCATTGGGTAGGGTGAATACCCGAAGCAAAGGAAAGATGAAAAAGATTTCGCAGAGATTTTAAAATGGAAGCATATGTGTTTTTGAGGTCGGTAGTTGTAATACCAAAGGAGCAGCTAACTTCAGGAATAGATTGAGGTCTTTGAGATGAATGAGGGAGTGACGAGTTAGAAGCTTTTTCTTTTCCATTTGATACGATATGATTGTTTATATCAACAAGTGGAGAAGAAGAAGACCCACTATTGTCCTCTTTTAAATTTTTTGCAAAAGTCGAAAAGGACTTGCTATTCTTGGGCATGTGTATTAGTTTTCGTTTCAACCTTTGGTTGAACAAGAATTTTGCTTGTTAATAACTCTGTTACATCTTTTCCGAACCACTATATAGTTGGCCCTGTGAATCTCCAAACCACTGTCCCGGTACTTTTTGAAGGTTTCCTCTTTTTTAGCACATTTTCAAAAAATTTTGTAAAAATGTGCCTATATAGCTTCACTCTGTCGGTCCGTCCGTCCGTCCCTTTTTACCTACGGCTGACTAACAAATATCAGAAATGGGTAGGTATTGCAATAAAAATAATTTAATGTTAAAACTTTTTTTTGTAGCCCCCTCCCCCCCCCCCGTTACGGAGCTACAGCCCCACAAAGTCCAAAAAAGCCCTATATTTAAACAGTTATAATTAGAGTTCTATAAGGTATATTTCCAACTTGAAAACGGTTACAGACAGCTGTTCTTATAAGCTTTAATTCTTAAAAACCATTTGTATAGGGTTACCATACGGTACTAAAATTTACCGCTATTCAAAACTAAGTTTTACAAAATATTTCGTCCCTCATAACTTCGGAACGGCTAAATCTAGAAACTTGAAATTTTGGGAGAAGTTAGATCTTTAGAAATAAGTAAGAGTCAATTAACAAATTTTTTTTGTCACGCCCCCTCTTTAGGAGCTGTAAGGGGTCGAAAATTTAAGTTTTGCTAAAAATTTAGCTTTTAAACACCTAAAACTTGAATACCTGTCAAAATTTTTTTTTATTTGTATACAAAATTGAAAGCTCCAAAACGAAAGTTTCAATAAGTGTCAAAGGTTTTTCTTAATTTTGACTTTGTCCGTCCGTCCGTCCGTCCGTCCGTATGTTTACAAAAACTTTTACACCGTTTGAAATAGATTAAAGAAATTTTAACCACGGGTAGATATTACAAAATAATTAATTTCGTAGAAGAATTTTTTTCTGTAGCCCCACCCGTTACGGAGCTACAGCCCCCCAAAATTGGAAAAAGCCCTATTTTTAAATTGCTATAATAAGAGTTTTGTTAAGTGTATTTTCAATCAACTGCAAAAGATAGCTGGTTTTATAGGCTCCACAAAAATATAAGGCTAAAATGTATAGGGTTACCATACGGCACTAAAATTTACCATTAAGCTAAATTCAACTTTTGCAAAATTTTTGGCCCTATATATCTTCTAAACGGTTCAACCTAAGGTCTTCAAATTGGGAGAAGTTAGGTCTTCCGAAATTAGTAGGAGTCGATTAATAAAATTTTTTTGTCACGCCGCTTGTTTAGGAGCTATTAGGGCTCGAAAATTGAAATTTTGCTATTTTCAACCACCTGTACTTTTAACACATGTTCAAATTTTTTTTTACAAACATTATATTTCAACAAACGTTAAAGGTTTTTCTTAAATTTGAAAGGGTTTCTTTAAATTGAAGAAATTGTTTCTTAGTCTTAACCATTTTTGGTTAGATAATAATATTCTAGGTAAAATTCCAAATTTTGTTGGAGTTCAAAATTGATTTCCTAGAACCGGAAAAAAATGGAAGGGTGAAGACAGGAGGGGGGTGAGCAGCAAACCATCATAAGTTTTCTAAGCAAAACTTTGGGAACCTTCCCCATTGAAGAGCTACTAGGTCTTCAAAATTAAAACTTTTATGTTCTTATAAAACAGTAAGTTATTCACCAGTGTAAGTTCTTCCAAAATTAAACGTTTACATTGAAGCTCCAACATTATATTTTGCATTTATTAACAGGTTTTCTTGAGTGCATTGGGGTTATATTCTAAGTATTTCACTATTAGTCATATAATTAATTATTAATGAAATAAGAAAATTATAATATTTTCATAATATATATTTTTATAAAAATAAATGATAAAATACTCAGAAAGAAACCGTACATAATTTTGAAAATGTGCTTTTTAAAAACCCTTGATTTTTTTTCCCTCACTTGTTTTCTTTCTAATTTCTAACAAAATAATCAACTTTAACCTAAATTTTTGTAATATTCGCGGTTTACAAACGAACTTCCATGCCGGTGAGGGTCATCTTAATTTAATTAAACCGACAATCCTTGCTCTATGTGAAACGCAAGTTAGTGGCCACAATGTTAACTTCGATATTAACGGCTATTCACTCATTTCAAAATTCGTTCGCTAAAGACGCATCGCCATCTACATAAAAAGAGACATTGCTTTTAACACTCTTGTCAAATATAATTCTTCAAGCCCAAATTTCAATTACGTTTGGGTCAAAATCCATGTAGGAAAGCATGTTATACATTTCTATTTCTAAACAGATCTCCAATTCCAGTTAACAAGAAACTGTTATGGGAATTAAAAACCTTTCAAACCAGATCAATGAAATTCTCGATTGTTATCCTGAGACTGAAATTGTTCTGGCGGGCGATTTTAATGTTCATAACAAAGACTGGACTCACTTTTCCAGTATCTCTTCTCCGAGTCAAAACTCGATTGGGAAACAAGTTGAATTATTTTCCATTCTATTTCACATTTCTCAACTTGTTAAAAATCCCAACAGAATCCCTGGCCGTGCTGATCAAGCAGGTCACCTCTTGGATCTGTTTCTAACCCCACGTCCTGAAAAGTATGTGGTTTCAGTTGGTTGCCCCCCGGGGGGGGTTTTATCGTTGTTTAGTCAAAACAAGCTTCCAGCCAGGCTCAGTGCCCGACCAAAAGTCCCTTCCCAAAAGCTTGGTATGGCGTTATAACCATGCTAACTGGGAAGGTCTGAACAATTTTTACAAAACCTTTGATTGGTCACTGTGCTTCCGTGGTAGGAATGTTGACTTTGCTGCAAATGCGATTAGTGAAACTATTCTACTTGGAATGAAATTATTTATAACTCACTCCATGAAATCTATTAAACGGAAACCCAAAACATGGTTCAATCGCATTTGCAAAGAAGCCATTCTAAACAAGTGAGGGAAAAAAACCAGGGGTTTTTAAAAAGCACATTTTCAAAATTATGTACGGTTTCTTTCTGAGTATTTTATTATTTATTTTTATAAAAATATATATTATGAAAATATTATAATTTTCTTATTTCATTAATAATTAATTATATGACTAATAGTGAAATACTTAGAATATAACCCAAATGCACTCAAGAAAACCTGTTAATAAATGCAAAATATAATGTTGGAGCTTCAATGTAAACGTTTAATTTTGGAAGAACTTACACTGGTGAATAAGTTATTGTTTTATAAGAACATAAAAGTTTTAATTTTGAAGACCTAGTAGTCTTCAATGGGGAAGGTTCCCAAAGTTTTGCTTAGCAAACTTATCATGGTTTGCTGCTCACCCCCGTCCTGTCTTCACCCTTCCATTTTTTCCGGTTCTAGGAAATCAATTTTGAACTCCAACAAAATTTGGAATTTTACCTAGAATATTATTATCTAACCAAAAATGGTTAAGACTAAGAAACAATTTGAAATTTAAGAAAAACCTTTAACGTTTGTTGAAATATAATGCTGCAGCTGTAAATTTTGCATGTTTGTAAAAAAAAATTTGAACAGGTGTTAAAAGTACAGGTGGTTGAAAATAGCAAAATTTCAATTTTCGAGCCCTTATAGCTCCTAAACAAGCGGCGTGACAAAAAAATTTTGTTAATCGACTCCTACTAATTTCGGAAGACCTAACTTCTCCCAATTTGAAGACCTTAGCTTGAACCGTTTAGAAGATATATAGGGCCAAAAATTTTGCAAAAGTTGAATTTAGCTTAATGGTAAATTTTAGTGCAGTATGGTAACTTTATACATTTTAGCCTTATATTTTTGTGGAGCCTATAAAACCAGATATCTTTTGCAGATTTCAGATTGAAAATACACTTAACAAAACTCTTATTATAGCAATTTAAAAATAGGGCTTTTTCCAACTTTGGGGGGCTGTAGCTCCGTAACGGGTGGGGCTACAGAAAAAAATTCTTCTACGAAATTAATTATTTTGTAATATCTACCCGTGGTTAAAATTTCTTTAATCTATTTCAAACGGTGTAAAAGTTTTTGTAAACATACGGACGGACGGACGGACGGACAAAGTCAAAATTAAGAAAAACCTTTGACACTTATTGAAACTTTCGTTTTGGAGCTTTCAATTTTGTATACAAATAAAAAAAAATGTTGACAGGTATTCAAGTTTTAGGTGTTTAAAAGCTAAATTTTTAGCAAAACTTAAATTTTCGACCCCTTACAGCTCCTAAAGAGGGGGCGTGACAAAAAAAATTTGTTAATTGACTCTTACTTATTTCTAAAGATCTAACTTCTCCCAAAATTTCAAGTTTCTAGATTTAGCCGTTCCGAAGTTATGAGGGACCAAATATTTTGTAAAACTTAGTTTTGAATAACGGTAAATTTTAGTACCGTATGGTAACCCTATACAAATGGTTTTTAAGAATTAAAGCTTATAAGAACAGCTGTCTGTAACCGTTTTCAGGTTGGAAATATACCTTATAGAACTCTAATTATAACTGTTTAAATATAGGGCTTTTTTGGACTTTGTGGGGCTGTAGCTCCGTAACGGGGGGGGGGGGGGAGGGGGCTACAAAAAAGAGTTTTAACATTAAATTATTTTTATTGCAATACCTACCCATTTCTGATATTTGTTAGTCAGCCGTAGGTAAAAAGGGACGGACGGACGGACCGACAGAGTGAAGCTATATAGGCACATTTTTACAAAATTTTTTGAAAATGTGCTAAAAAAGAGGAAACCTTCAAAAAGTACCGGGACAGTGGTTTGGAGATTCACAGGGCCAACTATATAGTGGTTCGGAAAAGATGTAACAGAGTTATTAACAAGCAAAATTCTTGTTCAACCAAAGGTTGAAACGAAAACTAATACACATGCCCAAGAATAGCAAGTCCTTTTCGACTTTTGCAAAAAATTTAAAAGAGGACAATAGTGGGTCTTCTTCTTCTCCACTTGTTGATATAAACAATCATATCGTATTAAATGGAAAAGAAAAAGCTTCTAACTCGTCACTCCCTCAGTCGTCTCAAAGACCTCAATCTATTCCTGAAGTTAGCTGCTCCTTTGGTATTACAACTACCGACCTCAAAAACACATATGCTTCCATTTTAAAACCTCTGCGAAATATTTTCCATCTTTCCTTTGCTTCGGGTATTCATCCTACCCAATGGAAGGTTGCACATGTTTTTCCAATTCCTAAAATAGGCGATAAAAGCGATCCCTCTTACTTTACTTTATCCGCATAACAAAATATTATTTTTGAGCCGAGTCCAAAGCCTTCCTCCATTGGCTTCTGTCTTGCACAGCTTCTCTCCAACTTCCAACAATATTCAGCATTCTTACGTCTGACTGAACACCGTCTTTCCATCGAAGATGTGGTCGCCCTCTTCTGCGTCTACCCTCCGGATTGGAGTCAAAAACCGCTCTTGCTGGAGCATCATCGGTCATTCTTACTACATGACCTAACCAGCGCAATCGTTGGATTTTAATCCAGGTTACGAGATCAGTTTCGTCATATAGCTCATACAGCTCGCGATTTTGTCGTAGTCTCCAAACTCCATTGATGTTAATCGGACCAAAAATTTTACGTAGAATCTTCCTTTCAAAAGACCCTATCAGATTTTCATCGTAGTTGGATATGGTCCATGATTCTGTACCATATGTCAGAACTGGTACGATGAGTGTTCTGTACAGTGTGATCTTTGTCTTTCTACTCAGGATTTTTGACCTCATGTGCTTGCTTATCCCAAAGTAACAACGGTTGGCTAACACTATTCTACGCTTAATTTCCAGGCTGGTGTTGCTGCCTTCTGTGTTCATTTGACAACCGAGATATACAAAATCTTTCACCACCTCAAAGTTGTATTCACCAACCGTAACATTCTGACCTACACGGCGACGGAGGGCGTCGTTGTTTGTTGCCACCATGTATACCGTCTTTTTCTCGTTCACTTCTAGGCCTAACCTTCTTGCACTCTCCTCAATAGCAACAAAGGCTTCTCAGGTATCCCTTTGTGATTTGCCGATTATATCTAGGTCGTCTGCGTATCCGAGCAGCTGGGTTGATTTATAATAGATTGTGCCTCTGGTTTCAACGCCAGAGTTGCGCACCACTTTCTCAAGTGCGATGTTAAATAGATCGCACGAGAGCGCGTCTACTTGTCTTTAGCCTCGCTGCGTTCGAAAAATACCAGATAAGTTGTTTTCTACTCTGACTGCGCATAATGTACAAGCTATGGTCATCCTGCAGAGATTGACGAGTTTAGCAGGAAAACCGAATTCCACCATTGCTTGTAGTAGCTGGTCTCTCCCTATTGAACCATACGCAGCCTTGAAATCAATGAACAGATGATGTGTACTGACATTGAATTCATTGCACTTTTCTAGAATCTGTCTTAGCGTGAAGATCTGGTCAGTTGTTGATTTACCAGGTCTGAAGCCACACTGTTATCGACCGATGTTATAATCCATATGCGGCTTCATTCGCGTGCAGATGATACTCGACAGGATCTTATACGCCACATTTAAGAGACTTATTCCTCGGTAGTTTGAGCATTCTAACCGATTACCTTTCTTAAATATGGGTATAATTATGCTGGTGTTCCACTCATTGGGCATACTTTCTGTAGTCCAGATTACGGTCATGATTTGGTGTATGCACCTTACCAAATCATCTCCTGCTGCTTTAAATAGTTCGGCAGCTATGCCATCTATTCCCGGCGACTTGTTGTTTTTTAAGCGCCCGATGGCCGTGTGAACTTCTTCCAAGGTGGGCGGTGGTTCATCGTCTTGGATATTGAGTGGTGCATAATTATGAGTAGATGGTGCGGTGTTCACTGATGTTATGCCGCCGTTTAGTTGCTCTTTAAAGTATTCAGACCATCTACAAAGAATACCATCGCTGTCGGTAATAAGGTTCCCTTCTTTATCTTTACAAGCGATTGTCCTGGGCTTAAAACCTTTTGTCTGTGAGACTTTTTTGTACATTTTTCGGACCTCGTTTCTCTCTCTCATCCCTTCAGTTCTTAGCCGCTTGTAATCCTCATAAGCTAGTCTGGTTCTCTTCTGAAGCCAGTTTCGATAAGCGATGTTCTTATTCGCTATGATGTCACGGCACTCTTCGTCAAACCATTGGTTGTGGGAAGATGGTGGTACCGAACCAATGACTTGATCAGCGGCTTGTTTGATGATAGAAGATCACCGTGCCCACTGCTCTTCCACCGGCGCATCTTCGCTTATGGGTGAGGACTGCATCATATGGGAAATGGCTTCGGCATATTTCTTTGCTGTCTCTGATGATTGTAGCGCTTCTACTTTTATTTTCCGTGGTGTTCTACATACGTGTCTTTTATGTGTGGATATTCTGGCTCGGATTCTAGTTATGACAAGGAAGTGGTCCCAGTCCACATTAGCACCTCGCCATGTACGCCATCCATCACATCTGAAGCGTGCCTGCTGTCAATCATCACGTGATCTATTTGGTTTGATGTTCTCTGATCTGGAGATCGCCAGGTGAGTTTATGAATATTACGATGAGAGAACTGTGTACTACTTATCACCATGTTCTTCATTGCTGCCAACGATATTAAGCGTAACCCGTTATAATTGGTGAGGTCGTGGGCACTGTGGCTGCCGATTGTATTTCCAAATGTTTTCTCCTTCCCAATCTTTGCATTAAAATCCCCTATAACAATTTTAATATCATGACGTGGACAGTCATCATAGGCTTTCTCCAGCCTGTCGTAGTAGGAATCTTTGTCTACGTCATCAGATTCTTCGGAAGAAGCATGGCCACAGATAACGCTAATATTGAAGAATTTCGCTCTGATTCGGATGGAGCATAGGCGCTCGTTAATGGGTTTCCAACCTATGACTTTGTCTTTCAACTTTGCTCCCACTGCAAAGCCACATCCAAACTTTCGAGTTTTTTGCTGACAGCTATAATAAATTGCGTAGTTCTTCCTTTGATATTCTTTTACGCTCTTTCCTGTCCAGTTTAGTTCTTGTAATGCGGTTAAATCAGCGTTGTATTTGCCGAGTTGGTTTATTAGTTCGTATGTTGCACCTGGGGCAGCTAGTGAACGAACATTCCAAGTGCACTTTTTTAAATCGTAGCCCTTATTTCGTTTGCTAGGGTCGTTGCCAGTAAATCCTCCGGTTTTTTTCCTTGAACTTTTCCTAATATTTTTAGTTTTTATGGATCAGATTACTAGCCTAACGCCAACCTCTGTTTGTGGGCTGCACTGGTATAAGAGGTACCCATTTTATAGTGCTGGAATTTTTCTCGTCATCAGCACTCGCATCTATCAGTTTAGCAAGTCAGTTCGGATGAACATGACTAGGTCCAAGTGGTTACCGGCTTGGAGGTAAGATAGACACAATTGGTGGGTACACACAGTTACAACTCCGGATATCGCCACATGACAGAGCCTACCCTGTGTATAGACCACCCAACCCTCTAACTACCAATATATTCATTCAAAGATTTTAAAATAAATGCTGGTGTCCTTCTGGGATCTGTTTTATCCCCCAGCATTTTCCTAATATTTATAAATGACCTACTATCAATAACCTCTAATTCAATTCATAGCTTCGCAGACGACAGCACCCTTGTTGCTTCCTATGAATTTCATAGCCACTGTAACATTAATCATCAGAAAAATTTTAAAATAAATGCTATTGTCCCTCAGGGATCTATTTTATCCCCCAGCCTTTTCCTAATATTTATAAATGACAATAGCGGACAATTTAATTCTGGCAATTCCTCATATTCTGACTTTATCGAGATATACCAGCATGATATATCAAATATGAATGAGGATGATTCAATTATAATTTTAGGGCACTTTAACTGTCCTTCTTTTTCTTTTATTGTTGACGAATCTGATAATTTTTTACTACCAATCAACTTTCAGGACGAAATAGATTTCGATCTCATTAATGTAATGATCTCATTATTGGTAATTATTTACAACAAATTTTCAGCTTTCCGAATAATTATTACAAGTGGTTAGATCTTGCATTCACGAATGCATATGATAAAGTGGTGGCGAAGCTCGCTGATGACTCAGAAAACCTTTTTACAAACACTCCGCATCCTAACACAATCATCTTCGAATTTTCCACTGCTATGCCTCTTTTTACCAAATCTTACAATAATACTTTTGTATATGACTTTCTTAATGCTGATTATCAAAGCATTAATAATGCTTTATCAGTCATCAGTTGGGACGACCTGTTAACCGAACAGGATATTGATTTGATTATCTCTCAATTCTATGCAAAGTTATTTGAGATAATTAACTCCTTTGTTCCTAAAATTCGCAAAAAGGACAAGACAACCGAACCTTGGCTGAACAGTGAACTTAGGACTTGCGTAACCAACGCAATAAACTATACAAAATAATTAAAAAATCAAAAGAGCCTAATAAAGACTTATTAAACAAGTACAATGATATTGCTTTTAAATTTAAATAAAAATCTAACCTAGCTTGTGGTAGATATCTCACTAACGTAGGCAACAAATTAATTACAGATCCCAAAAATCGTTTTTTGACTTCGTTAACACAAAACGTAAAACTTACGGATATCCAAGCTTAATGTCAAAAGACAATATGTTTTGAAATTGTCCTAAAACGATCTGCAATTTCTTTCCTAAATATTTTCAAAAAGTTTATCGTCCACACGAGTCTCCAATTTATTTCGATTTCTCTAACTTAATAAATAATTTAAATCATATTATTGCGGAATAATACCTTTCCGAAGTTGAAATATTTGAAGCAATCACTAAACTTAATACCAAAAACCGTATAGGACCTAACCTGATTCCACCGACTTTTTTATACAACTGTGTCAGTTATTTCACTTATCCGCTTCATTTTATCTTTAATTAATTATTGTAGACAATATTACACCCATCATAAATACAAAACTAAACGAACAACAACATGGATTCAGAAAAGGTCGTTCCACAATAACAAACCTTTTAGTTTACACTTCTGAAATCCTTAATGAAATGGAAAATGGGCACCAAGTTGATGCTATTTACACGATCTTCAGCAAAGCATTAGATCGTGATGATCACAAAATTCTACTAAACAAACTTGCAGTTTTAGGAATTTCCGCCTCTTTTCTTTATTGGATATTCTCCTATATTATAAATAGAACACAAAATATCAAATTTCAAGGATTTTTCTCGGACTCAATCAATGTTACATCAGGAGTACCGCAAGGTAGCCACTTAGATTCACTCTTGTTTAATATATTCATTTCCGATCTTTCTAGTAAACTTTTCGGTGTGTCACATGTTGCATTTGCTGATGATCTCTAGATTTATCATGTAATTAAAAAGAATTCCGATGTTGCACTACTTCATCTGTTCTAAAGAAATCAAACAACTTATGCCTCCATTTAAGATTTTCCAACGAGAAACAAGGAGGGCAATAGATGCTCACCCCTAAACAGTTGAGCTAGCAAAATGGTGTAACACGGCTTATGGAAATTCGTTTGTCATGCGCTCATCTCGTTTATGGAACCATATTCCGCCAAATATGTTCTCCAAAGTAGATAATGAATGGTTTTGGTGTGTTAAGATCATACACTACCCAAAGAAACAGCGCATAGATTCAATGGGAGGCTTTCGAGCCTTCCATTCCCTCGTAAAAAAAAAATACAAATTTCAAAGCTGCAGCATTATATTTCAACATATGTTAAAGGTTTTGCTTAAATTTAAAAGGGGTTCCTTTAATTGAAGAATTTGTCCCTTAGTTTTAACCATTTTTGCTTATACAAAAAAATTCTAGGAAAAATTCCAAATTTTGGTGGAGCTCCTCAGTGATTTCCCAGAACTTACAAAAATGGAAGGGTGGGGGCAGGAGTGGAATAGGCAGATCCTTAAGCATCATCATCATAAGTTTGCTCAGCGAAAATTTAGGAACCTTCCCGATTGAAGGGCTTTTATATTTTTATAAAACAGTAACTTATTCACCACATAATGCTTATAAACGCAAAATATGCAATAAATGTATTTCTAAAATACAATTACAAATTTAGAACTTTTCATATATTTCATTTAAATATAAAAATAAATTTTACATAAATGGAGCAAGTACCTTTGACCATAACTTAAGTATCGTACACAATGTCTTAATTATATATAACCTATGGTAATAATTCAATAAAATATATGATATGATAAAAATTAAAAAAAAGGAATTTAATCATTTTATAAAAAAATATTTTTTTATACAAAATATGTGTTATGGTAAAATTCTTAACCTTTTAAAAATATAAAAGTGTTAAATAAAAACGGAAATAGGAAAGAACCCTCGTGTATTAAATTCAAAGTTTTATATCTTTATGAATTTCGAAGATAAGCTTTTAAATTTGGGATTTCTTAGGAGGCACCTGAACCGCCACTACAATTAAGTCTAAATTTTGGGGACACATAGGAAATAGAAAATATATATATCGATTCTTTGGAATCGAAATTATACTCGTTTGGGAAGAACCAATTCCCATGGTACTTTAATTACTAGTAACCTAGAATTTAAATTTCATCAAAATAGCGGCATTATTTTTTGAGTTATGGTGTTTTTAAGATATATGTTTATTAGTCCTTGAACTTTTCAAAGGTTCCAGAACCCGAAACCATGGTACGATTTCGCCCATATGCAGTCCCCGTCATACTTTCAATTTAAGGTGTTCGGAAATGTGTGGCTGTTCCCCAACCCACTACTTTACTATTAGTAGTAACCTACAGCACGAATTTGATTAAGATAGCGTCATTAGTTGTTAAGTTAGCTTGATTTTTTATATATGTGCGTTAGCCCTTCGATCGATTAAAAGGTCCAGAATCCGCCGTAATTTCAGTCCTAGTAACCTACATTTAAAATTTCATCAAGATAGCTCCATTATTTTTTGAGTTATCGTGCCTACGTACGGGCGGACGGACATGGCTATCTCAACTCAGGAGGTCACGCTGATCACAAATATGTATACTTTTCCATATCTAGCTCCCCAAATTTTTAGGTATTAATCATACATTTTCAAAGCATATATTAAATACATTAACCATGCAAATTGTAAGCATGGATGCCCGAGAGAAGGAAGACAAATTTAAAACTAGAATATGGAATACACCAAATGAAATTCGATGTCATTATTGATGGTTGATTATTATTGGCACGGCTTAAAAAAACTAGGAAGATTATAGTTGCCCTTGTCAACTTTTAGATACCCGTGCGTGTATTAAATAAATAAGAAATTCTTATATTGCAATTGAACTGTTTGACAGAAAATTCAAAATATTTGTTTTTTTATATTTAATTACAAAAAAAATTAATAAAAAAAAAATGAATTAAAAAAAAAGAAGAATTTAAAAAAAAACATGCTCTCAACGAGATTCGAACCCACACTTTTGAATTAAAATGTCGACGTCTTAACCACTAAGCCATCGACTCTATACTCATCTCAATTTTTTTTTTAAATTATTATAGTTGCGATGGTATCAATAGTTTGTTTTCAATAACTGTTTTGAATTTTTTTAAAAATGTATTAAAAAAAATAAATAATTTATAAATGAGAATTTTAAGATGAATTTAAAAAAAAAAAAATTTTGCCCCAGCCAGAAATCGAACCGAAACGTTTTGACTACTAGTCCCATGTCCTATCCACTATACCATAGAACAATTAATAATTTGTCTGCAAAACGAGTTTTTATTTATCTCATTATTTTTTTTTTAATAATTGTAGTTGCTAAGGTATCAATTGTTTGTTTTAAATAACAGTTTTAAATAATCGTAGTATCTATGGTATCAATTGTTTGTTTTAAATAACAGTTTTGAATTTTTTTATAGAAATATTAAAAAAAATTAATAATTTTCAATATAAATGAGAGTCTTCTGTCAAATTTTCTATAAAACAAAATTTTTTCAAACATAAAATAAATACATATATTTTATTAAAAAAAAAATAGATAAAAAAAATTAATTTAAAAAAAAAAAAAATTTTCCTTAGCCTGAATTCGAACCAAGACATTTTTGCTACTAGTAACATGTCCTAACCACTACACCATGAATCGATTAATAATTGAACAACAGTTTGTTTGTTTTTATATTTGGTTTCTATTTCGTTATTAATTTAGAAAATACTCATAAAATTCCGAAAAATTTGTATGGCAGCTACCCGAAGCCTTTCTCCGATTTTAACCAAAAACAAAAGGGAACCTACAAATTGTCTAAAAATTACTTTGTGAAAGTTTCAGAACTCTAGCTCTTATAGTTTTTGAGTTATCGTGGTATAATAAATGGCATAAATAATATAAAATAATTCGTTTTTATTTTTTTTTAAGAATTTTATTTATAAAATATTAATAATATTTTTAATATTTTTATTTTTTAATGAATTTTATTCCGCAAATATCATTTTCTGATACGTTTTTATTTTTATACCCGTGCATACATATATGAACATCGGGTATATTAAAATTACTCCTCCGTTTGTAACGCATCGAAATATAAGAGCTAGATATAGTGTCAAGGGTACGTATCGAATCAGCATCGAAAAGTGAATCGATCTAGCTATGTGTGTCCGTCCGTCCGTCCGTCAGCACGATAACTCAAAAACTATAAGAGCTAGAGTTCTGAAACTTTTACAAAATAATTTTTAGACAATTTGTAGGTTCCCTATTGCTTTTGGTTAAAATCGGAAAAAGGCTTCGGGTAGCTGCCATACAAATTTTTCGGAATTTTATGAGTATTTTTAAAATTAATAACGAAATAGAAACCAAATATAAAAACAAACAAATTGTTGTCTAATTATTAATCGATTCATGGTGTAGTGGTTAGGACATGTTACTAGTAGCAAAAATGTCTCGGTTCGAATTCAGGCTAAGGAAAATTTTTTTTTTTTTTTAAATTCATTTTTTGTTATCTATTTTCTTTTTAATAAAATATATGTATTTATTTTATGTATGAAAAATTTTATTTTATAGAAAATTTTACAGAAAACTCTCATTTATATTAAAAATTATTAATTTTTTTTAAATATTTCTATAAAAAAAATTCAAAACTGTTATTTAAAACAAACAATTGATACCATAGCAACTACAATTATTTAAAAATTGTTGTTTAAAACAAACAATTGATACCATAGCAACTACAATTATTTAAAAAAAAAAATTAAGATAAATAAAAACTAGTTTTGTAGGCAAATTTTTTATTGTTCTATGGTGTAGTGGTTAGGACATAGGACTAGTAGTCAAAACGTTTCGGTTCGATTTCTGGCCGGGCCAAAAATTTTTTTTGTTTTTTAATTTATCTTAAAACTCTCATTTATAAATTATTTATTTTTTTTTAATACATTGGGTTCGAATCTCGTTGAGAGCATATTTTTTTTTAAATTCATCTTTTTTTTTAATTATTTTTTTTTTATACCCTACACCTATAGAATAGGTAAAGGGGTATATTAACTTTGGTATGGTGTTTGTAACCACCTAAAGGAAGCGAGCTAGATATGGAAAAGTATATATATTTGTGATCAGCGTGACCGCCTTAGTCGATATAGCCATGTCCGTCCGTCCGTCCGTAGGCATGATAACTCAAAAAATAATGGAGCTATCTTGATGAAATTTTAACTGTAGGTTACTAGGACTGAAAGTACGGCGGGGATTGCATATGGGGGAAATCGGCCCGTGGGTTCGGATTCTGGACCTTTTAATCAGTTTCAGGGCTAACGAACAAATATAAAAAATCACGATAACTCAACAACCAATGAAGCTATCTTCGTCAAATTTGTGCTGTAGGTTACTAGTAATAAAACTACTTCGGGGATTGGGTAAGGTCGGGATTGGACCATGGGTTCGGAACCTAGAACTTTTTGATCGAATTTAGGCCAAACGAGCATAATTCCGAACCCAATGAAGATAGAACCTCCAAATTTTGTATCAGGGTGTCCCTTCCTATTTCCTAAATGTCTTGTGAATTTGGGCCCCATTGGAGTAGTGGGTCGAGGACCAGCCACACAGTTCCGAAGACCTTAAAGCATATCTTTAAAATTAATAAAGATAACAACTTAAAACAATGTAGAAGCTTCCAATTTGCCACAAGGGTGTTCTTTACTATCTCTTGCGTGTTCCCCTAATTTGGGATCAGTTGGAGTGGTGGTTCTGTACCCCTCTCAGACCTCCCAAGTTTTAAAGGCTTTTAATCGAAATTACTAAAAATAGTTACTTAAAATTAAGATAGGCAGTTCAAATTGTGTACAAGGGATAACTAGTACTATAGTACAGCGCGGACTATATAAGGGCGAAATCAGCCCAACGGTTCGGATTCCGGACCTTTTAGTCGGTGTCAGGGCTAACGAGCATATATAAAAAATCACTATAACTCAACAACTAATGAGGCTATCTTCATGAAATTTGTGCTGTAGGGTATTGGTAATGAAAATACTGCGGTGATTACGTACGGTGAGGATTGGACAATGGGTTCGGAACTTAAAACTTTTTGATCGAATTTAGGCCAAACGAGCATAATTCCGAAACCAATAAAAATAGAACCTCCAAATTTGGTATCAGGGTGTCCCTTCCTATTTCGTAAGTGTCATTGAATTTTGGGCCCCATTGGAGTAGTGGGTCGGGGACCAGCCACTCAGTTCCAAGGACCTTAAAGCATATTTTCGAAATTAATAAAGATAGTAACTTGAAACAAATGTAGAAGCTTCAATTTTGGTTCAGAACCTCTCTTAGACCCCCCCAATGTGTAAAAGCTTATCATCGAAATTATTAAAACAATTAACATAAAATTAAGCTAGAACGTTCCAATTGTGTACAAGGGTTAACTAGTATTGAAAGTATGACGGGACTGCATATGGGCGAAATCGTACCATGGTTTCGGGTTCTGGAACCCTTGAAAAGTTCAAGGACTAGCAAACATATATCTTAAAAACACCATAAGTCAAAAAATAATGCCGGTATTTTGTTGAAATTTAACACTAAGTTACTAGGAAAGAAAGTACCATGGGAATTGGTTCTGGTCGAGTTTAATTTCGAAGCCAAAGAATATATTTCCTATTTCCTATGTGTCCCCGAAATTTAGACTTAATTGTAGTGGTTCACTTATGTTCAAAGGTACTTGCTGCATTTATGTAAAATTTATTTTTATATTTAAATGAATTATATGAAAAGATCCAAATTTTGTAATTGTATTTTAGAAATACATTTATTGCATATTTTGCGTTTATAAGCTTTTCTATTAGGTATATAAACTAACCATTTAAAATAATTGCAATTTTTAAAAATTTGGATTATTAAATATATTATGCTTTGATTATCTTTTTATCACAAAATTTAATAATTAGAATTTTTTCATTTTGTAATTGAATTGGAATAAATATATTTTCATTTATTTCAAGTTTGTTTGTTTTTTAATATTTTTAAATAGATAAATTAGTAAGAATTTGTAATATTTTTTAATAGATAGTGTAATTAGAAAATGTTTTTAGTATTATAAAGTTAATTTGGTTCTCTATGTCTTACGATCAAATTAATAGCAGCTTTTATGGTGTTAAAATGACTTATGAATATGTCCTTAAATTTGAACCAAATAGGTGTAGGGTATTTCTAAGTCGGTTGCACCGACTGACTGTTGCTTTACTTGTTTTATTAATTTTTTTTGTAATTAAATATAAAAAAACAAATATTTTGAATTTTCTGTCAAACAGTTCAATTGCAATATATGAAATTCTTATTTATTTAATACACGCACGGGTATCTAAAAGTTGACAAGGGCAACTTAATCTTCCTCGTTTTTTAATGAATTTTATTTAAAAAAAAAATTTTGCTAATTTCTAATATTTTTAATATTTTTATTTATTGTTGCTATGATATGAATCGTATATCTTAGCATCCAGTATTAACCAAACCATTAATCGTCAAAACTCACAAAAATCGCTTCACACTATCCTCTTTTGTTTTTTCGTAGATCTTAGCAACCAGTTGCAAACTGAAAAATTGCAAAAATTTTTTTATGCATATATAGCTGATTGTTTGTCTTATTAATAGATTTTACTCCTATTCTTTTTGTTTGACTTTTTTATGTGTAAAGACTTAAATGCCTACTTTATGCCTGCGATATGCATTTATATAAAAACTACTATTTTCATATAAATTCATATTTTAAAGTTATTTTAAAACAGTTTCTGTTTTACTTCCCATTAACAAAATAGAGGCAGTATATTATAGATTCACAGTTAAATAAAATATTTAATTTAGTAAAGGATTTATTAATTACTAGCAGATTTACCCGGCGTTTCCCAGAAGGTTGCAAATTGTAAACACTACTTTGCTTATAAATGAAGCCACAAAAAAATATTTGTGGAGTTCCGTTAACTCATTGTGGTCTAACAGCTTTTTATAGGTTTTTTCGTTGCTTTGCTATATATTAGAAATGATTTAACCGGTTAACTTCAAATTTTGTTTATGTGTTCATCTTTGAAAATGAAGTTCACTTTACTAACAGATTTTGAATTTGTTAACCCCCGACCCGACGATTGTTCAAAAAAAAATTTTTAAGTAAAATACGTCCAATTTTTGAAAGTAGGTACAACTTCTTTAAATTAGGGGAAAACTTAAGAAAATGTTTTGTCGAGTTCTTTTAATCGATTGCGAAACAAAAACTTTAAAAAACAATTTGCAAACCAGTTTGAACGATTATCTCTAATTTTTCTATACATGGTGCTTCTTGACAATTTGACGCTCCTTGACGATAGAGTTGAGGATGGTAGGTTTCCGGCGAATAATGTTAACTGAATTAAAATGACTAAAGGTCAAAAAGGGATACTAAATTTGCCTTTATGTCATTATACTATGTCAATCGTAGTTTTCTTGAATTGCCAACGTTTGAATAAAATATAGTCGATGGTTTAGAAAAGGTTTAAAAATTTGCTTTTCAAAATATGTTTTGTTTAGTACTCACCTGAAAGTTGTAATACGCTCTTCCTCGTTTTTTTATGATTTTATTAGAGAAATGTAGGCTTCTTTTTTGGAAAAACTGTTTTAAAATACTATGTATTTAAGCATTATATATACAAAATTGAATTTTTTGATTTTTAGATTTCACTTGAAGAAAACTGCAATTTCACACTGAAATCTATTTTTAAAAAACAACAACTGCAAAGTAAATAAAAAACAAAGACTTTTGAAAAAATGTGGCGAAGGAAAATGTTATGTTATATAATTTTAAAGATATTTTTATTCGAATACTTACTTACTAAGCTAATATATTTTTATTATTATTAATATTATCTCATTTAGCTTTTAAATATTTGATCCTATTTACGAAAAAAATTAGTCTTATTAATTAAGTGAGCTTTTGGAATAAAGGTTAACTTGCGTCCATACCAAAAATTTAAAAATTTCATTGAATCTTTGTGCAAAACGCGCAAACAGGTCAAAACCAAATTAACCTCTGTGTTTTAATTAAAACCCACAAACAAAAGCAAATAAAATTTCTTAACCAATTTAACAAAGAAAACTTCATGGCGTCGTCGTGGAAAACGCGTTAATCGACCTTAACTAAAACTATTTGCAGCCTCTCTTTTAGACTGCAAAATCAACCTGTAAAATTGGACACAAATCGGAAACACAAAATTATTTCAAAGCCCGCTAGGCCGAAATGGGTTTATTTATTCCAACCAAATTTATACAACTAATTCCGGTTGCTAAGAGGAATATTTGTACAAAATTTCAAGTCAATTGGTCAAACCGTTTTGACTCTACTTGAGAAATATTGAAAAAGTTTCTTTGCGCCCTCGTGCCCAAACGGGTTAACCGAAATCAACAGAAATTTGTGCCAGACTCTTTTTTCGACTGCAAAACCACCTTGTAAAATTGGACACAAATCGGTAACACAAAATTTTTTGGAAGACCGCCAGGCTGAAATGGATTTAATTATTCCAACCAAATTTATACAAATAATTCCGGTTGCTAAGAGGAACATTTGTGCAAAATTCCAAGTCAATCTGTCAAGCCCTTTTGACTCGACATCCAAAAAACGAATAAACTTAAAACGGCTCTAGAGCCGCAACCTGTTGACTTATAAAAATGTGACATAGCCTATGTCACCCCCCGGGCTCTCATAATTATTCCTTTAAAATTTTGTTACAATCGGACCAGTGGTTTTCACTTGAATCCTGGACAAACAAACAAACAAACAAATCTTCTTCTTTATATATTAGACTAGCAGATTTACCCGGCGTTGCCCGGGAGCATGCAAATTGCAAAAAAGCAAGCTTCGGCCATTTTTTTGAATTCCTGCTTTGGTTAAAAAAAGGCCTCAAAAAAATATTTGTGGAGTTCCGTTAACCCGTTGCGGCCCAACATCTTTTTATAGGTTTTTTCATTACTTTGCTATAAATTAGAAATTGTTTAACCGATTGACTTCAAATTTTTTATATGTGTTCGTCTTTGGCAAAGAAGTTTACTCTTTTAATAGACTTGGAATTTGTTACCTCTTGCCTCCCGACAATTTTTTCAAAAAAAATTTGGAAAGATTATTACGTCCAATTTTACGAAATATTGTTTGGTCGAAGTTTCGAAAACAGGTTTGTTGAGTAGCGTTTACCCATTGTGGCACTGCAGCTTTATGCAGATTTTTTCATTACTTTACACTTAAGCACAAACGGTTTGACCACTTGAATGTAAATTTTGTATGCCTACATGTATATACTTATCATTTCTACGATTATTCAAAAAAAAACTTTTTGTAAGTAAATTAAGTCCAATTTTTGAAAGTAGGTAAAACTTCTTTGATTAGGGGAATGTTTAAAAAAATGTTTTGTCGAGTTCTTTTAACTTTAAGTTCCGATTGTGAAACAAAAACTATAAAAAACAGTTTGCAAAACAATTTTAACGATTATCTTTTTTTAAGTTTTTAAAAAGAAAGTATTTAAAAAGTATTTAAAAAAGTATTAATTTTTCTATATGTTTTTCTTCTGCTTCTTGACAATTTGGTGCTGCTTAAATTTTTATTGTTATTATTTAATAATTATGGAATGTTTCAAATGAATTTTGAAAAATTTGTTGAAAAATGACCAAAAAGACATATTTACACAACTAATTCCAACCAAATTTATACAACTAATTCCGGTAGCTAAGAGACTATTTGAAAGCAAAATCTTTTGTGCAAAATTTCAAGTCAATCGATCAAACCGTTTTGACTTGACAACGAAAACATTGAAAAAGTTTCATTGCGCCCTCGTGCCCAAACGTGTCAACCGAACTCAATAATGTGACATAGCCTATGTCACCCCCCGGGCTCTCAGAACTATTGCTTTAAAATTTTGTGACAATCGGACCAGTGGTTTTCACGTGAATCCTGGACAAACAAACAAACAAACAAACAAATTTTCTGCTTTATATATTAGACTAGCAGAATTTCCCGGCATTGCCCGGGAGCTTGCAAATTGTAAAAAAGCAAGTTTTGGCTAATTTTGCGAAACACTGCATTGGTTTAAAAGAAGGCTTAAAAAAAATATTTGTGGAGTTCTGTTAAACCGTTACGGCCCAACAGCTTTTATAGCTTTTTTCGTTATTTTGCTATAAATTAGTTTAACCGATTGACTTCAAATTTTGTATGTGTTCTTCTTTCAGAATTGTGTTCACTCTATTAACAGACTTGGAATTTGTTAATTTTCCTATCCGTCCGACAATTTTCCAAAAAAAAAATTTTTAACATGTAATTTTTGCGAAATATATCTTGGTCAAAGGCTCAAAAACAGGTTTGTTGATGTCCGTTAACCCTTTGCGGCACAGCAGCTTTTTACAGATTTTTCGTTACTTTACTCTTAGCAGAAACGGTTTGACAAATTGACTTAAAATTTTGTATGCGTACATTTATATACTTGTCAATCCTACGAAAAAGAAATTTTATAAGTAAATTACGTCTAATTTTTGAAGTAGGTATTACTACTTTGAATTAGGGTAATGTTTAAAAAAAAATTTTGTCGTGTTCTTTTAACAATTTGCGAAACAAAAACCTTAAAAAACAGTTTGCAAAACTGTTTGAAAGATTATCTCTAATTTTTCTATTCGTGGTGCTTCTTGAGGTTCACTGAATTATGAAAAGTTTCAAGTGAAATTCATAAAGTTGTAGAAAAAATGCAAGAATAATTCTAAAAAAAAAGCGTTTAAAAAAATCTTCTAATTACATGTTAAAATTAACAAGTACACCATCTGTAATTTTTGTGTTAACCTTTTTCAATAACATCAACTTAAATTAAAACACCATTGAGTGGTGGGGCAACGTGCGCAGGTAATAGCTAGTTCACATATAAGTTTTATTATACCCGTTTAACTATAGGTCAATAGGGTATACTAAATTGGCCATTATGTCATTATACTATGTTAATAGTAGTTTTCTTGAATTACCAACGTTTGAATAAAATATAGTCGATCGTGTAGAAAAGGTTTAAAAATCAACTTTCAACTTATATTCTGTACTTACCTGAAAGTTCTACAACGCACTTCCTCGTTTTTTTATGATTTTATGAGAGAAATTTAGGCTTCTTTTTTGCAAAAACTGTTTTAAAATACTATGTATTTAAGCATAATATATAGGAGTTATTTTTTAATTTTTAGATTTTATTTGAAGAAAACTGCAATTTTACACTGAAATCTATTTTTAAAAAGCAACAACTGCAAAGTAGATAAAAATCAAAGACTTACGGAAAATAAAGTAGCGGCGGAAAATGTTTTGTTATTTAAATTTAAAGATATTATTATTCGCATCCTTTATTGGCTTTATTTTTATTATTATTAATATTATCTGATTTAGCTTTTGCACTATTTGAAACCATTTAAAAAGAGCAAAAAATTAGTCTTATTAATTAAGTGAGCTTTTGGAATAAAGGTTAACTTACGTTAATACCAAAATTTTGAAAATTTCATTGAATCTTTGTTCAAAACGTGTAAACAGTTTAAAACCAAATTAACCCTTTTGGTTTTTATAATTAAAATGCTGGTATAAAATGTTCAATAAAATTCTTTTAATCGTTTAAGCAAATAAAATTTATAGAAAGCTTCATGGCGTCGTCGTGGGTTAATCGAACTTAACTAAAACTTTTTGCAGCCTCTCTTTTAGACTGCAAAATCAACCTTTAAAATTGGACACAAATTGGAAACACAAAATTTTTTATAAGGCCGCCAGGCCTAATTGAGTTAATTCATTCCATCCTAATTTATACAACTAATTCCGGTTGCTAAGAGGAACATTTATGTATAATTTCAAGTCAATCGATCAAACCGTTTTGACTCGACATCAAAAACATTGAAAAACTTCATTGCGCCCTCGTGCCTAAATGGGTTAACCGAACTCAACAAAAATTTATGTCAGCCTCTCTTTTCGACTGAAAAATTACTATTAAAATTGGGCACAAGTCGGAAACACAAAATTTTTTGGAAGCCCACCAGGCCGAAATGGGTTATATTATTCCAACAAAATTCATACAACTAATTCCTGTTGCTAAGGGGAACATTTCTGCAAAATTACAAGTCAATCGGTCAAACCGTTTTGACTCGACATCAAAAACATTGAAAAAGCTTCATTGTACCCTAGTGTCCAAACGGTTTAACCGAACTCAACAAAAATTTGTGTTAGCCCCTCTTTTCGGCTGCGAAACTTCCTGTAATTTTCGGTTGCTATGAGGAACGTTTGTGCAAAATTTCAAGTCAATCAGTAACAACAAACTTGGAATTTGTTAACGCTTGCCGCCCGACAATTTTCCAAAAAATATTTTGGAAGGATATTACGTCCAATTTTGGGAAATATTGCTTGGTCAAAGTCTCAAAAACAGGTTTGTTGAGTTTCGTTGCTTTACTCTTTAGCAGAAACGGTTTGACAAATTGACTTTAAACTTTTTATGCGTACATTTATATACTTGTCATTCCTACGATTGGTGAAAAAGAAAATTTTATAAGTAAAGTACGTCCAATTTTTGAAAGTAGGAACAATTTCTTTAAATTAGGGGAATGCTGAAAAATGTTGTGTCGAGTTCTTTTAACCAATTGCGAAACAAAAACTTTGATAACAATTTGAACGATTATCTCTAATTTTTCTATACGTGGTGCTTCTTGACCATTTCGTGCTCCTTGACGATAGAGTTGAGGATGGTGGGCTTCCTGTGAATAAAGTTAACGGATTTAAATTTTTTTTTTATTATTAATAAAATGGGTAATAGCTAGTTTACATATAATACTATATGTCAAAAGGTTATACTAAATTTGCCATTATTTCATTACACTATGTTAATAGTAGTTTACTTGAATTGGCAACATTTGACTAAAATATCTAATATATAAAGAAGAAAATTTGTTTGTTTATTTGTTTGTTTGTTTGTTTGTCCAGGATTCACGTGAAAACCACTGGTCCGATTGACACCAAATTTTAGAGGAATAATTTTGGGAGTCCGGGGGGTGACATAGGCTATGCCGCATTTTTATAAGTCAACAGGTTGCGGCTCCAGAGCCGTTTTAAGCTTTTTCGTTTTTTTGATGTCGAGTCGAAACGGTTTGACCGATTAACTTGAAATTTTGCACGAATGTTCTTCTTATTAAACGGAATTAATGGTATAAAGTTGGTTGGAATAAATTAACCACTTTCGGCCCGGCGGGGTTCCAAAAAATGTTGTGTTTCCGATTTGTGTCCAATTTTACAGGGTGGTTTTGCAGTCAAAAAGAGAGGCTGGCACAAATTTTTGTTAGGTTCGGCTAACCCGTTTGGGCACGAGGGCGCAATGAAGCTTTTTCAATGTTTTTGATGTCGAGCCGAAAAAGTTTGACCGATTGACTTGAAATTTTGCGCAAATCTTCCTCTTATTAAGCGGAATTAATGGTATAAAGTTGGTTGGAATGAATTAACCCCTTTCGGCCCGGTGGGCTTCCAAAAAATTTTGTGTTTTCGATTTGTGTCCAATTTTACAGGAAGGTTTCGCAGTCAAAAATAGAGGCTGGTACAAATTTTTGTTGGGTTCGGCTAACCCGTTTGGGCACGAGGGCGCAATTAAGCTTTTTCAATGTTTTTGATGTCGAGCCGAAACAGTTTGACCGATTGACTTGAAATTTTGCACAAACCGTACTTGATCAGTCGATAAATCGTACTTGATCAGTCGTACAGTACAGTCGTGTTTTAAGATATAAAAATTATACTGAAGATTTATAATTTAATTTATTCGATAATAATTAAAATAATAATAATATAAATTAATTTTAAATTAATTAAAAATTTTATTCTATAATAAATATTAATATAAAACTTGTACCGAACATTTATACGTATTAACCTATAAAATAGAAGAAAAAAAAAATTCGGAAAAAAAGATAAACCGCCATATTGGTGCACATAAGTAATTAATTTTATTTTATTGGTGCACATAAGAATAATTTTATATAAAAAATAAAAAAATTTTTTTGAACTTTTCAAACTTTTTATTCTTTAAAAAAAAAAAAAAATTAAACAAAAAAAAAATAAATTGACTTCTAGTAAAAAAAAAAAAATATTTCTAAAAATAATCTAATCTAACTAAAGTGAAATAATAATTTAAAAAATTTTTAAGAAAAAATAAACCGCCATATTGGTGCACATAAGTAATTATTGGATTTATATAACATGTAAACAAAATTGTAATAAAATTGAATATTTTAAACACTTAATTGAAAAACTAAAAAAAAAAAAAAATTTTTTAATTTTATTAAAAATTAATATTTATAATTAAAAAAGCCTTAATAAAATTTTTTAATTTCATATAAAAGAAAAGTGTTACATTTACTTGAAATTTTAAATCAAACACAGTATTTATTTTTAACATGAAATTCTTTATTTAAAATTTTCTAAATTAAATTAAACTAAATTTAATTAATATTTAAATAATTTGAATAGTAAAAATATAATTAATTTGAATAATAAACAACAAGCAACAAACAAATAATATAATGTAATTTATTTGTAATAATTTAATCAATAAAAACTAGTATTTATTTAATCCTAAAAAATTAAACTTCTTAATTCATTAACTCCAAAATTAAAATTAGTGTAAACAAACCAAACAATTTATAAAAAAACAATATCATAAATCTATTCTGTTATATTTGTATATATATATAAAATATTACTTTAACTAGTAATAATTAAATTGTATAAAATTAAACACCAAAATTATTAAAAACCAAAAATTATAGTATTATTAAAATTACATTAAAAAAGTAATTTATTAACACAGATAAATTGAGAAATATATTAATAAATAATAATATTGACAGTTGTCACATTTTTTCATAGCGAAAATAATAAAAAAATATAAACAGTGGACATAAACTTTTTACTTTAACCACCTAGCGGTGAAATTCGTAAATGATCATATATATAATTCACAAGTGAAAATCTTTGAAACGTCAAAAATTATAAACCAGAAAATTTTCGCTCTAATAAAATTAATTAAATTAAATATTATAAAGCATATTAATTTGATATTTAAAATTATATATAAATAGAGTAATATTATAATAAAAAAAATAACTATAATATAATAAAAAATTATAATAATAAAATAAATTATAATAATAAATTATAATAATAAATTATAATAATAAAATAATATAATAAAAAATTACCGAAAAAAAAGAAAAAGTATAATAAATAATAAATATGGTTAATCAATGTTGTGTGTGCACAAGAACATTAGGAAATAGATCAAAGGCGGTTAAATGCAGAGTTTGTCACAAACTTTTTCATGCGAAATGTGCTCCGATTCCAGAAGACATATACGAACTTGTTAAATCTGGAAATATGACCTGGAAATGTTTACAATGTCCTACAAGATTAAATGAATCACTTCCAGTGCTCTCGGAATTGGATGACGTGAATGCAGATGAAGTAGATGAACAACCTGTTGAAGTGGGTGAACTACCTTCTTCAAAGCTTCCTGTGTCCATACCTATGACAAATGATTTGGTCTCCTTCGATCCAACAAATTGTACACTGGACAGGATGGCGCAATATCTTAAAACTGTGGGGTCTGCCATATCAGAAATCCACAGTACAATGAATTTTTTCGCAAACAAAATTGACATGACACTTAAGGAAAATGCCACTATAAGGAAGGAGAATGAAATGTTAGGTAAGAGAATGACTAAAATGGAAATTTATACAAAGTCGTTGGAGGATAAATTAAACAAATTGGAAGAAATAATGGATAAACCGCACCAGCTGCAAAGAAAAAATGATATAGTAGTGGTTGGTTTACCACTTAAGCCTAATATGAACATCCAATTTGTCGAAGATGCTGTTCTAAAAATCTCGCGACACCTAGAATCATCTTTAACAAAAGATGATATTTCAGATATACAAATAATTAACCAAAACCCAGGTAAATCAAACACATTTTGCGTAGTGAAGCTGAAATCTGATAAAGCTAAAGCTGAGCTTATGGCAAAAAAAAGGCAGCATAAACGCGTGTATACCAGCCAATTAAACTTGGGTGATGATGGGAATCGCGAAATATTTGTTCGTCACCACCTTTCAGCGATGCAGTCTAAACTATACAACCAAGCAAAGCAAATTAAAATGTCCCAAAACCTACAATTCCTATGGTACAACAACAACAGTAATGAAATACTTTTGCGGCAAAGTCAGTCAAGTAAGGTGTATAAAATTACTTCTTTTAATGATATCGAAAAAATTAAAAAAATTTTTAATACTAGTGCAATCTAAAAAAAAATTTTCATTATATAAATCTAACTCTCTATTCTATGAAATTAAAAACATTACTTATAAAACAATTATTTATACATTTATATTAATTTTAATTTTAAATTTTAAGCACTTCAGCATTTACATATTACTTGAAATTTTTGCACAAATTTTTTTATTAAACATTCTACATAACCTCTTAAATAAAACTTATTACATAGTTTTAATATTAAAATACAAAAACATAAGTTTTCAATCAATCTTTCAAATTACTTATAATAATTATATTATTTTACAATCACTTTTTCAAATCAAAAATATTTATATAAAGAACAATATTTATAAAAAAATTATTACTTCTACACTAAATTTTATATTAATTATTTTTAAATTTATACTAATCTTAACTATAATTTTAATTCCAATTTTACGCTTTTACTTTTTAAATTTACACAAACTATATATCAAAAATGACATTCGATGTTTACAAAATGCAAACAGATGATTTTATAAACATACAAGATGGCATGAAGGTAGATTACTTTATAGGGGTGAGCACGAAGAAGTGTGGTGAATATAAAAATAATTTAAATGTTCTTTATTTAAATATTCAAAGTTTAAGAAATAAGCTTACCAATCTGGAAATATTTGTCAATTCTTTTTCTTGTGAAGTACATGTACTTGTGTTAACAGAAATATGGTTACATAAATCTGAGAACAAATTTTTTAATTTAGAAGGCTTCACATCATATTTTTCAAATCGAGAAAATTCGTATGGTGGAGTAGGAATTTACGTAAGCGATAAAATTAGTAGTAGCATAAATTTTGAAACTGAGTTTGAGAAATCAAATGTTTTATGTGTTAAATTATTAAAACATAATATGAATATTATAGGCGTTTACAAATCCCACGAAATCAATATTGACACTTTTATGACCAAAGTAGATGAAATAATCTCCACATATAAAAGATCAATTATCATAGGTGACTTCAATATTAATTTACTTAATACTGACAGTTGCGACGCGAAATACTATATTAACACAATTAATACTAATGGTTTCTTGCTTTATAATAATTTATCAGCTAAATTTGCAACAAGATTTGGTAAAACGTCCAAAACAATTATCGATCATTTTATAACAGATTTGGTTAAACACAAATATTTCTTTCATATATCAAATACGTGTTTATCTGATCATCAAAGTATCTTTCTAAGTGTAGATCTTAAACCCATTAAGGAAAAATCCAATCAATTTAAGAAAATTTTAGACTACGACAGTGTTAATAATGATGATGTTTGGTCAAGAACTGATTCCTTACGAAACTTCGATGATCTTGTACAGGAACTAGACCTACTTGTGCAAAGAAACGTAAAAACCATTCCATATCAAAATAAAAAAAAAAAAAATGAATGGATAACAAATGAAATATTAAATGCCATTAAAATACGAGATTCTTTCTACAAATATAAAAGAAAATATAATAATGATACACACGAAACTGAATTATACAATTTTCATAAGAAGAAAGTTGAACGGCTAATACTCGAAGCTAAAAAAAAGTATTGTACAGACCAAATAGCTCAAGATCCGTGCAACAGCAAAAAATTATGGAACTTGTATAAAAGGATCATGTACAATAAAGACCACAAAGCATCTTCCAGTCAAATTAAAGTTTTAAAAAAAGGCTACAAAATTTTAGATAATAAAGCCGACATTGCTGAAGAAATGAATAATTTCTTCATCAATGTAACCAATGAAATAAATGTTTGTAAGCAACCCATAGATACGGAGTACATAAAAAACTTCGGTCACAGTCCGAACATAAACTTTCATCTAACTCCAACTAGTAAAATAGAAATTGACGCCGTTATTGATAAATTGAAAATAGCGGCAGCGACAGGACATGATAACATCTCCACCAAATTTGTCAGAAAATATAAAGAACGGCTCTCCCCAATTTTAGTGCGTTTCATAAACGTCTCATTCTCTACTTTCAATTTTCCAAATTCACTAAAGACAGCAATCGTAACGCCTGTTTACAAGAATGGTAATACCACTGACGTAACTAATTATCGTCCCATTTCTGTGCTAAGCTGCTTTTCGAAGATTTTTGAATCTATAATAAAAACTCGTTTGGATAACTTCATTGATGCGAATAGTATCTTAAGTAACAAACAGTTCGGCTTTGAAAACAAATCTAATACAACAGCGGCATGTTTAAGTTTAACTGACTTTATTTCGAAAAATATGGATGATGGTAGGTTTGTTGGTTGCGTTTTCTTGGATCTACAAAAAGCGTTCGATTGCGTCGATCATGAAATACTCCTATTAAAACTTTCAAGAATTAATGTTAATCCAAATGATTTAAAGTATTTTGAGTCATATTTAACAAATCGGCATCAGAAAGTGCGCATAAACGACACATTTAGTGAATCGAAAAAAATAATAAAAGGAGTACCTCAAGGTTCAATACTTGGGCCACTTCTATTCAAAATCTATATCAACGACCTTGCGAACTTAAATCTAAAGGGTACAATTCAACTATATGCTGACGACGCTGTTGTTAAATATGCAAATAGTGATGAAATTGAATTAAGAAATGATATTAAAATCGACCTAATCTCTATCGAACAGTGGCTTACTAAACACAAATTACTGCTAAATGTTAAGAAAACTAAGATTATGTTATTTGAAAACAAACACTTCTCAGATATCAACTTTCATATAAATGGTAGTACAATAGAAGTTGTTAAAACATTTAATTATCTAGGCCTACTATTAGATAGTAAAATGAAATGGGATGCTCATATTGAGCAACTCTTAAATAAAATTACGCCATATGTTTTTATCATGAAACGACTCCGCAGGTATTTTACCCAAAATGTACTAAAAATAATATACTCTTCATATATTATTTCAAATATTATTTACCTTAATCCGATATGGAATAAAGCTTCAAAGACTCTTTTAAATAAAATAGACATTGTTCACAAAAAAGTTATCAAAACAATTCACAACTATCCAATACTACATCCCACAAGTAAATTGTATGACAGCCAGTATATTAGTTTTTCAAATATATGTAAAATAGAAATGTACTTGATGGCGTTTAAGATCATAAATAATCAGTTAAAACACAATTTTTTACTTAATAGAATGATCGATATACATAATCACAATACCAGAAACAAAACCAATTTCTACTTAACACTTTTTAAAACAAGAAACCAACAGAACAACTGTTTATACAATTGTCTCAAACTATATAATGAACTACCATATGAACTTAAACTTATTGATAATTTACACTCATTCAAAAAATTAATTAAAGAATACATTCTTCATTGAAGGTGTGTCAAAGAAAGTAATCTGTTTCTTTCATGGAAATTGCATTGCGTACTCATTCAATGTTTTTCTCATTGATATAAAGTCATTAAAAGTGTGGTTGAATTAAACTCAATCTAAATCACTCGCGAACTTTTAAAAATTCTATGAAATATTGTTTTTTGTCATAATTGTTTTTCAAAATTTGATATGTAATTTAACAACTATAATTTTATTTTAGAACTTTTGTATTTGAATTTATACAGTGTAAATATTTTTTCTTTTTTCTCTTTTAATTCTATTTAGCCTAGTACTTTGACATATATACATTTATTATTTATAAAATTATAAGATCAGAAAGTGTAAACTATGATCGTTAAACAAAAACAAAAAAAAAAAAAAATTTATTGTTTCAAGTAAGATAATAATAAGAATAATTGTAATAAAACTAATATAACATTATATAAGTCTTAGATCTGTAAGGAAAATAATGAATTATTAATAAAGAAAAAAAAAAAAAAAAAAAAACCTTCCTCTTATTAAACGGAATTAATGGTATAAAGTTGGTTGGAATGAATTAACCCCTTTCGGCCCGGTGGGCTTCCAAAAAATTTTGTGTTTCCGACTTGTGTCCAATTTTACAGGAAAGTTTTGCAGTCGAAAAGAAAGGCTGGCACAAATTTTTGTTGGGTTCGTTTAACCCGTTTGGGCACGAGGGCCCAATGAAGCTTTTTCAATGTTTTTGATGTCGAGTCAAAACGGTTTGACCGATTGACTTGAAATTGTGCACAAATGTTTTTCTTGGCTGCCGCAATTAGTTGTATAAATTTGGTTGGAATAATTTAACCCATTTCGACGTGGCGGGCTCCCAAAAAATTTTGTATTTCCGATTTGTGTCCAATTTTACAAGGTGGTTTCGCAGTCGACAATAGAGTCTGGCACAAATTTTTGTTGAGTTCAGTTGACCCGTTTGGGCACGAGGGCGCAAAGAAGCTTTTTCAATGATTTTGATTTCGAGTCAAAACCGTTTGACAAATTGACTTGAAATTTTGCACAAATATTCCTCTTAGCAACCGCAATTAGTTGTATAAATTTGGTTGGAATAATTTAACCCATTTCGGCCTGGCGGACTTTCGAAAAATTTTGTGTTTTCGATTTGTGTCCAATTTTACAGGTTGATTTTGCAGTCTAAAGAGAGGTTGCAAAAAGTTTTGGTTAATTCGATTAACCCGTTTTCCACGACGACGCTATGAATTTTTCTATAAATTTTATTTTCTTATACGATTAAAAGTATGTTATTGAAAATGTTGTACCAACATTTTAATTAAAACCCACATGGTTAATTTGGTTTTGGCCTGTTTGTGCGTTTTGGACAAAGATTCAATGAAATTTTCAGTTTTCTTCAAATGAAATCTAAAAATCAAAAAATTCAATTTCTTATATATAATGCTTAAAAACATAGTATTTTAAAACAGTTTTTCCAAAAAATAAGCCTACATTTCTCTCATCAAATCATAAAAAAACGAGGAAGAGCGTATTACAACTTTCAGGTGAGTACTAAACAAAATATAAGTTGAAAAGCAAATTTTTAAATCTTTTCTAAACCATCGACTATATTTTATTCAAACGTTGGCAATTCAAGATAACTACTATTGACATAGTATAATGACATAATGGCAAACTTAGTATCCCCATTTGACCAATAGTCATTTTAATTCAAAATCTATTTTTAAAAAGCAACAACTGCAAAGTAGATAAAAATCAAAGACTTACGGAAAATAAAGTAGCGGCGGAAAATGTTTTGTTATTTAAATTTAAAGATATTATTATTCGCATCCTTTATTGGCTTTATTTTTATTATTATTAATATTATCTGATTTAGCTTTTGCACTATTTGAAACCATTTAAAAAGAGCAAAAAATTAGTCTTATTAATTAAGTGAGCTTTTGGAATAAAGGTTAACTTACGTTAATACCAAAATTTTGAAAATTTCATTGAATCTTTGTTCAAAACGTGTAAACAGTTTAAAACCAAATTAACCCTTTTGGTTTTTATAATTAAAATGCTGGTATAAAATGTTCAATAAAATTCTTTTAATCGTTTAAGCAAATAAAATTTATAGAAAGCTTCATGGCGTCGTCGTGGGTTAATCGAACTTAACTAAAACTTTTTGCAGCCTCTCTTTTAGACTGCAAAATCAACCTTTAAAATTGGACACAAATTGGAAACACAAAATTTTTTATAAGGCCGCCAGGCCTAATTGAGTTAATTCATTCCATCCTAATTTATACAACTAATTCCGGTTGCTAAGAGGAACATTTATGTATAATTTCAAGTCAATCGATCAAACCGTTTTGACTCGACATCAAAAACATTGAAAAACTTCATTGCGCCCTCGTGCCTAAATGGGTTAACCGAACTCAACAAAAATTTATGTCAGCCTCTCTTTTCGACTGAAAAATTACTATTAAAATTGGGCACAAGTCGGAAACACAAAATTTTTTGGAAGCCCACCAGGCCGAAATGGGTTATATTATTCCAACAAAATTCATAAAACTAATTCCTGTTGCTAAGGGGAACATTTCTGCAAAATTACAAGTCAATCGGTCAAACCGTTTTGACTCGACATCAAAAACATTGAAAAAGCTTCATTGTACCCTAGTGTCCAAACGGTTTAACCGAACTCAACAAAAATTTGTGTTAGCCCCTCTTTTCGGCTGCGAAACTTCCTGTAATTTTCGGTTGCTATGAGGAACGTTTGTGCAAAATTTCAAGTCAATCAGTAACAACAAACTTGGAATTTGTTAACGCTTGCCGCCCGACAATTTTCCAAAAAATATTTTGGAAGGATATTACGTCCAATTTTGGGAAATATTGCTTGGTCAAAGTCTCAAAAACAGGTTTGTTGAGTTTCGTTGCTTTACTCTTTAGCAGAAACGGTTTGACAAATTGACTTTAAACTTTTTATGCGTACATTTATATACTTGTCATTCCTACGATTGGTGAAAAAGAAAATTTTATAAGTAAAGTACGTCCAATTTTTGAAAGTAGGAACAATTTCTTTAAATTAGGGGAATGCTGAAAAAAGTTGTGTCGAGTTCTTTTAACCAATTGCGAAACAAAAACTTTGATAACAATTTGAACGATTATCTCTAATTTTTCTATACGTGGTGCTTCTTGACCATTTCGTGCTCCTTGACGATAGAGTTGAGGATGGTGGGCTTCCTGTGAATAAAGTTAACGGATTTAAATTTTTTTTTTATTATTAATAAAATGGGTAATAGCTAGTTTACATATAATACTATATGTCAAAAGGTTATACTAAATTTGCCATTATTTCATTACACTATGTTAATAGTAGTTTACTTGAATTGGCAACATTTGACTAAAATATCTAATATATAAAGAAGAAAATTTGTTTGTTTATTTGTTTGTTTGTTTGTTTGTCCAGGATTCACGTGAAAACCACTGGTCCGATTGACACCAAATTTTAGAGGAATAATTTTGGGAGTCCGGGGGGTGACATAGGCTATGCCGCATTTTTATAAGTCAACAGGTTGCGGCTCCAGAGCCGTTTTAAGCTTTTTCGTTTTTTTGATGTCGAGTCGAAACGGTTTGACCGATTAACTTGAAATTTTGCACGAATGTTCTTCTTATTAAACGGAATTAATGGTATAAAGTTGGTTGGAATAAATTAACCACTTTCGGCCCGGCGGGGTTCCAAAAAATGTTGTGTTTCCGATTTGTGTCCAATTTTACAGGGTGGTTTTGCAGTCAAAAAGAGAGGCTGGCACAAATTTTTGTTAGGTTCGGCTAACCCGTTTGGGCACGAGGGCGCAATGAAGCTTTTTCAATGTTTTTGATGTCGAGCCGAAAAAGTTTGACCGATTGACTTGAAATTTTGCGCAAATCTTCCTCTTATTAAGCGGAATTAATGGTATAAAGTTGGTTGGAATGAATTAACCCCTTTCGGCCCGGTGGGCTTCCAAAAAATTTTGTGTTTTCGATTTGTGTCCAATTTTACAGGAAGGTTTCGCAGTCAAAAATAGAGGCTGGTACAAATTTTTGTTGGGTTCGGCTAACCCGTTTGGGCACGAGGGCGCAATGAAGCTTTTTCAATGTTTTTGATGTCGAGCCGAAACAGTTTGACCGATTGACTTGAAGTTTTGCACAAACCTTCCTCTTATTAAACGGATTTAATGGTATAAAGTTGGTTGGAATAAATTAACCCCTTTCGGCCCGGCGGGCTTCCAAAAATTTTGTGTTTCCGATTTGTGTCCAATTTTACAGGAAGGTTTCGCAGTCAAAAATAGAGGCTGGTACAAATTTTTGTTGGGTTCGGCTAACCCGTTTGGGCACGAGGGCGCAATTAAGCTTTTTCAATGTTTTTGATGTCGAGCCGAAACAGTTTGACCGATTGACTTGAAATTTTGCACAAACCTTCCTCTTATTAAACGGAACTAATGGTATAAAGTTGGTTGGAATGAATTAACCCCTTTCGGCCCGGTGGGCTTCCAAAAAATTTTGTGTTTCCGACTTGTGTCCAATTTTACAGGAAAGTTTTGCAGTCGAAAAGAAAGGCTGGCACAAATTTTTGTTGGGTTCGTTTAACCCGTTTGGGCACGAGGGCCCAATGAAGCTTTTTCAATGTTTTTGATGTCGAGTCAAAACGGTTTGACCGATTGACTTGAAATTGTGCACAAATGTTTTTCTTGGCTGCCGCAATTAGTTGTATAAATTTGGTTGGAATAATTTAACCCATTTCGACGTGGCGGGCTCCCAAAAAATTTTGTATTTCCGATTTGTGTCCAATTTTACAAGGTGGTTTCGCAGTCGACAATAGAGTCTGGCACAAATTTTTGTTGAGTTCAGTTGACCCGTTTGGGCACGAGGGCGCAAAGAAGCTTTTTCAATGATTTTGATTTCGAGTCAAAACCGTTTGACAAATTGACTTGAAATTTTGCACAAATATTCCTCTTAGCAACCGCAATTAGTTGTATAAATTTGGTTGGAATAATTTAACCCATTTCGGCCTGGCGGACTTTCGAAAAATTTTGTGTTTTCGATTTGTGTCCAATTTTACAGGTTGATTTTGCAGTCTAAAGAGAGGTTGCAAAAAGTTTTGGTTAATTCGATTAACCCGTTTTCCACGACGACGCCATGAAGTTTTCTATAAATTTTATTTTCTTATACGATTAAAAGTATGTTATTGAAAATGTTGTACCAACATTTTAATTAAAACCCACATGGTTAATTTGGTTTTGGCCTGTTTGTGCGTTTTGGACAAAGATTCAATGAAATTTTCAGTTTTCTTCAAATGAAATCTAAAAATCAAAAAATTCAATTTCTTATATATAATGCTTAAAAACATAGTATTTTAAAACAGTTTTTCCAAAAAATAAGCCTACATTTCTCTCATCAAATCATAAAAAAACGAGGAAGAGCGTATTACAACTTTCAGGTGAGTACTAAACAAAATATAAGTTGAAAAGCAAATTTTTAAATCTTTTCTAAACCATCGACTATATTTTATTCAAACGTTGGCAATTCAAGATAACTACGATTGACATAGTATAATGACATAATGGCAAACTTAGTATCCCCATTTGACCAATAGTCATTTTAATTCAGTTAGAATTATTCGCCGGGAACCTAACATCCTCAACTCTATCGTCAAGGAGCACCAAATTCTCAAGAAGCACCATGTATAGAAAAATTAGAGATAATCGTTCAAACTGTTTTTTAAAGTTTTTGTTTCGCAATCGGTTAAAAGAACTCAACAAAAATTTTTTTAAGCATTCCCCTAATTCAAAGAAGTTGTACCTACTTTCAGAAATTGGACGTAATTTACTTACAAATTTTTTTTTGAACAATCGTCGGGTCGACAGGGGTTAACAACTTCCAAGTCTGTTAGTAAATTGAACTTCATTTTTAAAGAAGAACACATATACAAAATTTGAAGTTAATCGGTTAAATCATTTCTAATATATATAACAAAGCAACGAAAAAACCTATAAAAAGCTGTTGGGTCACGACTGGTTAACGGAACTCCACAAATATTTTTTGTGGCTTCATTTATAAGCAAAGTAGTATTTCAAAAAATTGGCTGAAGCTTGCGTATTTACAATTTGCAAGCTTCCGGGCAACGCCGGGTAAATCTGCTAGTAGTCTATAGTTTAGAAAAGGTTTAAAAATCTGGTTTTCAACTTATATTTTTTTTGTACTTACCTGAAAGTTCTACTACACTCATCCTCGTTTTTTTAAGATTTTATGAGGAAATTTAGGCTTCTTTTTTGAAAAAACTGTTCTCAATTACTATATATTCAAGCATAATTTCAGTGTAAAATTTAAATTGCAATTTTACACTGATATCTATTTTTAAAAAACAACAACTGCAAAGTAGATAAAAAACAAAGACTTAAGAAAAAATGTAGAGAAGGAAAATGTTATGTTATTTAAATTTAAAGATATGCTTAGTAATAGTAAGTAATACTTAGTCTTACTAAGTAAGTTTTTGGAATAAAGGTTAACTTGCATTTCAACCAACCAAATTTATACAACTAATTCCGGTTGCTAATAAGAACTTTTGTGCAAAATTTCAAGTCAATCGGTCCAACCGTTTTGACTCGACATTGAAAAAACGAAAAAGCTGAAAACGGCTCTGGAGCTGCAAACTGTTGACCTATAAAAATGTGACATAGCCTATGTCACACCCCAGGCTCTCAGAATTATTCCTTTAAAATTTTGTGACAAAAGGTTATACTAAATTTGCCATTATTTCATTACACTATGTCAATAGTAGTTTACTTGAATTGCCAACATTTGACTAAAATATAGTCTACAGTTTAGAAAAGGTTTGAAAATTTGATTTTCAACTTAGAACTCACCTGAAAGTTGTACGACGCTCTTCCTCATTTTTTTATGATTTTATGAGAGAAATGTAGGCATATTTTTTTGAAAAACTGTTTTAAAATACTACGTATTTAAGCATTATATATTAGAAATTGAATTTTTTGATTTTTAGATATCATTTGAAGAAAACTGCAATTTCACACTGAAATCTCTTTTTAAGAAACAACTACTGCAAAGTAGATAAAAAACAAAGACTTACGGAAAAATGTGGTGAAGAAAAATGTTATGTTAATTAATTTTAAAGATATTTTTATTCGGCTTCTTTATTAACTTCATTTTCATAAGTATTAATATTATATCATTTAGCTTTTAAATATTTGATACTATTTGACGAAAAAAATTAGTCTTATTAATTAAGTGAGCTTTTGGAATAAAGGTTAACTTGCGTCCATACCAAAAATTTGAAAATTTCATTGAATCTTTGTTCAAAACGCACAAACAGGTCAAAACCAAATTAACCCTGTGGGTTTTAATTAAAATGCTGGTACAAAATTTTCAATAAAATTCTTTTAATCGAAGTTAACTAAAACTTTTTGCAACCTCTCTTTTAGACTACAAAATCAACCTGTAAAATAGGACACAAATCGAAAACACAAAATTTTTTGAAAGTCCGAAATGGGTTAATTTATTTCAACCAAATTTATACAACTAATTCGGGTTGCTAAGAGGAACATTTGTGCAAAGTTACAAGTCAATTGATCAAACGGTTTTGACTCGACATCAAAAACATTGAAAAAGCTTCATTGGGCCCTCGTTCCCAAACGGGTTAGCCGAACTCAACAAAAATTTGTGCCAGACTCTCTTTTCGACTGCGAAACCACCCTGTAAAATTGGACAGAAATCGGAAACACATAATTTTTTGGAAACCCGCCAGGCCGAAATGGGTTAATTTATTCGAACCAAATTTATACAACTAATTCCGGTTGCTAAGACGAACATTTGTGCAAAATTTCATGTCAATCGGTCAAGCCCTTTTGACTCGATATCCAAAAAATGAAAAAGCTTAAAACAGCTCTGGAGCCGCAACCTTTTGACTTGTATAGCCTATGTCACCTCCCGGGCTCCCAGAATTATTCCTTTAAAATTTTGTGACAATCGGACCAGGGGTTTTCACGTGAATCCTGGACAAACAAATAAACAAACAAACAAACAAATTTTCTTCTTTATATATTAGATTAAGTAATTGATTACAAAATTTTTTTACTAAATGTTTGTTAGTTTAGTTTGATAAGGTAAAAGACAATAATTATGGTGCAGATTTACATGAACACATTTAAAAGCTACTTTTATTATATATTAATATAATAACATATAAACTTAAAAACGGAAAATCACCAGGCGAAGACGGTATTACTGCAGAACTTTTTAAAAAAGGAGGTGAAGAGATGCTTCATCACTTACACAGATTAATGTGTAAAATATGGAGGAATGAAAGCATGCCGAAAGAATGGGAAATTGGTACCATATTCCCTATCCACAAAAAAGGAGATAAACTCAATTGCAGTAACTACAGGGGTATCATGTTACTAAATGTTGCATATAAGATTTTTAGCAAAATTTTATACGAAAGACTAAACGAGAAAGCAGAAACCATCTTAGCTGAGTATCAATGCGGTTTTAGACCAAACAGATCAACAACAGACCAAGTTTTTCTTATAAAACAAAACATGGAAAAATGCTACGAATACAATCTTGACTTGCATATACTAATTGTTGATTTCAAACAAGCTTTCGACAGCATTAGAAGAGAGGAAATACCGAAAATATTGCACAACTTGGGATACCCAGAAAAACTAATTCGACTTACAATGATGACCTTAAATAACACCAGAAGCAGCGTCATAATACAAAATCAAATTTCAGAGCTTTTCAGCATAAAAACAGGTGTAAAACAATGCGACACATTATCGACAGTGATTTTCAACCTTATGCTGCATTACGTAACGAAAGATCTAGATAGAGGGGGAAATATATTCAACAGATCATCACAAATTAACGCTTTTGCTGACGATATTGCTATAATAGCCAGAAACAAAAGAGCTATGGTTGAGCAGTTCGTGAAGCTCGAAGCAGAAGCTAGCAAAATTGGCTTAAGAATAAATGAAAATAAAACAAAATATATGATATTATCACGCTCAAACACTAGGCGCAGCCCGCAAAACATAACAATCGGAGAATACAATTTCGAAGGCGTAGATAATTTTACGTATTTGGGAATATTTCTCAACAACGACAACAGCATGCACTGTTCAATACAAAATAGAATCCAAGCGGCCAACAAATGCTACTATGCACATCAAAAACTATTTAAATCGAAGCTTTTATCTAGACATTCAAAACTGTGTATGTATAAAACCCTAGTTAGACCAGTATTGACCTATGGTGCGGAAAATTGGACATTATCAATATCAGACGAAAATAGTCTAAACATTTTTGAACGCAAAATTTTAAGGAAAATATTTGGACCGAAACAAAATCTACACGGTGAATATATGCACAGAAATAATCAAGAACTACAACTACTAATAAATAATGAAGACGTGGTCCGCTTTATTAAAGCACAAAGAATTAGATGGGCTGGACACGTTGCTAGAATGGCAAATAATAGGTCACAAAGACTTATATTAGATGTTGCTCCACCTGTAAATAGATACAGAGGAAGAACAAGGCTAAGATGGACAGATGGCTTAGAAAATGATTTAAGAAAACTTAATATCAGAAACTGGAAAGTTGCAGCACAAAATCGACAAGTATGGCGGGCAGCAGTAAATCAGGCTAAAACTCACCCCGAGTCGTGACGCCATTTGATGATGATGATGATGATGATGATAATAACATATTAAATTAAAACATATTTAAAACAATTCAGTGATTAAAATATTTTTAGGAAAAAAAAATTGAACTTTTTTAGTTCAAATTTTCTTTTATTTGCTTCGAATAAATTTTTGGGCATTCATGCTCGTAATATGCTCAATAGGCATTCTACGTACAAAGTTGCATGTAGCCATTTGGAAGGCACAGGCAGACTTTGTTTGACGAGACTCTACCTAATAAAGCTGTATATTTATAAGTAATTCTCTACACACAAGGCATAACATCTTAAGTCGACTTAAGTAAAAAATGAGAAAAAATAGGTATTCAAATTTTAAATAGAATATCTTACTTTTCCTCTGGGTCCCATGTTTAAATTTTTTCTCTAACGGCTTTTATAAGCAATGATGCTTCATCTTATGTCCATCTTTTTAATGTTTTGCATTTGTCATACAATCTTAAGTAAACCTAAGATATTATTCAACACAAATTTATATTATGTTCTGTTAAATATTTGAAAAGGCAAAGTATCCTAAGAAAACATAAGATGTTTTGCCTTGTGCTAACTCATTCAAACCTTTGCCTTATGTCCACTTAAGATAAAGTAATGAAACTAATCATAGAAATTTCAAAAAAGGCATAATATCTTATGTTGACTTAAGATATTTTGAATTGATACGATCAAAAAATAATTCATAATTAAGTACACATAAGAGCATTTCGCTAGTGCATGTATAAAAATTCTAGCTGTAATTTCCGTTACATAAGATGATTTTTTTTTATTCGGTAATCATTCGATCATTATTTTTATTTTAAAACTTAAATCAGTCGGTGTATGCATTTTGTAGTGTAATGTAAAAATGAAACGAAATATAGGTATGTATGTATAAAAATTATAAATTATTAATAATTTTATTATTATGAAATTATTATAAAGTTTTTATTGATATCAAAATAATTTTTTAATATTTTAATGAGTGGTATTAAAATATGTGCATACAAGTTACTAATTTGAATTTGGAAAAAGTAAATGAAAATTATTGATATTTGTTAATGTTTGCATAAAAACAAATAATAAATTTATTATTATTTTTGAACTTACAAAAATGATTTGTTTTATTTACGAAAAAGAAAAGTAAGAGAAACTATTTGAAATAGGTAGATATGGAAAAATTTAGTTAATTCACTTATAATAATAATATTATTTCTTATTATTTTATTAGAACTATTATGAGTACTAATTTTAATATACATATTTTATAATAATTTCTACAATGCTGTCTCTTATTTAATTACTTTGGTTTTTTACTTTTTAAAATAGTTTTAATAAATTATAATACTTTTATAGATATCTTGAAATTGAATACGCGGGCGGCTAAAATAGTGGCATTTGTCAAAAATAACAAAATTTTAGATGATACAAAAGTTTCTGATAATTTCAACAATAATGAACGGATTTTAGAAAATAATATTAAAATTAATAAGCCACAGCCAAAATACCAATTTTTAATTGAAGAGGATTTTGACGATATTTATAAGGATCCTGATTACCAAAATTCATCATCTTCAGAGATTATTACTAACCCTTGCATCAATAAATCTGCAATCAATTTCAAAAACTAATTTTAAAAATATAGCGACTCTTGTGCAGGCCAAAACAAAAATGCAGTTGTTTCAATAATGTTCTCACTGTACCTCCAAGAGAATCATAATATCGAATTTATTGACCATAAGTTTCTTGTGCCCGGTCATACGCACATGGAGTGCGACGTACATCACTCAATTATTGAGAGAAAAAAGAAGAAAACTTGCCTAACTATACATTATCCGCGTGACTGGATACAATTTATTAAAACTCTTGGTTCAAAAAGGTTTTCCAAGTTGAGGAAATGACGCAGGAAAGGTTTTTTAATTTTTCTTCATTATTAAAAGAAAAATTTATGTGGCGCAAAGTGGACGAAAATGGAAATAAATTTAATTGGAATTCGGTTAAGTGGTTGAGATATAGTAAAACTTATGGCGAAATACTATATAAAAATTCACTAAATGAAAACGCGACTTTTGAAGTACTTAATATTAAAAAGCGTAATACTCCGAATGTAACAATAGCTAGTTTAAAGAAGTGCTATGATACGTTATTACCTATATCGAAACAGAAGAAAAATGATCTCATGTATTTAAATAATTTGATTGATCCTCTTTATCGTGATTTCTACAAAAATTTACTAGTTGAAGGAATTCCTGATATACATCCCGATCTTGTGGATTCATCCGATGAAGAATAATAAAATGTATTGTTTTATTTTTATTACTGTTAATTTATATTAATAGTTAATTTCCAATCTGAATATGGAGTTTTTAAGTTTACATTTTCGCTGAAGTATTAATTTATTTTATGTTACGTTTTGTTTAATTTATGTTATGTTTTGTAATTAAATTTAAGTTATTAATGGTAAAATATAAAAATTGAATTTTAAAAGTACAAAGTCTTTCAAAATATACAATAATATCTTATTTACAGTTTTATGCAATTTTACACTTTAAAAACAAACTTTTGTCGACGTAAGATGCTTTAGTGAAAGAAATATTTATACAAAAAATTTTATTAAAGTATCTTATGTCGACATATGACACCTACAAATTATAATATCATAATAAGTCACAATATCTTATGTTACATTTTGCATATTAGTGGCTAAATTATTTGAGATATTTTGTTTTAATTTATGTCATTTAATGCATTTCTAAAATATCAATCGATATTTTACTCTAAAATTTTTTACATTTCAAAAATAAATTTTTCATATCATTTTTTCATTTAAAACGCTTCTACTGCAAAACTTGCAATTTTGACTTAAGATGTTATGCCTTGTGTGTAGAGAATTAACGGGAAAGTATAATGTTTATATTACGGTCCTACGGGTAACTCTTCCTCGTTTATTTAATGACCTAATTTTAGTTTATTGTACTTTAAAACCAAATGTTGCATCTTGCTTACAAGCACTTCAACGAAATAAAGGAAAAAGAAGAAATTATAATTTCAAGTGAATGTAATTGATTAATATGGAAGTTAAAGAAAGAATTATAAAAATTAATTTATTGATTAGACCTCCTAGAAATTATGTCATCTAAGAATAGGTTTGTTGGATATATGATTTCTCCACCCTTAGTATTTTAGTACTCCTGGACAATATTTTTAGTTTTAGTATTGGCTATGTTATTGTTTATTTTTCCTTTTCTCCTTTTACTTTGTAAAATTACAAAAATGAATAAAATCCCAATTATATTCATTACTAGCTAATACCCGGTGCGCGTTGCTGCGCCTCTCAATGGAGGTTTAATTGAAGTTCATGTTACTGCAAAAAGTTAACACAAAAATTACACTCGGTTTACACATGTAAATTTTAAAATGTATGAAAGCAATCTTTTTAAAACCACTTTTCTAGGATTGTTCTAGTAATTTTTGAATTAAACTACTTTCCAAATTTTGACGTAATTTACTTCCAAAAAATTTTTTTTGAAAAATCGTAGGATCGACTGTTAACAGACTCAACTCTATTTTCAAGTTGCTTCACACATATAAATTTTATTGTGGGTTTTCTTTTTAGCCAAAGCAGAATTTCATAAAATCGGATAAAATTTGAACCCAAATTTTTTTTGACCATCCGTGGGCCCGACATGGGTTAATAAATTCCAAAACTGTTAATAGTGTCAACTCAATTCTCAAGGAGCATCACGTATACAAAATTTGAAGTCAATCGGTAAAATCGTTTCGAATTTAGAGTAAAGTATTGAAAAAACCTATAAAAAGCTGTTGGGCCGCAATAGGTTAATGGAACTCACCAAAATTTTTTTTTGGGGTTTGCTTTTAAGCCAAAGCTGAATTTCTTAAAATCGGACAAAACTTGGACCCAACATTTTTTTTGACCACCCGTCGGCCCGACATGGGTTAACAAATTCCAAAACTGTTAATAGTGTCTACTCAATTCTCAAAGAGCATCACGTATACAAAATTTGAAGTCAATCGGTCAAACCGTTTTCATTTTAGAACAAAGAAGTTTAAATACTTGCACCACAGCCCCAACTTGGCGGTCCGTTAGAGCAAAATTTTTGGGCCACGATTTCTTTCCGTACCCAAAAACCCATATATACAAATTTTAATGAAAATCGGCTGGGCAGTTTAGGAGTCTATTCGCTACAAACAAACAAACAAACAAACAAACATACAAACAAACAAACAAATAAACAAACTTTCGCTTCTATATATATAGATAACGTTTGTATTAGTATGAGTTAAATTATCACAAATTTTTCTTTTATAATTAATTTCAAATATTTCTCTATTATTTTCTGATTGTTTTAAATTTAAGGTTTCAAGTTTAACAGTTTTATTTATATTTTAAAATTTGTATTATTTATATTGTATTATTTATACTCGTATTTATATTTTTATACTCGTATAACTCAAAGGGTATAATAAATTTATCATTAGGTTTGTGACGCATACAAGGAGGGGGGGTAGATACATATTCAAGTGTATGTATCGGATCAGAATAGAAAAATAAATCGATTTAGCTATGTATGTCTGTCCGTCCGTCTGTTCGTCTGGCCGCACGACAACGCAAAATCTAAAGGAGTTAGGATCTTGAAATTATCGCAAATTCGTTTTTTTTGCAATAGCCGTCATCGCTATTTAAATCCAGCCATTCGGATAGCTGCAATACAACTTCTTTTTTTATATGAGCATTCCTCTATGCCTATTGAAATTGGGTGTCTGAAATTTTGCCGAAAATAGTTTATTGTAATGGCAAAAATTGCTGCAAAATTTGGTCACACAACTCCTTCTTTTATATGAATATTACACTACACCTAATAAAGCTGGGTGTCTGAACTTTTGCCAAAAGTAATTAATGTTTATAATAATGATATAATGTTTATATAACGGTCATACGGGTAACCCAGAGTTGACAGAGTCTACTCTACTACACTTTTCCCCGTTCGTTATATAATTAAATATTTATTTAATGAAAAGGTTTGATATACAGTTTGAGGTCGGTTTTAGATTGGTTATATATTTCTTGAGTAATATAAAATGTTTTATTTTCAAATAAGATAATATCAGAGTTTGGTATATCAATTTCTTCAAATTTTGAATTTGGCAATGCATATATTTTAATAATATATTGTAGCATTTTCTTTACTTAGTACTGGTATTTCCAATATAAAATCATATAGTTACAAATGAAACTAATTTATTTCCGCTTTCGACTTTATTTATCTAAATTCAAATTAACAAGAGGACAACTTGCACTCAAGTTGCTCTTTTTATTAACAATATAACTGTACTTAAACTAAAGCTATATTACAATTGTATTAAATGACATGTGATTTTATTATTAACATGTTTGTACTTAAAGCTATTTGTATTTGATTTTTATTCATTAAAGATGTAATTGTAATTAACACGTTTAATTATTATATTTACATGTAGGGATGGCAAGTGTACAAATTATATGTAACACCTCCACCCTAAGATATTTTGGTCTCCAAAATTAATTCATTTTTACATTTTTTTTTTTTTTTGTGTTTTAATTATTAGCCAATTTTTATTTTCATTTTTAATGATTTCTTTGTATAATTCTCACAGTATTTAGTCAATACATATTTGTAAAGAAATTAGTAATTTACATTTCATACGCTTATATACTATAATATATATTTTTTTTTTTTTTTTTTTTGTGTTTAATACATAAATTCGTTACATTTTTTTGTATTGTTTTTAAAACATAAATTCGTTAAAATAGGTTTTGAAAATGGAATAATCATAGCTCTTTTTTTTTTTTTTTTTTTTTTTATTATACTAGTAAGATTCACTTCTGAAAAAAAAATAGGTTTGGTGTTTAAATTTTCTTTTGATTTGTGATTTATAATATTTGATCTTGCGATTAGTCGTTTTATCTGTAATGTAGTTTTTATTCCTGGAATATACCTTAATTCTTTTATATTTTGGGCTATTTTTTGCTATATTTCTATGCTGTACAATATTCTTTGTGATGTTCGGGTTTTGGTCTTTGTGTGCATTTAATTTTTTTATTTGTAGATATTTTTCTTTTTCAAGTTTATCTTTAAGGTTTTCTATGTCCGTTTTATTTAGGTTTTTCTCTAAAAGGTCTATTGGTCTGAAGTTTGTTGTAGTGTGAATTGAATTATTGTAAGTTATATTGAAGTTATGATTTTAAATATTTTGTAATCTAATTCCTTTACGTTTCCTTTAGTATTAATTATTCTCATATGCTCATTTAATGTTCCATGTAATCTCTCTACATCACTGTTACCTGTTTTATGTGAAGCTGTAGTTTGGTGAAAAATTATGGAATTTTCTTTCAGAAATAATTCAACAGTGTTATGAATTATGCACCTCTCTCCGTCCGAAATAAGTTTTTTCATTTTGCCTAAGAATCGTATCCTTTCTTTTATAGCCTCAAGAATAGATACCCATGTTCTATCGTTTAGTTTATGTATGGAAGCGTATTTTGAGAATTTGTCTATGGTAGTTAGATATGGTTTGTTTCTCTCCGGGAACCATATATCCATATGTACAATGTCATTAATATTACGGGGTTTTCCGTTAACTTAAATTGAATTTTGGCGGGAGATCTATCATGTTTAGCGATATTGCAAATTTCGCAATTATTTATGATTCTACTTATTTCTACTGCTAAGTTGGGATAGTAGTATTTTTCTTTTATTTCTCTAAAAACTTCGTTAATGCCCCTATGATTATTTCGCGTATGTTCTTCTTTTATAATGGTGAGTATTTCATTTCTCTATCTATTAGTTTATTTGAGGATTTTAAAATAGTTAGGTTTTTATTGCTTGAAAAATATTTTTGATATAGGTCTTGAAATTTTAAAAACAGGTTTAGATTATTGCAATATATGCACATTAAGCCTTTATCTATTATGACTCGCTTCATTAGATTCAAAAGATTAATACGACGGGAGACGGAAATTGTATTCTGACATATTTTATGAATAATTTTTAAAGAACATTTTTCTTTTTGCGATTCTTTTAAATAGATTTGATTCTTATAAAGGTTTATGGGTTTCTCAGTAATGTAAATAAGGTCGGATGGGTCTTCGTTTGCACTATGAATTGTAGCGTTAGTTGTCATAATTTCAGAATCGTTGCAACTTTCGTTACTAAAAATTTGAGATTGTTTTAATTTTGTGCTTGTGTAAATTTATAATGATTGGATTAAAAAAAATTTATTAATTTAAATTTTTATGTTCTTAATAATATTGTATTAAATTACAAATTTAAACTTAAATTAAAAATTATTTACCTATATTAGGGTTTTAAATTTTAGCACAGAGAAATATCTTTGTTTTATTTTGTTTTTTCTTAAACTTAAATAAATATATTATTAATTAATGTTTTAAAAGTAAATTTTTTGATCAATTTTTATTTAATTCTATATTTATTTTTTTTGTGTTATATTTAAAGAATATTTAAAATAAAATGCATTTCATTCTTAAAATAAAAAAAAAATATGATTTTAGATATTATTCAATGATACATTTAAGTTTAATTATAAATTTAATATTACATCATTGCTTGTATATTTAATTTTCTATAATTAAATAAAGTGTGTTTTTTTTTTTTTTGTTTTTATATTTATAAAATTGAAAAGCGTAAATTTGTTTTTATGATTTAATTTTATATTTAAAATTTTGCAAAATTTTTCAAACAAATTTTAAATTTTTTTTTTTATAATTCAATCTAATTTTAATTTTATATTCATATCTTTTTCGTTTTGTTTTTTTTTTTTATTACTATTTAGCAAGAACCAAGAAAAATTAAATTTAGACTTACATTTGCATGTACCCTTTTAAATTTGTTTTTATTTCTTGTTTTATATGTTTCTTCTTCTTCTTTTTTTTTTTTTCTCAAGTTTGGTACCAAACGAGCTTCTTTCCCTCTCTTCTTCTTTTCTTCGTGTTGTTTTTTTTTCTGCTTCGATGTGACAACTGATCTCGTTTATTTTATTTTTGTATTTAATAAAAATTAAAATTCGACGTGCTTTTTGTTTTATATTATTAAATTAAAATAAGACATTTATTGTATTTTAAAAAATGAAAATTTTTTTTTTTTATTATTATTTTGTGTATTTGATTTTGATTTTTGTTTATAATTTAAAAATCTTATTTTAAATTTTTAGTTTTTAGTCAGAGATTTTTGAAAATTAATTTTTATTCAAAATTATGTTGTTTTTTTTTTTTTTTTTGTTTTTTTTTTATATTTAAGAAAACTACACTTTCTTATTAAATAAAATTAGAAAACTTTTTTATTTTTTTGTTTTAAATGTTTATGAAATTCCGTTGAAATTTCACGATTTATCATTTTTTAATATAAACAAGTGATGAAAAAAACCAAGGGTTTTTAAAAAAGCACATTTTCATAATAATATAGTGTTTCATACTGAGTATTTGATCGGAATATAATATTGAAGCTTCAATGTTAATGTTTAATTTATTAAATATATACGTTGGTGACTAAGTTACTATTTACTTATAAAAACCGTAATTTTTTTAATTTTTAATTTCTAATAGCCCCTCTATGGGGAAGGTTGCCCTATTTTTCAAGGATCTAATCCTCACTACTCCTCTTCTCCCAACTTTTTCAGGTTCAAGGAATTAAATTGTGAATTCTAGCAAAATTTGAAATTTTATTTAGAATTTTACTATATAAGCAAAAATGGTTAAAACTGACAGACACTCTCTTCAATTTAAAGAACCGCTTGTTAATTTAAGAAAATCTTTTAACATATGTTAAAGTATAATGTTGGACCTAAAAAGTTTGTATATTAACAAAAAAAAATTTGAACAGGTATTCAAGTTACAGGTGTTTAAAAATAGCAAAATTTCAATTTTCGAGCTCTTATAGCTGCTGAACAGGGGACGTGACAAAAAAATTTTGTTAACCGACTCCTACTAATTTCTGAAGTTCTAACTTCTCCCAAAATTTTAAGACCCCAGCTGGAACCGTTTAACAGATATGTGGGGCCAAAAATTTTGCAAAAATTGAGTTTTGCATAATGGTAAATTTTAGTACCTTATGGCAACCCTGTTCACTTTAGTGATATATTTTTGGAAAGCCTAAGAAAGCAGCTCTCTTTTACCGTTAGATTGAAAATAAACCTAACAGAACTCTTGTTATATCAATTTAAATATAGGGCTTTTTTGGAATTTGCGGGGGCTGTAGCTTCGTCACCCTTCAAAATTAAGAAAAACCTTTGACACATGTTGAAATATATTTTAAGAGCTTTCAATTTTGTAAATCACAAAAAAAAAATTTAAACAGGTCTTCAAGTTACAGGTGTTTAAAAATAGCAAAATTTCAATTTTTGAGCCCTTGTAGCTGCAAAACAGGGGACGTGACAAAAAAAATTTGTTAACCGACTTCTACTTATTTCTAAAGATCTAACTACTCCCAAAATTTCAAGACCCTAGCTTGGCCCGTATAGAAGATATGTGTAGCCAAAAATTTTGCAAAAATTGAGTTTTGCATAATGGTAAATTTTAGTACCGTATGGCAACCCTAAACGTTTGTCTTTTAAAAATTAATAAAGTCTTTAAAACCAGCTATCTTTTGCCGTTTTCAGACTGAAAATACACCTAATAGAACTCTTCTTATAACAATTTGAATATAGGGCTTTTCCCAACTTTGGAGGGCTGCAGCTCCGTAACGGGTGGGGCTACAGAAAAAAATTCTTCTACGAAATTATTTTTTTTGTAATACCTACTTGTGGTTAAAATTTCTTTTCTCTATTTCAAACGATGTAAAAGTTTTTGTAAACATACGGACAGACAGACAGACAGAAAGACAGACAGACAGACAGACAGACGGACGGACAGAGTGAAACTATATAGGCACATTTTTACAAAATTTTTTGAAAATGTGCTAAAAATGGCAAATATATGAAATTTCTAACACTATATGATTTTTTTTTTTTTTTATTAGTTAAAATTTTAATGCTAGAATTTTGAAATGGATCTTTCTGATTTATTTTTTTTTTTTTTTTTCTTAATATTTTTTTAAATGCTTAAAATTAATATTTATAATTTATATAATCAGTAATCACAAATTAAATGTTTTTTTGTTTTTTTGTTTTTGAGTAATTATTGTTTGTTTAAAGTTTTTTTTTTTTTTATTTATTTCAGTTTATTAAAAATTATTTTTTTTCTTGAAGGAAAAAATATTCTCGTAAAAGAATTTTTGATCTTAATATTTTATTTGATTTTGTTTTGTAATTATTTTGAAGTTTCTACACATTACCATGAAATTTTATTTTCTTTTTAATAAAATGTAAAGTTAAATTTTGATTTTTTGTTTTTTTTTTAACCACAAAATCGATTACTATAAATCTTTTTTATTTTATTATAAATTTTTTTTATTTTTGTTTTTTATACTAAATTATTTTATTTTCTTACGTAGGTTCTTTTAATTTAGACTGCGCCAGTTACAAATGAAACTAATTTATTTCCGATTTCGACTTTATTGATCTAAATTCAAATTAACAAGAGGACAACTTGCACTCAAGTTGCTCTTTTTATTAACAATATAACTGTACTTAAACTAAAGCTATATTACAATTGTATTAAATGACATGTGATTTTATTATTAACATGTTTGTACTTAAAGCTATTTGTATTTGATTTTTATTCATTAAAGATGTAATTGTAATTAACACGTTTTATTATTATATTTACATGTAGGGATGGCAAGTGTACAAATTATATGTAACAATATTAATTTATTACTATTTGTCGTAACAACTTAACTCTTCAGTTCTTGAAAATATTTATGTTATAAAAATCTATTTCTTCCGCTTTTAGAATAGACTTACTCATTATTTGATGTTTAGAAAATATGACATTTTCTTAAATTTTTTCGACTGCTTCATTTAGAAATTATTAATAAGTATTGTATTTGTTTAGTAATATTTTTATTTCCATTGAAACACTATTTAGAAGTTTTTCAACTTTTATGTGGTTGTTATGTGGTATTAATGGTTTTTTTAAAGGATTTCAATATTATCAGGAAAATTATCGTTTTGTTATATTTGTTGGTTATGATTAATTACTAGATTATGTGTATATTTTTCAGAGATTTTAAGATATTCTTCTATTTCAACTTTATCTTCTCCGTCCATTGTACAAATATCCATTTCAGAAATGAACCACCAATATTAGCTAATGCTCTTTTATGTCTACAAGGAATTAATGTCTTGAAAGTATGTTCTAATTTATTATTTTTATCTTTTAACGTTTTCAAAGTAATTTCATCTTTTGGAGTTTTAAATGTATATCTTATATTATCTTTTATCATATTTATTGTATAATCAATCTCATTTAATTCAATAACATGAAGAATTTTAGTATAGCTATCGATAATTGGGATTTCTCCTGTTGGATTAAGGAATACCCAGATTCAGTTTAAAATTTTTCCAAATTAATTGTTGCTTCAGCTTTATTTAGAACTATAAAAAGTATAAGAATCTGAATAATGACTCTAATGGCAGTATATAAGTTAATTTTATTTGCTCATATAAGCCACAAAAAATAAAAGCTTTTAATTTATTAAACAAGAGTTTTTTTATTTCTTTAAATTTTTTATTCTACCTGCACAAAGACGCCGCGTAGATAATTTTTTTTATTATGAAATGCATCGTAAGCGTTTTATATAATTTTAGTGCGAATGTCCGAAATTTGTTACAAAATTATAAAAAAAAATTATTAATTTAAAATTTTTGAAAATTGATCTTACGAAATCAAAAAAGTTTAATTTAATATTATTGTAATTTGATAAAAAAATAAGCCGTTCCCGTGTGAACTATTTATTTAGGAAAAAATTGAAATAAACAATTATGCAATTTATTATGGAAGGTTAGCGATTGTTAACCCCCCCTTAAGACCAAATGTCCCTATTTCTCTTTCGATAATTCTATTTCTCTTTACTATGGTTGGTTTTGTTATTTTAATCGGCTTGATGTCAATGGTCTTATCTTCTTTCAAATTTGTAGTTGTTTCCTTGTTGTCATGCTCCTTGTTGTTGTTGTTGATTATAAATTTAACCCCTTTCTTTTGTATCATAATTATTGCTATTGTTTGTAGAACAAGTATGATAATGATAGGGAACCCAATGCTAATGGTGCGCTATATTGTCCTTTCGTCATTTATTAATTTAATTTCCCTTGTGTTGTTGATGTGTATCTCGTTTAAAAATTCCAATGATAAATGTTGATGTAATTCTCCTTCCATTATTTTCGGTTGCAGAATTGTTGGCAAGATCTTAGTTGTTGAGGTCTCTATTGATGTAAAAGTTTGATTGTTTATCTCTATTGTTGCATAATGGAACCTTATTACGTAAGTCCCGATGAGTGTTTTATTTTACTGATTGAATTGAATTATTCCGTTGAAGTCGTTTATTAGGAGCGTTTCACTGGCTATTTAATCTATGTACGAGTAATGATGACTGTTGATTAAATTACATTTCGAATTTTTTCATTCTATGAGTCTCTTAGTGCAAGTAGAATTTACAATTTCAATGTTGTGTTTGTTACATATAAATATTTTATTTATTTCTCTACAATTTCCTTTTATTTCATACATTTCATTTCTATACCCTACACGTTCTATACCTAACTGTTTCTTTACTTGATATATATTTATGATCAGCGTGACCCCCTTAGTCGATATTGCCATGTACGTCCGTCCGTCCGTCCGTCCATCCGACCGAAGGCACGATAACTCAAAAAATAATGGAGATATTTTGATGAAATTTTAACTGTAGGTTACTAGGACTGAAAGAACGGTGGGGATTGCAAATGGGCGAATCGGTCCAAGGGGTAACGAACTTATATAAAAAAAAAACAATAACTCAACAACTATTGAGGCTATCTTCATCAAATTTGTGCTGTAGGTTACTAGTAATGAAACTAGAAATTCTTGAGGGGCTTAGAAATTTTCATCGAATTTAGGCCAAACGAGCATAATTCCGAAACAAATAATGATAGAACCTGCAAATTTGGTATCAGGGTGTCTCTTTCTATTTCCTTAGTGTCCTTGAAATTTGGAACCAATTGGAGTAGTGGGTTGAGGAACAGCCACACAGTTCCGAAGACCTTAAAGCATATTTTCGAAATTAATAAAAATAGTAACTTCAAACTAATTTAGAAGTTTCACATATGGCACATGAGTGCTCTTTACTATTTCTTGCGCGTTCTCCTAATTTTGCGTCAATGAAAGTGGTGGTTCAGTACTTCTCTTAGACCCCCCGAGGTTTAAAAGCTTATCGTCGAAATTAATAAAAATAATAACTTAAAATTAAGATAGAACGTTCCAATTGTGTACATATGGGCGAAATCGTACCATTGTTTCGGGTTCTGGAACCTTTGAAAAATTCAAGGGCCAACGAACATATATCTCAAAAGCAGTATAACTCAAAAAATAATGACGCTATTTTGATGAAATTTAAACTCTAGGTTACTAGTAATGAAAGTACCATGAAAATTGGTTCTGGTCGAGTTTGGACAATGAGTTCGGATTCTAGAAGCTTTTGATCGATCTGAGGCCAAACGAGTATAATTTCGTAGCCAAAGAATATATTTCCTATTTCCCATGTGTCCCCGAAATTTATTTTTAGGTGGCTCTTAAGAAATCCCAAAATTAAAAATCTTCTCTTCGAAATTCATAAAGATAGAAAATTTAAATTTGATACACGAGGATTCTTTCCTATTTCCGCTTTTATTTAACACTTTTATATTTTTAAAAGGCTAAGGATTTTACCATAAAACATATTTTGTAAATTATTTTATAAATGAAAAACAAAATATTTTTTTAATAAACGATTAAGTTCTTTTTTTTTTAATTTTTATTATATCATATATTTTATTGAATTATTACCATCGATGATATATATTCAAAGGTACTTGCTGCATTTATGTAAAATTTATTGTTATATTTAAATGCATTTTATGAAAAGTTCTAAATTTGTAATTATAGTTTAGAAATACATTTATTGCATATTTTGCGTTTATAAGCTTTTCTAATAGGTGCATAAACAACAATTTAAAATAATAGCAATTTTGAAAAATTTTAATTATTAAATATATTATGCTTTGAACAAAAATTAATAATTCAAACTTTTTCACTTTTGTAATTGAACTGAAATAAATATATTTTCATTTAATTCAAGTTTTTTTGTTTTTTAATATTTTTAAATAGATAAAGTAATTAGAAAATATTTTAAGTATTATAAAGTTAGTTAGTTTGGTATGTTTTACGATCAAACTAATAACAGCTTTTATGGTTTTAAAATGACTTAATTTCCCATTAAATTTGAACCAAATAGGTGTTGGGTATTTCTAAGTCGGTTCGACTGACTGTTTTTTTATTTGTTATTTATTAATACATTTTCAAAATCTAATTTTAACATTTTATTATTTTTTTTTACAGGTTTTAGCAAAAGGTTTTTATAAATATTTTTATCTGTTAGGGGTATCTCTACAAGATAGAATAAGCAAGTCTCATTTTTTATAATTTTAATATTATCGAGATCTAATGCTTCTTCCGAACTACTGTAAGGAAAATGTTCATTATCTAGAACTTTAGATACTGTTTCTATTTCGGATTTAGACAATAATATGGGGTTTATAATACCAGTTTTTGCCCAGTGTACGGCATTATTTATATTTACTATTTCTTCTTTAATTATTTTTAATTTACTTTGTATTCTAATGGCGTTTTGATTACTTAATTTTTTTTCTATTTGGATATTATCTAAAATTTTATTTGCAATTTGGGAATGTTATTAATTCTATTATTATGGGGTTTATTGATTATTGTCTGGCTATTATTGTTTTCTAGTAAATTATTCATGTTTTTTTTTATCATAATAAAGTCGTCATGGTCAGGTGTTCCTGCAATCTATTTTCATGCGCTTCCTAGAAAGTCGAGTGATTTTTTTACTCTCCGAGGTCTGAATTCGTCTAGATATTGTTGGATTTGTAGTGTCTCGTACTGGAGATATTGACGATGCTTTGACATTTTCGTCTGACATCACTGACTTCAAATAATTTAAAGAATTTTGTATTACACTGAGATCAGTTATGTGTATGAGTCTGTAATTTTCTTCTTGGATTTTTGCTACTCTCAGTTGGATGTTGATGAGGTACGATCTTTAGTAATCCAATATTTGTACTTTAGCTAAACTTCTGCCCAGTAAGAACATACAATAAGTATGAAGAATTTAAAATTTGAGAAAATAGAAAAAAGGAAAAATGAAGTGGATTTTTTTTATTTTTTTTTTGGTTTTGGTCAGTTAAAACAGTCGAATTTCGATTTTGTTTAAATATTTCCTTTTTATATCGACATGTTAATTTTGTACTGAGTCTTTTGTTGTGTTTTACATAGATGGTTTCGCCTTTTACATATTGTATAATTGATTTCCTTTTTTTGTTGTGAAATTTTAGATCTTTTTCTTGTTTCTGCTTTAGAACTTCTATGTTTTTGATGCGAGTATTTTCGAATTCTTGTGGTGTTAGGTTTGGTACACGCCTAAGAAAGAGTTCGATCGGTTTTCTATTTGTGACAGAATGGATGGTATAGTTGTATTCGTTTATTGTCCTTTGCATTAAATCTTCATAACTTCGATCTTCTCCTTCGCATTTTAGACATCGCATAATTTCGGACAGAGTAGAAAGCAGTCTCCCCACTTGCCTTTGATTCACTCTTCTAAGACGGTACTGTGTGTACCTTAATCTTTAGTTTTTGTTCCATCATATTTTTTATAGAAGCGCCGTTCAAGGACCTCTCATTGTCAGTTACTACATATTCTGGAATTCCATAATAAAATAATATATCTGGCAAAGCTAATCTATTAATAACTCTTGCTTGTGCAAATTTTTTTAATTTCGAAAAAGTTTTTGGGAGTTCAACTGCTTGAATGAATCTGTAAGTAGAACTTTTATTACTAGTTATGGATAAACTATTAACTGACGATGTACTATGTAGGCGCTAATCTGGATAATGCGTCGGCCACGACATTTGTCTGTCCTGGTTTGTACCTTAATTTGTAGTTAAATTCTTCCAAAATAGATTTCCATCTTTTTAATTTGCTGTTTCCATTTTTATTACTTAACGCGTACGTCAATGGTTGATGATCGGTGTAAATAATGACTTTTCTGCATGCATATGAATAATTATTCTTATTCCTTTAAATTTTGTTCCTATTTCTATTCCTTTAAATTTTTGTGAGAAAGGTTTATTCAATTTTAATATTACAGATCATTCTATGACAGGATTGCTAATAAAAAATTTTAATGTAGAGAAAAATTATAAGACCAATTAATTTTCAGTTACAAATGTAGTTAATTACAATAAATTGAATAACTTACTAAGACTTGAATTTTGGGATGATGTATATAATGAGGTAGATGTTTGCTCTGCTTATAGTAGTTTTATCAGAAAATTAAATAAATATATTGAACTAAGTACTTCTGATATTAGGAATAGAAAGAAAAATACAAAACTTAAACCGTGGATGAATGATGTTCTTCTAAGGAAAATCCGGTTAAAAAATAAATTGGGAATTATGTGGTATAAACACAGAAATAACTATAAGTTGAAAATACGTTATAATAAGCTTTGTTAAAAAAAATGAAATATCGAAATGTCGAGATGAATTTTATCGTTCAGAATTTGTTAAATGTAAGGGTGATTTAAAAAGCGAATGGCAACTGTTAAATAGTTTGTTAAATACACCTCAAAATAGTTTTAATGAAATTCGAATTAATAAAAATGATGAACTTATTTCTGATGAAACTTTAATTGCATGTGAGTTGAATAATCATTTCTCCTCTGTTGCAATTGAGTTATCCTCTGGCCTTGGTAATAGTCATGATAGTATTGCTGGCGAAATTCATTTGTGTGATTGTTTCATTTATGACAGTATTACTGGGCATGAACTTTTGAATATTATTAAGTAATTGGATAATTCAAATTCTGTCGGTCTTGACGGAATTTCTAATAAACTCATTAAAGGTATTGCTTTCAATGTTATCGATATTTTAACTTATATTTTCAATTTCAGTGTATTGTCTGGTGTTTTTCCTAGTCTACTAAAATCTGCTGTCATAATTCCGCTTTTCAAAAAGGGTATTCAAACAGACGTTAACAATTATAGACCTATTTCATTGTTATCAACATTATCAAAAATCTTTGAAAAAGCTTTTAAACATAGAGTTCTAACTTACTTAAATAGGTTAAATTTCTTTTGCAATAAACAATTTGGATTTAGGAGTGCCTGTTCTACCGAGCATGCCCTTCTGGCCTTTTGCTCTAATATTAATAAGGGTTTAGATAATAAAAAATTTTGCGCTGGGAATTTTATCGACGTTACCAAGGCGATATGGTAGATCACTCTATTCTTTTGCAGAAATTGTTTACTGTAGGGTTTTGAGGTTTTATGTTTAACTGGTTTGAGTCCTATTTAAGAGACAGGTCACAGCGTGTCAAAATATGCACTAATTATAGTAGTTCAAAAAATTTAAATTTGGGGTTACCACAAGGATCAGTTTTGGGCCCAATTCTATTCTTAATTTATATGAATTCAATTTTTTATCAAAAGTTTAAGGGAAATTTAACAGCCTCTGCTGATGATGTTGGTGTGTCATATTGTTGTGATAGTGCTTTAAATTTACCCTGTGATATAAATATGACTTAAATGTTTTTAGGTTTTGGTTCTCTAAACATAGGTTAGTTGCTAGCAACAAAACGAAACTAATGTTTTTTAGCCTTAGCCAGCAGGATACTCCAGACATAGATTTTGTTTTTCATGCGACCAATTGTAATATATTAACCCTAAATGGGCAGGGATTTACTTTCAATGATGCCATTTGCTGTAGATCTGGTTGTTTTAATATTGAAAAAGTTGAGAATTTTAGGTATCTTGGTATATTTATCGATAGAAATTTTAGTTGGTTACAACATACTACTACGCTTAAGTCATATTTACGCTGCACGCTAAGGAATTTTTATTACCTAAAAAAATTATGTTCGCTAAATGTACTTAAAATGTTTTACTAAGGTATTTCTCATTCTAAGTTACAGTACGGTATGAGCTGTTGGGGTGGTACCTACAGAAATAAAATCAATCCGCTACTAATTTTGCAAAAATGCATTATTAGAAACATGTGTACCCGCAATAGATTTTCTAATAGTATGGAATCATTTAGGTATTTGAAAATTCTTTCCTGCTAGACAGCTGTATTACTATAAAGTGTTAAAAATCTTTTTTACTAGAGGTGCATATCTAAACAGCAGATCCTCTAATGCTTATTCCTTGCGTTCTAATCAGAGATTTTTTGTTAACGTTCCAACTTTTCGTACTACAAGCTATCGTAACTTTTTTGACATTGTCGCTGTTCGTTTGTTTAATAGGCTTCCTGAATCAATACGATTACTTAGAAATATAAATGTGTTCGGTAAGAAAGTAAAAATTTGGCTTCTAAGTTTTGGGCACAACGAAATCGAGAGTTTGCTATCACCATTAATTTAAAAAATTATTTTTGTACATATTTAAATACTTAAACCGTTTTTTTTTATATTAGTTATATTTTACATTTTATAGAGGATTTTTCATTTTTGCTTATTACTTTATATATATAATTTACTTCTTTTTAGTACATTTTCAAAAAATTTTGTAAAAATGTACCTATATAGTTTCACTCTGTTTAGTACATTTTCAAAAAATTTTGTAAAAATGTACCTATATAGTTTCACTCTGTCCGTCCGTCCGTCCGTCCGTCCTTTTTACGTACGATTGCCAAAAAAATATCAGCAACGGGTAGGTATTGCAATAAAAATAATTTAATGTTAAAACTTTTTTCTATTACCCCTCCCGTTACGAAGCTACAGCCCCTCAAAGTCGGAAAAAGCCCTATATTTAAATAGTTATAACAAGAGTTCTATAAGGTATATTTTCAACCTGAAAACGGTAAAAGACAGCTGCTTTTATAAGCTTTACGAACTTTTAAAAGCCAAATGTATATGGTTACCATTTGGTATTAAAATTTACCGTTATCTAATACTAAGTTTTGCAAAATTTTTGGCTCTTCATAACTTCTGAACGGCTCAATCTAGAAACTTGAAATTTTAGGAGAAGCTAGATCCTTAGAAATAAGTAGGAGTCAGTTCAGAATTTTTTTTTGTTACGCCCCCTGTTTAAGAGCTGTAAGGGGTCCAAAACCTTAAATTTTGCTATAAATTTAGCTTTTAAACACCTATAGCTTGAACACTTGTCAATATTTTTTTTGTTTTATATACAAAATTGAAAGCTCCAAAACGAAAGTTTTAACCAGTGTCAAAGGTTTTTCTTAATTTTGACTTTGTCTGTCCGTCTGTCTGTCCGTATGTTTACACAAAGTTTTACACCATTTGAAATAGAGAGAAGAAATTTTTACTACGAGTAGGTATTGCAAAAAAAATAATTTCATGGAAGAACTTTTTTCTGTAGCCCCACCCGTTACGAAGCTACAGCCCCTCAAATTTGGAAGAAACTTTTTATTTAAAACGTTATAACAAAAATTCTATGATGTATTTTTTCAATCTGGAAACGGCGAAAGATAGCTGCTTTTATAAACTTTACAAACTGCTAAACTTATTCATTGGGTTGCCATCGGTACTAAAATTTACCGTTATCCAATACTCAATTTTTCCAAAATTTTTGGCCCCACATAACTTCTGAACGGCTCAAGCTAGAAACTTGAAATTTTGGGAGATGTTAGATCCCCATAAATTAGTAGGAGTCGGTTAAGAAAATTTTTTTGTTGCGCCCCCCTTTTAAGAGCTGTAAGGGGTCCAAAATTGAAATTTGGCTTTTTTTGAGCACCTGTAACATGAATACCTGTCCAATTTTTTTTCTATTAATATACAAAATTTAAAGGTCCAACATTATATTTTAACATATGTTAAGTGTTTTTCTTAAATTCAAAAGCGGTTCTTTAAATTGAAGAAAGTGTCTCTCAGTTTTATCCATTTTTGCTTAGATAGTAAAATTCTAAGTAAAATTCCAAATTTTGGTTTAATTCCCAGAACCTAAAAAAATGGAGGGAGGGAGGGGGTGGTGAGTGAGATTAGATCCTTGAGAAATTTGGTAACCTTCCCCATTGAAGAGCTATTAGGACTTAAAAATTAAAAATTTACTATTTTTACAAGTAAGCAGTGACTTATTCCCCCATAGTATATAAGTATTTCCAAAATTAAACTGAGTTTTTAACACAATATAATTTTGAAAATGTACTTTTTTAAAAACCCTTGGTTTTTTTCATCACTTGTTTTTAACTTTTTCGCACTTTTTTTCCTCACCCCACAACAGGAAAAGAAAGTTTTACAAATTGTTGTGGCATTAAACACTACTTTTATTTTGAAGCCTATAATGTCATTTTCTTATTCACTAGTCTTAAGTAATTTTGAATTAGTATGTTATTGAATTAATTTAATTTTAAATAATGAATATATAAAAATAATCAATTAAAAAATTAGAAAATAAGTATAAAAAATTTAAAATTTTCATTTATTTATTATTTTTAAGTTAATGAATTATAATTTAATACAACTAGTATGAATAAAGTTTAATTTAAATCTAAATTTAAATCTAATTCCGAAGTGCTGTCAAAGCCCAGATGATCGCCAGCATCTCGTTTGTAGCATATGCTTCTTCTGTCTTATTAAGAGATCTGGAGAGGAAAGTGACTGTTTTTCTGTCCTGGGACAATACTCCTCCTATCGCATAATTCGATGTGTCTGTCGTGAGTTCGAATTCTTTGTTGAAATCAGGATAGATTAGTAATACTTTTTCTGAAACTAAAGCGTCTTTTAGTTGTTTGAAGGCTTTAATAGCATCTTCGTTCATAGAAATAGGTGTATTTTTGGACTGTGTTTTGGACACTCGTCCTCTTTCCCCACTCAAAAGAGATGTCAGGGGTTTTGTGATCATTGCGTAATTACAAATAAACCTTTTGTAATAGCCTGACTTTACAAGAAAGAATCTCAGTTCCTTTAGTGTCTTAGGTGGTGGTACATCCTGAATAGATCTTCTTTGGGTTGGTTTTAATGCCCTTTGAACTTACGACAAATCCTAAAAATTCTCCTTCGTTTTAGAAGAATTCACATTTATCTAGTTGAACTTTCATGTTGGCATTCTGCAAAGTTTCAAAAATAACTTCAAGGTTTTGTAGGTGTTCTGTTTCGTTTTTTCCAAAAATTATTATGTGGTCGATGTAAAAGTAGCATCGTTTTCCAATCTGTGGTCTTAGAATGTCATCCAAGGCCCTTTAAAAAATAGACGGTGCATTCTTTAGGCCAAAAGGTAGACGCAGGAATTCAAACTTCCCATTGTTTATGGAGAACGACGTTTTTTCTATGTCTGATTCTTTAAGCGCAATTTGGTGAAATACGCTTTTCAGGACAATTATTGAGAAACATTTACGCTCCCCTAAATTTGAAAGAATTTCGTTTATTTCCGGGATAGGGTATTTGTCGAGTAAAGTTAAAGCATTTAATTTATGGTAATGGATGACCATACGATACTATTTCTTCCCTTTTTTCTTTCCCTCTTCCTCTTTGGGGACGATCCATACAGGAGAATTATACGGGGATTTTGAGAGTCTTATAATTCCATCTTGTAATAATTCTTCTATTTGTTTCTCAACCTCATCTTTTAATGCCATTTAATGTGCTCTGCAATATACTGGTTCGTCCGTATTGGTGCTATTTTCTCCCTTTATTCTTGTTGTAAAAATTAATTTTTGATCAGGATCAACAAAGAGGTTGTTATATTTTTTAAATAATTTTTCCAATGCCGTTATTTTGATGAAATTTAAACTCTAGGTTACTAGTAATGAAAGTACCATGGGAATTGGTTCTGGTCGAGTTTCGACATTGAGTTTGGATTCTAGGAGCTTTTGATCGATCTGAGGCCAAACGATTATAAATTCATAGCCAAAGAATATATTTCCTATTTCCTATGTGTCGCCGAAATTTATTTTTAGGTGGCTCTAAAGAAATCCCAAAATTAAAAAGCTTATCTTCGAAATTCATAAAGATAGGAACTTTAAATTTGATACACGAGGATTGTTTGCTATTTCCGCTTTTATTTAACACTTTTATATTTTTAAAAGGCCAAGGATTTTCCATAAAACATATTTTTTAAAATATTTTGTAAATTAAAAACAAAATATTTCCAACCTGAAAACGATAAGAGACAGCTGTTCTTCTAAGTTTTACAAATTTTTAAAAGCTAATTGTATAGGGTTACCATACGGTACTAAAATTAACCGTTATTCAAAACTAAGTTTTGCAAAATTTTTGGTCCCTCATAACTTCGGAACGGTTAAATCTAGAAAGTTGAAATTTTGGGAGAAGTTAGATCCTTAAGTAAGAGTCAGTTAACAAATTTTTTTGTCACGCCCCCTCTTTAGGAGCTTTAAGGGGTCAAAAATTGAAATTTTGCTATAAATTTAGCTTTTAAGCACTCATAACTTGAACACCTGTCAAAAATTTGTTTTATATATATACAAAATTGAAAACTCCAAAACGAAAGTTTCAATAAGTGTCAAAGGTTTTTCTTAATTTTGACTTTGTCCGTCCGTCCGTCCGTCCGTCCGTATGTTTACAAAAACTTTTACACCGTTTGAAATAGAGTAGAGAAATTTTAACCACGGGTAGATATTACAAAAAAATTAATTTCAAAAAAAAAATTTTTTCTGTAGCCCCACCCGTTACGGAGCTACAGCCCCCCAAAGTTTAAAAAGTCCTATTTTTAAATTGTTATATCAAGAGTTTTGTTAAGTATATGTTCAATCTGAAAACTGCAAAAGATAGCTGGTTTTAAAGGCTCCACAAAAAAATAAGGCAAAAATTTATAGGGTTGCCATACAGTACTAAAATGTACCATTAAGCTAAACTCAACTTTTGCAAAATCTTTGGCCCCACATATCTTCTAAACGGTTCAACCTAGGGTCTTGAAATTTTGGGAGAAGTTAGGTCCTCCTAAATTAGTTGGAGTCGGTTAACAAAATTTTTTTGTCACGCCTCCTGTTTAGGAACTATAAGGGCTCGAAAATTGAAATTTTGCTATTTTCAACCAACTGTAATTTTAACACCTGTTCAAATTTTTTTTTACAAATATACAAAATTTACAGCTGCAGCATTATATTTCAACATATGTTAAAGGTTTTTCTTAAATTTGAAAGGGTCTCTTTAAATTGAAGAAATTGTTTCTTAGTCTTAACCATTTTTGGTTATATATACTAATATTCTAGGTAAAATTCCAAATTTTGTTGGAGTTCAAAATTAATTTCCTAAAACCGGAAAAAAATGGAATGGTGAGGACAGTAGGGGGTCGGGCAGATCCATCATAAGTTTGATAAGCAAAAATTTGGGAACGTTTGAAGGGCTACTAGGTCTTCAAAATTAAATCTTTTATGTTTTTATAAAACAGTAACTTATTCACCAGTGTAAGTTTTTCCAAAATTAAACGTTAACATTGAAGCTCCAACATTATATTTCGCACTTATTAACAGGATTTCTTGGCTGCATTGGGGTTATATTCTAAGTATTTCACTATTAGTCATATAATTAATAAATTAATGAAATAACTAAATTATAATATTATCATAATATATATTTTTATAAAAATAAATGATAAAATACTCAGTATGAAACTGTATATAATTTTGAAAATGTGCTTTTTAAAAACCCTTGGTTTTTTTCACTCACTTGTTTTAATTTTTATTATATCATATATTTTATTGAATTATTACCATCGGTGATATATATTTAAGACATTGTGTACAATACTTAAGCTATATTCCAAGGTACTTGCTGCATTTATGTAAAATTTATTGTTATATTTAAATGAATTTTATGAAAAGTTCTAAATTTGTAATTATATTTTAGAAATACATTTATTGCATATTTTGCGTTTATAAGATTTTCTAATAGGTACATAAACAACAATTTAATAATATTAAATATATTATGCTTTGAACAAAATTTAATAATTCAAACTTTTTCACTTTTGTAATTGAATTGAAATAAATATATTTTCTTTTAATTCAAGTTTTTTTGTTTTTTAATATTTTTAAATAGATAAAGTAATTAGAAAATGTTTTAAGTATTATAAAGTTAGTTTGGTTAGCTATGTTTTACGATCAAACTAATAACAGCTTTTATGGTTTTAAAATGACTTAATTTCCCATTAAATTTGAACCAAATAGGTGTTGGGTATTTCTAAGTCGGTTCGACTGACTGTTTCTTTATTTGTTATTTATTAATACATTTTCAAAATCTAATTTTAACATTTTATTATTTTTTGCTACAGGTTTTAGCAAAAGGTTTTTATAAATATTTTTATCTGTTAGGGGTATCTCTACAAGATAGAATAAGCAAATCTCATTTTTTATAATTTTAATATTATCGAGATCTAATGCTTCTTCCGAACTACTGTAAGGAAAATGTTCATTATCTAGAACTTTAGATACTGTTTCTATTTCGGATTTAGACAATAATATGGGGTTTATAATACCAGTTTTTGCCCAGTGTACGGCATTATTTATATTTACTATTTCTTCTTTAATTATTTTTAATTTACTTTGTATTCTAATGGCGTTTTGATTACTTAATTTTTTTTCTATTTGGATATTATTTAAAATTTGATTTACTATTTGGGTAATGTTCTTAATTCTATTATTATGGAGTTTATTGGTTATTGTCTGGCTATTATTGTTTTCTAGTAAATTAGTTGTGTTGTAGTTGTTTTCTAGTCTAGATTTTTTTACTCTCCGAGGTCTGAATTCGTCTAGATATTGTTAGATTTGTAGTGTGTCGTACTGGAGATATTGATGTAATGGATATGCTTTGACATTTTCGTCTGACATCACTTACTTCAAATAATTTAAAGAATGTTGAATTACACTGAGATCGGTTATGTGCATGAGTCTGTAATTTTCTTGTTGGATTTTTGCTACTCCCAGTAAGATGTTGATGAGGTATGATCTTTAGTAATCCAATATTTGTACTTTAGCTAAACTTCTGCCCAGTAAAAACATACAATAAGTGTGAAGACTTGAAAATTTGAGAAAAAACGAAAAATTTTTGATTTCAGTCTACCTTTTGGCTTAAAGAATTCACCGTCTATTCAAAGGACCTTAGATGACATTCTAAGACCACATATTGGAAAACGATGCTACTTTGCAATTTTGATTTCAGTGAAGGCTCCAAATGGTCCATTCGTACGTTTAAGTTGTTAATGCTTTCTGCTAAAAGTAGTTTTAATATTAGTTTGTCGTTCGGATATATTGTCATATAACTTTCTTCTGTGTTTATTATTGGTTTTAATTCCCTCAACGAATGGTTCCCTATTATCCCGTCGAAGGAAAGCAAATTGGGTAAAATGTAAAATTTTAATTGAGGTAAGTTTGATTTTAATTTAATTTGAGCATGATGTGTAATTTTAATATTTTTTCCTATTGAATTAATGTAAAATGGATTTTCATTAAGTATAGGATTTAGTATGTATTTTTTTTGAAAGTAGTTTTTATTGGATCCTGTAACAATTAAAAATTTGTATTGCTCTCCATTCTCCTTTTTGATTTCTAAGTAAGGGAGTGAAGAGCCATTTAATCTAAAAAATTGTTAGCTTCTGATTGTTGTTTGTCCTTCACGACTGCGCAATTGCAACTCCTTCTATTTTGATCATCAGATGCCGCTGTTGTTGCATAATTTATTTTTTGAAAATTATTCTGCTAAGGTAACTGATTTTGTCCGTAATTGTTTTGCTGGAATCCGTGTCTATTTTGATAGTATCTATGAACGTTTTTATTATACCCATGATCATTATGCCTGAATGTATACAAAAAAACTTTTTATTTTTATTAATTTTTATCTTGCTTGTTCTATCTTACTGTATCTTACCTTAATTTTTAATATAAATCTGTAATTATTTTCAAAAACTTGTCAAAATTTTAATTGTTCTGTAATAAGTTTCGTCCGTCAATGATTTATTTAATATTAGGTCTTGCCCTAACACATTCTGATCAGGAAAGTTTTATTGCCTGATGCAAAAGTTTCTTCTCTTATTTTTACAGCAAAAAGAAATTGCTGATCAATGCAGGCAATTAGTGCCAAATAAGATTATAATTATATTATTAAATATATATGGACAATCTGCATATCTATGAAGCATGTTTGTGCCAAAAAGAATATTTATTATTTAAATTCTTTATATTAAATATTTATCCATGCAAATAAACTGCAGGGATATCTATAAAATAAAAGATATATTAATTCTTTTCGAGTCTGATAAACTCTGATCTTTATTTGAATAAACTAGGGTTTATATACAATTTTGGATTCTTTAAAATCCATACAAATTTTATCTAGAGCAATAAATTATTGTAATTTATTGCTTAGCTACAAAGAATTTAAATTTGGGTTAGAAGAATTCATTATAATATTTTTGACCTAATTCATATCTATGTAAAGATCAATAACCAAAAATATGAATAATAATTATAAGAATCATTATCATTCATTATACAAAAATAAAAAATATGAAATATGATCATACAAAAATAAAATTAATATATTTGTATCATACAAGGCATTGCACTTGCATTCATACAAATATTAGTGAACAGATGTTCCACTTGAAATTGTTGACCTATGTCAGCATATTTTATCATAATGTTTAATAATAATTTTTGATCAATTACATTTGTGGAAATAATTTTATGTACAAAATAATTTTATGTACTTGGTCAAGATATACTACATCCTCCCTCCAAAGAAAAAAAAATTGGTTTACATTTCTTAAAATTTAAACGAATTTTTTATATTAATATTAATTTTAAATTAATTTTTAAAAATAATTTATATTTAGTTTAAATTTAAATAAGTTATTTATCAAAAGAAAAAAAATTTATTATACTTAAATTCAGAAAAAAAAATTATATATTTTTACATTTAATATTTATTTTTATAGTAATTTAGAATATTTATTGTTTTTCTAGATTTAATCATATTGTTATTATGTAATTCTATTTCCTTATTATTTATAATTACTGTGCTATTTGGACCTTTTTGTGCTACAATTTTAAATGGTCCTTTAAATGGATTATCTAATTTTTTCTTATTTCCTACTTTTATCATTACATAGTCATTAATTTTAAAATTTGATTTATTAATATTATTTTGTTTTAATTTATTATTTTCTTTATTTTTAATGAAATAATCTTTTGCTTTTTCATTAGCATATTTTAATTTAATTTTCAATTAATTTAAATAGTCATCTAAATTGTAAATAATTAAGTAATTGAAAGTGTACTTATTTTACCTTATACCAATTCAAATGGTGAGTAACCTGTTGTACTATGTGGTGTTGAGTTGTAGAAGTACGTGTAGTAAGGTAAATATTCGTCCCAAACGTCTTGTCCTTTTAAACTCATTAAGTAGTCATTTAATACCCTATGATTTCTTTCAATAGAACCTAACGTTTCATGATGGTAAGGTGTTGACGTTACTTTTTCAATATTTAGAAATTTACAAATATTTTTCAATAATTCATTTGTAAATTCTTACCTTTATCTGTTTTTAATTTTTTGAAACATCCATATTTTAATATAAATTTCTCTACAATTGTCTTTGCAACTGTTTAAGCATCTTTGGCTTCTATTGGATATGCTTCAATGTATTTAGTTAACTCACATTATAAAGTCAGAATATATCTATAGTTGCTGGATGGTCTTAATGGATCTACAGTGTCTATTGTTATTACTTCAAAAGATGTTGTGGGTGTATCTGTAATTACATAATTCTCTTTTGTATATTTGGTTATTTTTATTTTATTACACATTTCGCAATTATTTATATAATTTTTAACCATTTTATTCATATTTTTGTTTTAATTTACTTATACATTTATTTATACCACAATGTCCACCGTATATTGTGTCATGATAATTTCTTATTAATTCATGCATTTTTTCTTTGTTTTTTATTTGTATTGGAGGTTCATATATTATTATTTTTAAACAATCTGTAGTTTCAGAATTGTTTTACAGCTCATAAAAAATTTTTTTAAATTCTTGGATATCCATTATTTTAAATATATCATCATTATCTGCCAAGACTAATTCTTTAATATTTAAATTGCTTGTTTTGAATAATAACTTCCTCAGAACCAATTTTATCTCTGGTAAAGATTTTTCGCTATATTCTGCAATTATTTCATTATTTGCTGCTAATTTAATTTCATTATTCTCGAGATTTTTACTTTCATTTTTGTTATAATAATTTCTTTTATTTTGATTTATATTTTCCTTTTGATTTCTGGTACCAGATGTTAATTTTCTTTTAAATTTTAATTTCTTTAAAAACCTTATGTCTGATATTGATGTTGCATTCCAAATGTGAAGGTGATCAGTCTTCATATCTGCATCTAAGGTTTTGGTGGCTTTATTATTATTATTTTTATTTATAATTTTATTGTTTCCTTCCTCCTTTTGTTTTTTCATATTTCTTGTGATTACAGTTATATTATTTTTCGGTATCATTTCTTTTAGCTTTTTTGAATCAATTTGTATTCTCGACAGAGCATCGGCATTTGTATTCATTTTTCCTTGTTTAAATATTATTTCAAAATCATAATCCATCAAATCTACACGTATTCTTGTAAGTTTTGATGAAGGGTTCTTATGCGTAAATAAACTCACTAATGGTCTATGGTCAGTATATACAATGAATTTTTTACCAAAAAGATATGGTCTGAAATAGTTTATACCCCAATGAATTGCCAAAAGTTCTTTTTCAATTATAGGTTTATTTAATTCATGCTTGTTTAGCGATTTACTTGCATAAGCAATTGGTTTATCATCTCCTATTTTTCCTTGTGATAAAACTGCTCCAAGCGCATAGTTTGATGCATATGTTGTTAGTATGAATGGTTAGGCAAAATTTGGATAACTTAGTATTGGTGGTTCTATTAATTTTTGTTTTAACTTTTCAAAAGCATTACTATCTTCACTCCAACCAAATATTTGTTTTTTCTTTAGTAGTTGATTCAAAGGTCTAGCTATTTCTGCAAAATTTTTTATAAATCTTCTGTAGTAGTTGCAGAAAGCCACGAATCTTCTTACTTCATCATCATCTTTGGGTGTTGAGTAATTTTTAATTGTGTTAAATTTAGCAGGATCTGTTTTTATACCTTCAGCAGTTATTAGATGTCCTAATTATACAACTTGCTGTTTTAAAAAATTACATTTTGACGGGTTGAGTTTTAAATTGTATTTTTGTAAACGTTCTAATACTTTTATTAAATTAGTATTGTGATCTTTTAGATTTGAACCAAATACTATTATGTCATCTACATACAGAAATGCGGCTTCTTGTAAACCACTTAATGCTACAGATAACATACGTTGAAAACTATTTGTTGAAATTTTAAGTCCAAATGGTAATCTTTTAAATTGGTTGAAGTTCAAGCAAGTTTTGGATGCAACGGAATTTGATGAAAAGAACTTGTCATATCCAGTGTTGAGAAATATTTAGCTTTTTCTAATTTATCCAATACGTCTTCTAATCTAGTTAATGGAAACTTGTCATCCACAATTTTTTTGTTTAGTGATCTAAAATCAACAACTAATCTCCATTTTTGTTCTCCTTCTTTACTTTTCTTGGGAACTATTAGTAATGGTGTGTTGTATGGACTAGTGGAATTTTCAATTATATCATCCTCCATTAATTTTGAAACTTGTTTATCAATTTCTTGTAACTGGACATTTGGTGTTCTATAGTTTTTGATATATACTGGTGACTTATCTATTGTAGAAATTCGTTGTTATATAAAAATTGTTTATTGTCAGCATCTCATTCTCCAAATGAAAAATATTTTGACATTTTTCACAAATATTCAATATTGTTATTTTTGTTTTGGTATCTAAGTTATCTATATTTATTTCATTTTTTAATTTTTCAAATCTTGTTATTATTTGACTCATTGTTATTTTTAAAAGATAATATTTGATAATGTTTTAAAGCTTGAACTTCAACTTCAATTGTATTTATATTTACTGGTGTTTCCCTTGTATTTAATATTTTTACATGTTTTAATCCTTCTGCTGGGATAATTGTATTTGCTATGAATACTCCTTTTGCCATTTCTTTGCCTATGATTATACTATCTTCTTTTATATTCATGTCTATATTTATAATTGCTTCTGTTCGAGGTTGTAGCATGATGTTTGATAGAGTTTTAGTATTTACACTCATTGGTAATACTATATCCTCTTCTTGATTAGGTATGATTAATGTGCATGTTTCATAATCAATTGTGCATTTGTTATCATATAGAAAATCTCTACCTAAAGTACCGTTAGCTGTTATATTAATTTTTTCATCAATTACATGAAATTTATGTTTAATTGTGTATTCTTCAAATTTTAATTCTAATTTTATTTATTTATTTATTTATTTATTTATTTATTGAACCAAAACAAGGTTTTTACAAAAAAATTCTTAAAACTAAAACTTATAATTAACATGAAATTTGATTACATAGCCAAAAAAATTTTAAATACATTAAGAATCAAAAGTATAATTATTTGTTTATTTGTAGAAAATGCATACAAAGCAAAAACACAGTTGAAATTAAATTTATGAATACTAACTGTATTAACTAACTGTATAAAATAACTAAATTAAAAAAATAATATGAACTTGAAGTGTAATATGATATAATGAAGGTTAAAATTATTGTCTTAGGTCATGAATGAATTTTAAGTTTAATTTATGTTTAAAAGTGTATCGAGAAATTTGTGTAGAATAAAGATGACTGTGTTTATTGAATGTAATGCAACATCTATTTATTGGTTCATTTTTTCCATATTCAGTTCTATGAGTATTTTCAACTAAGTATTTAGTGCTTCTCGTATTTCTCGCACCATTGTTTATTTTAAAGTTATCCAATAAATACCGAACGTCAATGTTTTTTCTTAAGACGTCAAAAGTAAAGCAGGAAGAAAGAATTTGCCTGCGTGAGGATAACGTTAACATATTCAATGAATTAAGTCTTACGAGATAGCTAGGCAGAATTGAATAATCACTAGGATTATATTGATTTCTTAAAGCGAAAAGAAGAAATTGCTTATGCTATCAGAATGTATTTGAAATGCAGGATCTTACACAATATTACTATATTCAAGAATAGAACGTACTAAAGAACAATAAAGAGCTTTAGTTACAGCAATGCTGCTAAATTCTTTAGCTCTTCTTTTTATAAAGCCGAGCATTTTGTTTGTCCTGGAAATCATATACTCATAATGGAGATGGAAGTTCAGTTTACCATCCAACAGGATCCCTAAATCGGTAATGCTTCTAACCCTTTCAAGGGTTACATTATTTATATTATAACCGAATGAAATGGTAGATCTCTTACGCGTAAAACTTATAACCTTGCATTTTTCAATGTTTAGTTCTAGTTTATTAGAGAAGCACCATTCTTGTAGAGAATTAAGATTTGTCTGAAGTAATGCAACATCAGAGCTATTTTTAATTACATGATAAATCTTGAGATCGTCAGCAAATGCAACATGTGACACATCGAAAAGTTTACTAGAAAGATCGGAAATGATCAAGAGTGGTCCTAAGTGGCTACCTTGTGGTACTCCTGATGTAACATTAATTGGGCCCGACAAAAATCCTTGAAATTTGATATTTTGCGATCTATTTGAAATATAGGAGAATATCCAGTAAAGAAAAGAGCCAGAAATACCTAAAGTTGCAAGTTTGTTTAGTAGAATTTTGTGATCAACACGATCGAATGCTTTGCTAAAGTCCGTGTAAATAGCATCAACTTGGTGCCCATTTTCCATTTCATTAAGGGTTTCAGAAGTATAAACCAAAAGGTTTGTTGTTGTGGAACGACCTTTTCTGAATCCATGTTGTTGTTCGTTTAGTTTTGTATTAATGATGGGCGTAATTTTGTTAACAACCATTTTTTCGAACAACTTTGGAATAGTTGATAAAATAGCAATGCCACGGTAATTTTCGACGAATGATTTATCTCCCTTTTTATGAATAGGGGTAAGATAAGAAGATTTCCAAACAAGAGGGAAAATACCTGAAGAAAGAGATTTATTAAAAATATAATGAAGTGGATAAGTTAGATAACTAACACAGTTGTATAAAAAAGTCGGTGGGATTAGGTCAAGTCCTATACCTTTTTTAGGATCAAGTTTAGTGATTGCTTCAAATATTTCAATTTCGTTAAGATATAAGTCCGTAATAATAGGATTTGAATTATTAATTAAGTTAGAGAAATCGAAATTAATTGGAGACTCGTGTGGACGATAAGCTTTTTGAAAAGACTTAGCAAAGAAATTGCAGATCGTTTTAGGACAATTAGAAAACGTATTGTCTTTTGACATTACGCTTGGATAACCATAACTTTTACGTTTTGTGTTGACGAAGTCAAAAAACTTTCTAGGATCTGTAATTAATTTGTCGCCTACGTTAGTGAGATATCTATCGTAAGCCAAATTAGATTTTTGTTTAAATTCAAAAGCAAGATCCTTGTACTTGTTTAATAAGTCATTATTAGGTTCTTTTGAATTTTTAGTTATTTTGTATAGTTTATTGCGTTGGTTACGCAATGTCCTAAGTTCACTGTTCAGCCAAGGTTCGGTTGTCTTGTCCTTTTTGCGAATTTTGTTCCTTTTTGCGAAGAAAGGAACAAAGGAGTTAATTATCTCAAATAACTTTGCATAGAATTGAGAGATAATCAAATCAATATCCTGTTCGGTTAACAGGTCGTCCCAACTGATGACTGATAAAGCATTATTAATGCTTTGATAATCAGCATTAAGAAAGTCATATACAAAAGTATTATTGTAAGATTTGGTAAAAAGAGGTATAGCAGTGGAAAATTCGAAGATGATTGCGTTATGATGCGGAGTGTTTGTAAAAAGGTTTTCTGAATCATCAGCGAGCTTTACCACCACTTTATCATATGCATTCGTGAATGCAAGATCTAACCACTTGTAATAATTATTCGGAAAGCTGATAATTTGTTGTAAATCATTACCATAAAATACATTAATTAGATCGAAATCTATTTCGTCCTGAAAGTTGATTGGTAGTAACAAATTATCAGATTCGTCAACAATAAAAGATAAAGAAGGACGGTTAAAGTCCCCTAAAATTATAATTGAATCATCCTCATTCATATTTGATATAACCTGCTGGTATATCTCGAAAAATTCCGAATAAGAGGAATTGTCAGAATTAGGAGGAAAGTAAACAATACCCAGGTATAAAAAATTATTACCTAAGTTAACTTTAATAAATTGGTGATCAAAAGAGTGGTAAGTCCTAGTGATTAATGCCACACTAGATAAGGTATTGTTTACTGCAAGTAGTACACCACCACCACGGGAACAATTTGTAGCAAGATAATCCCGATCTTTTCTATAAATCGACCAAGTACTGTCCAAAATTTCTTCATTAACAAAGGAATCGTTTAACCATGTGTCAGTGATAGCAATAATATTAAATTCACATGACTTAGTATCAATATACAATTTCTTAAGCTTTCCCCTCATACCACTGCAATTGTGGTAGAATAATTTCAGTTTATTAGAGGAACTAACGCTATTTTTATTTTTGATACTATGGTTAGACAGTGTGACTAAATTGGAATTAGTGTAAGAATCGATATAGAATTTTGAATTTAAATAGTTATTTTCTGCTCGGCCGAAAAAACTTATTATAATTTTCACGAGATTGGTACAAGTGATTGTAGTAATTGCTATTGCAATGACTGCGAAAAGCATTAAGATCTTCTTCTACCTGTTTGGAAGTGAAACCAATTTTAATGTGATACTTAAAATAAAGGTCATATAATTCCTTGTAATTAGATGGTAACCCTTCATTATGTATCAACACAAGTAAATTTGTTCTTGTTTTACCCTCAATTACGCGATTATTTTTGTCATCATGTAAAAATGCTAGAAATAGCCTCGCATAATTTAGAATTTTTTCATCTCTAAATCTGGAAAGTGCGTAGGTACAGTCTTCTGTTAGAGATTTCTGAGTCATTCTTACAATTGGAGGTAACAGAGGGTTTAACGAGAAATTAGCTTTAAGGTTATTATTATTAATATTATTTTTAGTATTAGAAATAACATTATTAACATTATCATTATTAACATTATTATTATTATTATTATTATTAATAATAGTATTAGTATTATCATTATTAATATTAATATTATTACTGTTATTATTGTCATTATTATTATTTTTATTATTAATATTATTATTATTACTATTATTATTATTGTTATTATTATTATTATTATTTTGATATTATTATTATTATTAATAGTATTAGTATTATCATTATTAATATTAATATTATTACTATTATGATTGTCATTATTATTATTAATATTATTATGATTATTCTCATTGTTATTATTATTATTATTTGACAACACCCGTTGTCATGAAATTTTTATTTGTTCAAAATTTGGTTTCATTTTCTAATATTTGTTGTTTTATGATGTTGTCTTGAATTATAGATATATCTGCTCCTGTATCTATTAATAATGTTTTATATTAATTTTTATTATTTATTTTAACTTTTATTATATTTGTGCAGTCGTTGTTACTGCTAATTGAGCTTATGTGCTTTTGTTGAATTGGTTTCGGTTTTTCCTTTGCATGTTGTTGGCATGCCCCGGGTTTCTTCGGCCGGGGCCGCTGAAGTTTCCCTGGTTATTATTGTTATTGTAATTGTTTTTATTATAATTACTATATTTGTTGTTGTTATTATAATTGTTGTTATTACTATATTTGTTGTTGTTATTATAATTGTTGTAACCTTTGTTGTTGTAACTACTATTGTTATAAAAATTATTTTTATAGTTATTTCTGCCGTAGTTACGTTTGTTATTGTGATAATTATTTGTACCCCTATAATTGTTGGTTCTAAAATGCAAGATATTATTGGATCGCATATCATTATCCATTTCAGATGCAAGTTGTATAGCTTCATTGAAACTCTTAGGTTTTGCTGCTAATATCACGGCTTTACATGTTTCATTCATGCCATTTCTAAATGTGTTGAGACCCAATTGGTCATTTAATTTAATTATAATGCCTCTACGATCTTCTCTGTGTTCTGATATTTGAGTTTCATTCAGTTGTGCTATTAAATTTTCTATTCTTGTGGTAAACTCATTTATTCCTTTGTTACCTTGTGTGATATTTGCTAGTTCTGACTGTATTTTGGCTGTATTTTTATTCGACTTAAAACTTGAAGATAACATTTGTTTAAATTTTTCTAATGTTATGATTTCTTCTGCTACTATAAGTCTATTTTTAACTTTATCGGAAAGTTTTGTTGCTAAAATAAATTTTACAAATTTTGTTTTTTCATCTGTATCTTTTAATGTGTCAGCATAAAAATTTATTAGACCCAGAAAATTTGAAATTTCTTTTGTGTTTCCTTCAAATTGTGGTATGATTTTTGTAGCTGTCATTAAATCAAAATTTGCCATGTTTGTTTTGTTTGTATCAATTTTTGGTTTCAGGTACGTAGATATTTGTCTTATTATTTCTTTTAATTTCAAGTTCAGTTGAAAATCTCCTTTATAATTTTTTTCATATAACTCCCAAGTTTCTTTTATCTCTTACTGTTTATCATCTATGAACGTTTGTGTGTATGTTCTATTTGGACCCTTTTTTTAGTGTTTTTAATAAGTCTATTAGTCTGTTTACGTTGCTGTCCATTCAAAAAAAATTTGTTGTTATGTTTTACTTTATTTTTAATAAAAAGAATTTTACTTATATAATAACAATTATCTTAATTAATTTAAATTAACATTATTTTAATTTTAAATAGTTTTACATATAAAATAAAAAGAAAAATTTATCAATTTTAGATATTTATATATTTTAGATATAATTTTAGATATTTTAAAAAAAAATAGTTTAAATTGTTGACAAACTCTGAGCTCGTTTCGCTGCTTTTTTGTTCACGAAATATTTTATTGTTTCGTATATGACAATGATGATGACTGCAATGATTATTTCTTTTAAGACTTCATTTGTGGCGAAGTTGGCTTGTTGAACTATGGTTGCGTTTGAATCTGTGGAGAAAAAACTCATTTTATTTTTTGCTTCATATATTTTTAATTTTTCTTCTTATGTCTTTTTTATTGTCTTCAGATGATGTAAATGGTAGATTATTGTACAGTCTACTTAGTTCTCTGCGCTGTTGAAACTTTTTGCCCCGTCTTTTTCTCTTTTTGGGTTGTACTTTTTGTCTATATTTGTCAATTGTTATGGTTTTTTTATTAGTTCTTAATAATTTTTGTTCTTTTTGTTTTACTTTTGTTTCCTCATTTATTTCCTCAATTTGTGCTGCTAACTGTTTAAAACGTCTGTGGAATTCTTCTTCCGTCAATATTTCTGTTTGCTGCAGGATGAACTCCATCTAATTAACTTGTTGTGAACTACTGTTGAGTCGTTCGCTACACTTTATTCCAGGTTAGTGCAGGGTCGCCATGTAATAAGTTTCGTCCGTCAATGATTTATTTAATATTAGGTCTTGCCCTAACACATTCTGATCAGGCAAGTTTTATTGCCTGAAGCAAAAGTTTCTTCTCTTATTTTTACAGCAAGAAGAAATTGCTGAGAAAGTGCCTCAATGCAGGCACTTAGTGCCAAATAAGATTATATTATATTATTAAATATATATGGACAATCATGCATATCTATGAAGCATGTTTGTGCCAAAAAGACTATTTATTATTTAAATTCTTTATATTAAATATTTATCCATGCAAATATACTGCAGGGATATCTATAAAATAAAAGATATATTAATTCTTTTCGAGTCTGATAAACTCTGATCTTTATTTGAATAAACTAGGGTTTATATACAATTTTGGATTCTTTAAAATCCATACAAATTTTATCTAGAGCAATAAATTATTGTAATTTATTGCTTAGTTACAAAGAATTTAAATTTGGGTTAGAAGAATGCATTATAATATTTTTGACCTAATTCATATCTATGTAAAGATCAATAACCAAAAATATGAATAATAATTATATGAATCATTATCATTCATTGTACAAAAATAAAAATATGAAATATGATCATACAAAAATAAAATTAATATATTTGTATCATACAAGGCATTGCACTTGCATTCATACAAATATTAGTGAACAGATGTGAACTTGAAATTGTTGACCTATGTCAGCATATTTTATCATAATGTTTAATAATAATTTTTGATCATTTACATTTGTGGAAATAATTTTATGTACAAAATAATTTTATGTACTTGGTCAAGATATACTACAGTTCTTATTATATTAATTTAATTTTGATTTACGTTACTTAAATTTATCAACTCTAATTCTTACTTTAGTTTTCTCTTCCTTTTGCTTTTTGAATTATATAAAAACAATCTTTTAATCTCTTTTTTTCCTAAAACAGAATTTTATATATTTTTTTTCTTTAAAATATTTTGTTACCTTTTCTTAAAATACCTTTTTTTGATAATTTGGCCAAAATATAAAAATTTCTTATTTATTTATTAATTTTATTCATTTTTAATTTATTTATTGATTTTGGAAATATTTTGAATTGTAAAAAAATTTACTTTTTGTTTAATTTACTTTTTTTTTTTTTTTTAATAATTTTATTTGTTTAATTTACTTAATTAAAGTTTTATTTTTTAATAAAATTTAAGATCCAAAATATAATTTTTAAATTCTTTTAATTAGTATCTTTTATATTTTTCATTTTAAATAAGCAAAATATTCTATAATATTCTATATAAAAACTTTTCTAATAAAGTTTACTTAATATTAAATATTAATACTATTTATTATAGTAGAAAAATATTAAATTGAATTTTTATTTTATGTATGGAATAAGAAAATTGGTGGTTTTTGGCACATTTTAAAAAAATTTTGTAAAAATGTGCTTATATAGCTTCACTCTGTCCGTCCGTCCCTTTTTACCTACGGCTGACTAACAAATATCAGAAATGGGTAGGTATTGCAATAAAAATAATTTAATGTTAAAACTTTTTTTTGTAGCCCCCCCCCCCCCGTTACGGAGCTACAGCCCCCCAAAGCCCAAAAAAGCCCTATATTTAAACAGTTATAATTAGAGATCTACAAGGTATATTTCCAACCTGAAAACGGTTACAGACAGCTGTTCTTATAAGCTCTAATTTTTAAAAACCATTTGTATAGGGTTACCATACGGTACTAAAATTTACCGTTATTAACTAAGTTTTACAAAATATTTGGTCCCTCATAACTTCGGAACGGCTAAATCTAGAAACTTGAAATTTTGAGAGAAGTTAGATCCTTAGAAATAAGTAAGAGTCAGTTAACAAAATTTTTTTGTCACGCCCCCTCTTTAGGAGCTGCAAGGGGTCGAAAATTGAAGTTTTGCTAAAAATTTAGCTTTTAAACACCTAAAACTTGAATACCTGTCAACATTTTTTTTTATTTGTATACAAAATTGAAAGCTCCAAAACGAAAGTTTCAATAAGTATCAAAGGTTTTTCTTAATTTTGACTTTGTCCGTCCGTCCGTCCGTCCGTATGTTTACAAAAACTTTTACACCGTTTGAAATAGATTAAAGAAATTTTAACCACGGGTAGATATTACAAAATAATTAATTTCGTAGAAGAATTTTTTTCTGTAGCCCCACCCGTTACGGAGCTACAGCCCCCCAAAGTTGGAAAAAGCCCTATTTTTAAATTGCTTTAATAAGAGTTTTGTTAAGTGTATTTTCCATCTGAAAACTGCAAAAGATAGCTGGTTTTATAGGCTCCACAAAAATAAAATGTATAGGGTTACCATACGGTACTAAAATTTACCATTAAGCTAAATTCAACTTTTGCAAAATTTTTGGCCCTATATATCTTCTAAACGGTTCAACCTAACGTCTTCAAATTTTGGGGGAAATTAGACTTTCCGAAACTAGTAGGAGTCGATTAACAAAATTTTTTTGTCACGCCGCCTGTTTAGGAGCTATAAGGGCTCGAATATTGAAATTTTGCTATTTTCAACCACCTGTAATTTTAACACCTGTTCAAATTTTTTTTTACAAACATGCAAAATTTACAGCTGCAGCATTATATTTCAACATACGTTAAAGGTTTTTCTTAAATCTGAAAGGGTTTCTTTAAATTGAAGAAATTATTTCTTAGTCTTAACTATTTTTGGTTAGATAATAATATTCTAGGTAAAATTCCAAATGTTGTTGGAGTTCAAAATTGATTTCCTAGAACCGGAAAAAAATGGAAGGGTGAAGACAGGAGGGGGGTGAGCAGATCCATCATAAATTTTGATAAGCAAAAATGTGGGAACCTTCCCCATTGAAGAGCTACTAGGTCTTCAAAATTAAAACTTTTATGTTCTTATAAAACAGTAACTTATTCACCAGTGTAAGTTCTTCCAAAATTAAACGTTTACATTGAAGCTCCAACATTATATTTTGCATTTATTAACAGGTTTTCTTGAGTGCATTGGGGTTATATTCTAAGTATTTCACTATTAGTCATATAATTAATTATTAATGAAATAAGAAAATTATAATATTTTCATAATATATATTTTTATAAAAATAAATGATAAAATACTCAGAAAGAAACCGTACATAATTTGAAAATGTGCTTTTTAAAAACCCTTGGTTTTTTCCCTCACTTGTTTTTGGTTATTTTAATTTTGTCAAAAAAATTTCTTCTTTCAAAAAATCAATTCGTATAATCCTTTCCTTTATCTTATAAAAAATATTTCTTTTATTTTTTTATAATATCGTGCTTGAGGCAGCCTCACCTCAAGTGTCGACGAGAAGGCTTGATCACGATATTGTATTTTATTAAAAAATTTTTTTGTAATAATAATATGTTTATTATTTATTTATTGTTTATTAATAAAAATTTTTTTAATGATTTTTTTAGATAAAGGAAAAGCAATTTTAATGATTTTATATTTTCAAAAATTTGTTAAAATAAATATAAGTTAAAGTAAAATCTAGTTAAAGTTAAAATTTATCTCCTTTTTAGCACATTTTCAAAAAATTTTGTAAAACTGTGTCTATGTGAGTGAAGAGTATACTCTATAGAGTGAAGCTATACTCTGTCCGTCTGTCCGTCCGTCCGTATGTTTACAAAAACTTTTACACCGTTTTAAATAGAGTAAAGAAATTTTAACCACGGGTAGGTATTGCAAAAAAAATAATTACGTAGAAGAATTTTTTTCTGTAGCCCCACCTGTTACGGGGCTACAGCCCCCCAAAATTGGAAAAGCCCTATAGTTAAATTGTTATAAGAGTTCTGTTAGATATATTTTGAATCTGAAAACGGCAAACGATTTTTTTAGTGATATACAAAATTCAAAGCTCTATAATTATATTTCCAACATTTATTAAAGGTTTTTCTTAATTTTGAAGGGTTACGAAGCTACAGCCCCTGCAAATTCCAAAAAAGCCCTTAATTTAAATTGATATAACATGAGTTGCGTTAGGTTTATTTTTAATCGAAAAACGGTATAAGAGAGCTGCTTTTATAGACTTAACAAAAAAAGTCGATCAAATGTATAGGGTTGCCATAAGGTACTAAGATTTAGCATTATATAAAACTCATTTTTTGCAAAATTTTTGGTCCCACATATCTCTTAAACGGTTTAAGATAGAGTCTTGAAATTTTGGGAGATGTTAGATCCTCAAAAGATAGTAGGAGTCGGTTAACAAATTTTTTCGTCAAGTCCCCTGTTTAGAACCTATAAAGGCTCAAAAATTGAAATTTTGCTAATTTTAAGCACATGTAACTTGAATACCTGTCCAATTTTTAGCACATTTTCAAAAAATTTTGTAAAAATGTGCCTATATAGCTTCACTCTGTCCGTCCGTCCGTCCCTTTTTACCTACGATTGACAAAAAAATATCAGGAATGGGTAGGTATTGCAATAAAAATAATTTAATGTTAAAGCTTTTTTTTGTAGCCCCCCCCCCCCCCCGTTACGGAGCTACAGCCCCACAAAGTCGAAAAAAGCCCCATATTTAAACAGTTATAATTAGAGTTCTACAAGGTATATCTCCAACCTGAAAACGGCAACAGACAGCTGTTTTTATAAGCTTTACAAGTTTTTAAAAGCCAATTGTATAGGGTTACCATACGGTACTAAAATTTACCGTTATTCAAAACTAAGTTTTACAAAATTTTTGGTCCCTCATAACTTCGGAACGGCTAAATCTAGAAACTTGAAATTTTGGGAGAAGTTAGATCCTTAGAAATAAGTAAGAGTCAGTTAACAAAATTTTTTTGTCACGCCCCCTCTTTAGGAGCTGTAAGGGGTCGAAAATTGAAATTTTGCTAAAAATTTAGCTTTTAAACACCTATAACTTGAATACCAGTTAAAATGTTTTTTTATTTGTATACAAAATTGAAAGCTCCAAAACGCAAGTTTCAATAAGTGTCAAAGGTTTTTCTTAATTTTGACTTTGTCCGTCCGTCCGTCCGTCCGTCCGTCCGTCCGTCCGTCCGTCCGTCCGTCCGTCCGTATGTTTACAAAAACTTTTACACCGTTTGAAATAGATTAAAGAAATTTTAACCACGGGTAGATATTACAAAAAAATTAAGTTCGTAGAAGAATTTTTTTCTGTAGCCCCACCCGTTACGGAGCTACAGCCCCCCAAATTTGGAAAAAGCCCTATTTTTAAATTATTATAACAAGAGTTTTGTTAAGTGTATTTTCAATCTGAAAACGGCAAAAGTTGCTATTTTCGCAACGGTTGCTATTTTCAACCACCTGTAACTTCAACACCTGTTCAAATTTTTTTTTACAAATATGCAAAATTTACAGCTGCAGCATTATATTTCAACATACGTTAAAGGTTTTTCTTAAATTTGAAAGAGTCTCTTTAAATTGAAGAAATTGTTTCTTAGTCTTAACCATTTTTGGTTAGATAATAATATTCTAGGTAAAATTCCAAATTTTGTTGGAGTTCCAAATTGATTTCCTAGAACCGGAAAACAATGGAAGGGTGAACACAGGAGGGGGGTGAGCAGATCCATCATAAGTTTGCTAAGCAAAAATTTGGGAACCTTCCTCATTGAAGGGCTACTAGGTCTTCAAAATTAAAACTTTTATGTTCTTATAAAACAGTAACTTATTCACCTGTGTAAATTTTCCAAAATTAAACGTTAACATTGAAGCCACAACATTATTTTCCGCACTTATTAACAGGTTTTCTTGAATGCATTGGGGTTGTATTTTAAGTATTTCACTATTAATCATATAATTAATTATTAATGAAATAACAAAATTATAATATTATCATAATATATATTTTTATAAAAATAAATGATAAAATACTCAGTAAGAAACCGTATATAATTTTGAAAATGTGCTTTTTAAAAACCCTTGGTTTTTTTTCCTCACTTGTTTTTTTATTAATATACAAAATTTGAAGGTCCAACATTATATTTTAACATATGTTAAAGGTTTTTCTTAAATTTAAAAGTGGTTCCTTAAATTAAAGAAAGTGTCTCTCAGTTTTAGCCATTTTTGCTTAGATAGTATAATTCTAAGTAAAATTCCAGATTTTTGTGGAATTCACAATTTAATTTATAGAACCTACAAAAATGGAGAGGGAGGGGCGGGGTGTGGGGTTAGATGAAGTTAGGTTTCCTTGAGAAATTTGGCTACCTTCCCAATTGAAGGGCTATTAGATTAAACGTTAATATTGAAGCTTGAACATTATATTCCGATAAAATACTTAGTATGAAACACTATATTATTTTGAAAATGTGCTTTTTTAAAAACCCTTGGTTTTTTATCTTCACTTGTTTTATTGCGAAATGCATCGTTAGCATTTAATATAATTTTAAAATTTTTTTTTTTTTTAAAATATATGTTACAAAATTATAAAAAAAAATTATTAATTTAAAATTATAGAAAATTGATATTACGAAATCAAAAAAAAGTTTAATTTAATATTATTAAAATTTGATAAAAAAATAAACCGTTCCCTTGCGAAAAATTTATTTAAGAAAAAATTTAAAAAACTATTTTGCTCGGATTCTGGACCTTTTAATCGTTTCGAGGACTAACGAAAATATAAAACAATCACGATAACTCAACATCTAATGACGCTATATTCATCAAATTTGTGCTGTGGATCACTAGTAATAAAACTACGGCGGGGCTTGCGTACGGTCGCGATTGGAACATGGGTTCGGAACCTAAAACTCTTTGATCGAGTTTAGGCCAAACGAGCATAATTCCAAAACCAATGAAGATAGAACCTCCAAATTTGGTATCAGAGTGTCCTTGAAATTTGGGCCGGGGTCCAGCCACACATTTACGAAAACCTTAAAGCAGATCTTTAAAATTAATAAAGATAGCAACTTGAAAATATGTAGAAACTTCAAATTTGGCACAAGGGTGTTCTTTACTATTTCTTGCGTGCCCCCCTTAATTGAGATCAATTGAACCTTTGAAATGTTCAAGGGCTAACAAACGTATATAAAGTAATGAAAGTACCATTTCAATTGGTTCTGATCGAGTTCGGACAATGAGTTCGGATTCAAGAAGGTTTTGATCGAATTGAGGCCAAACAAGGATAATTTCAAAACCAAAGAAGATCGAATTTTATATTTAGGGCACAGGTGTTTCTTCTTATTTGTTTTGGGTACGTGAATTTTGGATGAATTGGAATAGCAGTTTGCGTACCACCTCCACTATTTCCAAGAGCTTAAAGCACATATTCGAAATTAATAAAGATAGAAACTTCAAATTTGATACCCTATTTCCAATGTCGTTCTTATTTGATACTTTTATATTTTAAAAGGCTTAGAGTTTTACTATTAAACATATTATGTATAATATTTTATAAATTAAAAACTAAATATTTTTTTAATAAACGACGTAATCTTTTTTATTTTTAATTTTTATTATATCATATCTTATTTTATTGAATTATTACCATAGGTAATATGTAATTAAGTTGTAAAATTTATTTTTATATTTAAATGAATTAAATGAAAAGTTCTAAATTTGTCATTGTATTTTAGAAATACGTTTATTGCATATTTTCATTATTAAATTTTGTGATAAAAAGCTAATGAAAGCACTAATGGTTTTAACTAACAATAAATACCATCAAATTATATAAACTTTTATATTTATATTATTACATAAGAAGTAATTGTTGCATGTGTGTAAAATTTTATTGAATTGAATAAAAAGTTTAATATATGTAATTTGTAATTGCATTTTATGAATTCATTTATTTCAAGTTTATTTATTGTTTAATATTTGTAAATATATAAATTAGTAAGGATTTTTAATATTTTTGAATTGATCAAATAATTAGAAAATTGTTTTAGTATCATAAGGTTAATTTCGTTAGCTATGTCTTACGATCAAACTAATAAAAGCTTTTATGGTTTTAAAATGACTTATGGAATTCCAATTAAAATAAAGCAAATAGGTGTTGGTTATTTCTAAGTGGCTGAATGTTTCTTTACTTGTTTTTTTTTTGGTTCGCGATGTAAAGAAGTGAATTAAGGCAAAAATGATATTTAATGAATTTTATTGTAAAACGAGGAAGGGTGTAGTAGAGTAGACTGTGTCAACTCTGGGATACCCGTATACATAAACATTATATCATCCGGTTAATTACTTTTGGCAAAATTTCAAACATAAAGCTTTATTAGGTGTAGTGCAATACTCATATAAAACAAGTGAGGGAAAAAAATCAAGGGTTTTTAAAAAGCACATTTTCAAAATTATATACGGTTTCTTTCTGAGTATTTTATCATGTATTTTTATAAAAATATATATTATGAAAATATTATAATTTTCTTATTTCATTAATAATTAATTATATGACTAATAGTGAAATACTTAGAATATAACCCCAATGCACTCAAGAAAACCTGTTAATAAATGCAAAATATAATGTTGGAGCTTCAATGTAAACGTTTAATTTTGGAAGAACTTACACTGGTGAATAAGTTACTGTTTTATAAGAACATAAAAGTTTTAATTTTGAAGACCTAGTAGCTCTTCAATGGGGAAGGTTCCCAAATTTTTGCTTAGCAAAATTTATGGTGGATCTGCCCAACCCCCTCCTGTCTTCACTCTTCTATTTTTGTCCGGTTCTAGGAAATCAATTTTGAACTCCAACAAAATTTGGAATTTTACCTAGAATATTATTATCTAACCAAAATTGGTTAAGACTAAGAAATAATTTCTTCAATTTAAAGAGACCCTTTCAAATTTAAGAAAAACCTTTAACGTATGTTGAAATATAATGCTGCAGCTGTGAATTTTGCATGTTTGTAAAAAAAAATTTTAACAGGTGTTAAAATTACAGGTGGTTGAAAATAGCAAAATTTCAATTTTCGAGCCCTTATAGCTCCTAAACAGGCGGCGTGACAAAAAAATTTTGTTAATCGACTCCTACTAATTTCGGAAGACCTAACTTGTGCCAAAATTTGAAGACCCTAGGTTGAACCGTTAAGAAGATATATGGGGCCAAAAATTTTGCAAAAGTTGAGTTTAGCTTAATGGTAAATTTTAGTACCGTATGGTCCCCCTATACATTTTAGCCTTATATTTTTGTAGAGCCTATAAAACCAGCTATCTTTTGCAGTTTTCAGATTGAAAATATACTTAACAAAACTCTTATTATAGCAATTTAAAAATAGGGCTTTTTCCAACTTTGGGGGGCTGTAGCTCCGGAACGGGTGGGGCTACAGAAAAAAGTTTTTGTTTTGAAATTAATTTTTTTGTAATATCTACCAGTGGTTAAAATTTCTCTACTCTATTTCAAACGGTGTAACAGTTTTTGTAAACATACGGATGGACGGACGGACAAAGTCAAAATTAAGAAAAACCTTTGACACTTATTGAAACTTTCGTTTTGGAGTTTTCAATTTTGTATATAAATAAAAAAAATTTTTGACAGGTATTCAAGTTATAGGTGTTTAAAAGCTAAATTTTTAGCAAAATTTCAATTTTCGACCCCTTACGGCTCCTAAAGAGGGGGGCGTGACAAAAAAATTTGTTAACTGACTCTTACTTATTTCTAAGGATCTAACTTCTCCCAAAATTTCAAGTTTCTAGATTTAGCCGTTCCGAAGTTATGAGGGACCAAATATTTTGTAAAACTTAGTTAATAACGGTAAATTTTAGTACCGTATGGTAACCCTATACAAATGGTTTTTAAAAATTTGCAAAGCTTATAAGAGCAGCTGTCTGTAACCATTTTTAGGTTGGAAATATACCTTATAGAACTCTAATTATAACTGTTTAAATATAGGGCTTTTTTGGAATTTGTGGGGCTGTAGCTCCGAAACGGGGGGGGGGGCTACAAAAAAAAGTTTTGTCATTAAATTATTTTTATTGCAATACCTACCCATTTCTGATATTTGTTAGTCAGCCGTAGGTAAAAAGGGACGGTCGGACGGACGGACGGACGGACGCACGGAGTATATATAGGCACATTTTTACAAAATTTTTTGAAAATGTGCTAAAAAGAAGTTGTATGGCAGCTATCCAAACCCATGAACTGAAATGGCTGGATTTAAATAGTGATGACGAATATTGCAAAAAAACGAATTTGTGAAAATTTCAAGATTCGAGCTCCTTTATTTTTTGAGTTATCGTGCGGACGGACATAGCTAAATCGATTTATTTTTCGATTCTGATCCGATCCATATACTTGAGTCTATATCTACCCGCTCTCCTTCTTTGCGTCAGAAACGAAATGGCAAATTTATTATACCCTTTGATGATATAGTCATACGGATATAACGAGATTTACAAAAAAAATATAAAAAGTAAAATATTAAAAAACAATTTAACTCATTATGCCATAATTTTTGGTTAGAAAAAAAAACAAAAAACGAAAATAAAACTTTCAACAAAAAAAAACAAAACCAAAAATAAACCCAAAAACAAAAATAAAACAAAAAAAATTTGGTGCACCCTAGAAGTCTGTACGAGTGATGTCCAACTTTGCCAAGTACTTTGCCCTATGACTTTACCTGCCCAATTTCAATTTTAACCTCATAGCTTCATTGAATTCACAATTATTGATCCCGAAAATGGGGCCGTTACATTTTGAAAATACATATAAGTGCTCGATTCATTATATAACTAAACGTGTGTAATTTATATCCACTTAGTACAAGTAGTTTGAAGAAATTCATATTGGTGTAAACAAGTTCTATCGCAGCCCCCCGATAATGGGGGCCCTGACATTTTGAAACATTATATAAGTGCTCGATTCTATAACTAACCGTGTGTAATTTTCATCCTCGTAGTATAATTAGTTTTTAAGAAATTATATTGGTGAAAAAAAGTTCTATGACAGCTCCCCAAAGACTTGGTCCGACTTTAACCAAAAACAATAGGGAACCTAGAAATTGTCTTAAAATTACTTTGTACGAATTTCATAACTCTAGCCCTTTTAGTTTTTGTGTTATCGTGCTTACACACGGACGGACGGACGGACAGACACACATAGCTAGATCGAATGACTTTACGATGCTGATCCGATACTTACCCTTGACACTATATCTAGCTCGTCTAGATCGATTCGTTACAAACGGAGAAGCAATTTTTTAAAACGATTAGTTTAGGATTATTCTAGCAATTTTTCAACAAATTTATTAAATTTCACTTGATACTTTTCATAATTATTAAATAATAAAAAAAAACAAATATTTGTATTCGGCGGTTACCCGCCGAAAACCCACCATCCTCAACTCTATCGTCAAGGAGCATCAAATTGTCATGGAGCACCACGTGTAGAAAAATTAGAGATAATCGTTAAAACTGTTTTTTAAAGTTTTTGTTTCGCAATCTGTTAGAGGAACTCGACAAAACATTTTTTTAAACACACTTCTAATTCAAAGAAGTTTTACCTACTTTCAAAATTTGGACGTAATTTACTTACGTATATATACATATTCTGCTTTTTTGACCAGTCGTAGGACTGACAAGTATTTACATGTACGCATACAAAATTTAAGGTCAATTCGCTTTCTTTTCAACCAAAGCACTACTTCGAAAAATTGGCCGAAACTTGCTTTTTTACGATGTGCACGCTCCCGGGTAACTCCGGGTAAATCTGCTAGTGCTCAAATAAAAGAAGGAGTTCTATGGCCGCTGCTCGAACCTTCAGCAGTAGACCAACCAAATTTTACAGTAACTTTGGCCATTACACTAAACTATTTTTGGCAATATTCCTGACACCCAGCTTCAATAGTTATGGAGTAATGCTCATATAAAATAAGAAGTTGTATTGAAGCTGCAAGTACTCGAACCCGTTGACCAAAGTGGCTGGATTTCAATAGCGATGGCGGCTATTGCATAAAAACGATTTTGTGAAAATTTCAAAATCCTAGCTCGTTTATTTTTTGAATTATCGTGGTGACGGACGGACAAACATTCCTAAATCGATTTATTTTTCGATTCTGATTCGATCCATACACTAAAGTTTATATCTACCCCCCTTCCTTCTCTGCGCCATAAACGTAAAGGCAAATTTATTATACCATTTGACCTATAGTCATATGGGTATAATAAATGATAATATTATAATTTTGTTATTTTATCAATTTATTAATTATAAATAATATTGAAATCAATACTTAGAATACAACCACTGTTAACAAGTGCGAAATATAATGTTGGAGCTTCAATGTTAACGTTTAATTTTGGAAAAACTTACACTTAAAAAGCTTACAATTTTTTATATTATTAAAAAAAAATTTTAACTGGTATAAGTTACAGGCATTTAAATTTCAATTTGCGAGCCCTTATAGTTTTTAATCAGGGGGCTTGAAAAAAAGTTTTTGTTCATTAAAATCTCCCTGCACCACCTAATCACAAACTTAAAATTGATACAGACTATTGGACCAATTTTCAAAATTCAGTAAATAACACACTCTCTACTTTTCATTATTAAAAAAATAATATTAACTAAAAGGTATGCAAATTTCAAAAATTAGAAACGGCATAATTTCAAAAAAAAAAACCTCAAATTAAAAAACTTGATTGAGGAATTCCATAGTCCTTGAACTGCAAAAAAAGAAACACACATGTCTGAAAATACTCAAATACCAATAACATTATTTAATATATAAAGAAGACAATTTGTTTGTTTGTTTTTGTTTGTTTGTTTGTTATTTTTTTTAATAAAACGAAAAAAGCCGAAACAACTGTGTAGGTATATTTTTTTCTTTTAAAAGTCAAAATTATAATAAAGTTCAGAATTTAATTCAGTGTAAACTTCACCTATAAATAATGATACATAATCTACGATTAAGTAAAATTATTATGCGTAAATTCTAAATGTAGTCAGCACTCAGCACCTAATAAAGTACCTATAAAATTTGATAAAAAAACTACATTGTTATTCCTTTTAATTTAAATTTTATTTATAAAGGGAAAAAGCCAAGTGGAAATTATTGATTAATGATTAATAATTCAAAATACATAATGTATGTAATAAAATTCCATTTGGCATAAAAAACCCTTATTATTATTATAAATTAAATAAAATATGCAAACAAAAAAATTTAAAAAACAATTCAAAATAAAAATAAAAACAGCCATCATAATTATTCACAAATAAAAAAGTAAAAAAAAAAATGTAAAAATAAATTTAAAAATAATTATTTCACAATTATATATACAAAATAAATAATAAAAAATAAAACAAAATTTAAAACATAATTAATTTCAAACCAATAGATAAATATACTTACGAGTTACGACCTTAAAAAAAATTGCTGTGCCTTAATGTTTTATGGAAATTATTTATTAAAGAAATTTAGCTATGTACTTAATATAAGGGAAGCAAAAAAAAATAGCTCTTAGCTGTTAATCATTCGTAAATATCAGACAGACAAACACACTGATGGATAAATGACAATAGACAGATAGACAGATAAACACAGATTATATTTATATATATATATGTGTATGTATGTACTTTTAAACTGAAAAACAGAAGAGCAGTTGTTTTTTATTATTTGTTAGACAGACACACAAACAGACTGATGTACAGATAGATAAACAGACGGACAGACAATTAAAAATGAATTTATTTTTTTATTATAGTTTAAAAATTCCTTTTAGTTTTCTTAGGCAGACCAAAAAACACATGGGAATGAAGATTGACGGAAAGACAGACAGACAAAAATTAATTGATATTCTTTATTTTTTTTTAAACAGACAGACAAACTGACGAATACAGATTGCTAAAAATACGGACAGACAATTAAATATGCATTGTATTTCTTAATTTTTTATTTTGAACTTGATTTTGTTTCTTGTCCAAAACCCACTTGCTATTTTTCCAAAGTAAAACTAGAATTAAGAAATCAGTACATAAGACTCTATGTTCATAGCAACTATTATCTTTCTGAAACCAATCGGGAAAATGAAATTTTATTTTTTGTTCGCATTGTTTGACGATATTTTGTTTTAAGTTTCGTACGAACGGTGTTTTTTGAAAATATTGAGAAAAGACACTTACGTGCAAGCGGCATATTTGAAAGAACTTTTCTGAAGGCCATGATAAAATTGGATAATTGGTTGAAGTTTCATATTCTTTTAATTTTATAAGAATTTCTGTTAAATTATAATTATTTTTGTTTTTTAACATTTCGTTAGAACAATTTTCACAATTTTTACCTATTTTTTTGAACATTTTGAAAATGCCGTACCCCGCAAAGTACCTTGTTGCAACATCGGTTATATTAGGTACCTCTACTGCTATTGTGTTATTACCTACGTTCATATTATTTTCAATGTCGTCAATTTGAATATCATCGCTTTGTTCAGATAGTTCATTCCCATTGGATAAATTGAAAGAAGTTTCTTCAGTATTTTGCAAAACTATATCCCAATCTAGGCGAAGGAAATCACAATCGTCTTCCTCACAATTTGAAAATTTTGATTTAAACAGAATGTTTAAGAAATTATTTTGGCAAATGAGGAGCTAAACTCGGCAACACTCGGATTGTTTTTATTAACATTTCTAGCCCTCAACTTACCAAATAAATTTTCGAGTGGATCTTGGTTCAACTTATTGGCATAAATATAAAAAATATTGTCATTAGACGAAAATAATGTTGCAGTTAGTTTGAGAACGTTGTCAATTGTGATTACCAGACCTTTAAAACAAAAAGGTTCTCTTGCAGGACCCATTGGTTTAATATTTAAAATATATTCTCTCATTTCTCTAAGAAAACTAAAATTATATTCATTTCGCTGAAGTGGTGGGTTCCCATTCAACAAATCAAAAAGTTTATTCATCTTTTTAATGAATTCCGCTGTTGGTTTTGCAAACTTTTTGATATTAAGTGGAAATTTATTTAATGCTATAAGAGCTTCGATTCCACAAGCAACACTTCTGCTTAAAACTTGTGTAGCTAGTTTGACACTCATTTTTTGAAAATTTGTAGGATTAATATGTGCATTAGTTAATTTAGGGCACATTTTGGTAGTATTTGTTTTTTCTAAGTTGTATAGATACTCAACAACTTTCCAGCTTATTTCCCCATCACTAGTAAATAAATTATGTTTATTTAAATTGGTTCTAACAATCTTAAAAAGATGAGGAATGTCGTACATAAAATAAATTATTTGGTCTTTATTTAAGAAACTGGAATTATTTTGTGAAATATTCAAACTAGCAAAAAGACTACGGTTAGTTGGACCTTGGTCGCAACAAATAGCTCTGACATTTAATTGAAGATTTTTGCAAATCTCCAGACATTTATATAACTCTAACTCGAGTTGACATTTTGGTATACTACCTGGACAAGCAACATAGTATAATGGTTGCTTAAATTTCCCACAAATACTCCTAACCATGAATACACAAACCGACTTTGCACATTCATTTAATCTTGTATTTTTCCCGTAGTCTACAAAACCCTCTATTATATCCTTATGTTTATTATATGATAAATTCATTTGTATACTCATTTCGTCGAAAATAAGAACTACTTCCTTTTCAATTTCATTTAAATTTGAATTAACGTAATTCTTTAATTCCTGATAGACATTAATGTCCATTCCAGGTAACAAACTTTTGATTTTTATGCATCTGTGCAAAGAAGAGGGATGTGGTAAATGAAAACCAAGCTGATCCCTTAAAAAGTTGTAACCTGCTGAAGAACGAAAAAAGATAACTTGAGAAATCCATTTTTCGTCCTCCATGAAATTTTTATTTTTGTCAGAAAGAATTAATTTAGAAAATATTTTAGAATTTTTACTTACGGGTAATCGGTCAATTAAATTTTCTAACGGAAAACGGTTTTCTTTTTCTAAATTTTGATTGATCTGCTTCAATCTACTAATTTTTCTTAAAAGCACCTTTTTCGTTTTTTTAAAGTTATTCAACTTTGTTGTCAAAACTTTCTTTTCTTTTTTCAATTTTCTTAATGAATTAATGTAAAAGTGCTGTTGTTTGCAGCAATTTTCACACTTTAAAAATTCATTTTGGAATTTATTTGAATCTATAACTCTTGCAGCTCTATTTAATTCTTCAATATCAACACTTTCGTCCAAATCATTCAGAAGTGTCGGCTTTAAATAGTTAACTCGTGCATAAGTTCGATCAAAATGATTAACATTAAGGGCATCATCATTTTCGAAATATGAATTTTCATATTTCTCTAGCGCAAATTTTGGCACAGCAGTTTTTTTTAAACGTCGTATACCTGCATTTTAATAAATTTAATATTAATTTAAAAGAATTAAATTTCGTATCATACAGTAATTATATACATAGAGTACCTATTCATGTAGAAAAAAAAATTCAATTAAAAAGGAAACTTAACAGGATTAATTATATAAAATTTTTTTACATAATTTGAAAAAATATTCAGAGATAAGAAGAATATGCAAGTAAAATACTAGGAAAGAAAAAAATAAACTCTTCCATAAATCTTTTCCTATTACAATACAATGCAATCGAGAATATTTTTACATACAGCGACTAATATAATATGAACAAAAACCAAAACAAAAAGAAGTTAGAATCATAGTTGACTAATATATTTATATAATTTTCGCCAAATTATATATATTAATTATATAATGTTCGCCAAAATATGATAACCGTGAAAAACTAATTTTTACTAAATTAAAAAAACTGGCTAAATATTTTATTATACATCAATATTCCATGAATATAGTTACTTTTATGATAATTTGTGTACATATTTAGGTAAGAAAAACGAAATACTACATTCGTAAATACTACAGATGCTACCTACTTTAATAATTAATTTAAAAAATTTAAAAATAATAGCGTACCTATATCACTACTTTGAAAATGTTTGCTGCATATAAGAGATTTTTTAACTCTTCTCATGTTAAATTCTCCTACTGCAGCCTTCCATTCCCTATACATCCTTGAATTTTCTTTAGGGAACTTAAAAAATTGCCGGTCAGGAAATGTGTTTGAGTCCGCTTTGCAACTCAAAATATGGCAAATTCGTTTTTGCGAAGCCATTTTAAATTATTGCTGATAAAAAATAAAAAATTATTAAAATTATATACATACTTCTTATAATATAATGTAGTAAAAAAATATACTTAAAAAATTACTTACCTTTAAAAAAAATTTCCTTCAACTTTTGAATTTGAATTTTCAACTTCTATTATTTTATTCTTATATTATAATAAATGAATACACAATTAATATATTTGTATGTATGTATATTATAATTCATATAATAATATTATACCACATATCCATATATAAATTATTATAATCTAATCTAAGTACACAGCGATTCTATTTATTTATGTATACATTATATAAGTTCAGTAGAACTACCACATAGATAAAAATGTGATCGACTCGAAAACAATAACAACGCTTAATTTCTAATGGAGTGAGTGGTGAGTAAAATTTTTTACCACAGAAGATTTTTTTTTGTGCATGGTATATTTTGGATTTTTTTAATCAATTTCTTATTTCACCATAGATCTAATTTTTAGTTCCAAACGGTCATAGTAGCGACATCTATGTGCTAAAATTACTTGGGGTCATTTTTTTTACGAATTGAGACATCTGTATATTATTTATTTGTGGCCAAAATTACTGCAAAATTTGGTTGGTCTACAGCAGAAGGTACAAGTAGCTGCCATACGACTCCAGCTTTTATATGAGCATTACACCTAATATATAATGGGTATATTACGGTCATACGGGTATTCCTGAGTTGACACAGTCCACTCTACCACACTCTGTTCTTTGCGGGTAATTTCTGAGTTTTCTTTTCATCGTTGACCTGGCCTGGACAACCTAACGGCAACTCCTTAACGTGTATATTATGGTCGCTAAACCAATTTTTGGTAAATGTTTGAAGATGCACCATCTTGTTGAAAGGTATATTTCCCCATTCAACTTAATGTATCTATTGTTGGAATTATATGTGTATCTAATATATCAACGTATTTTTGTGCATTTACTGTATCCTCTATAAAGTGCAAGCATCCTTCGCTTTTGCCAGACATACAGCCTTAAATCATTACACTAGCAGGAAACATTAAAGTTAATTCGACAGTCACCTCACATGCACAATTCAAATTTACCCTCATCACTAAAAATAATTGAATACCATAATCTTTGTGTCCAGCTATACCTTTTTTTCCCCCATCGGAATTATTTCTTCTGTTGAGAATCGGTTATAAGGAACTTTTCTTTAGCTTGAAACAAATGTAAAAGACTAGCAGAATTACCCGGCCTTGCTCGGGAGCGTGCAAATTGCAAAAAAGCAAGTTTCGGCCATTTTTTCGAAGTACTGCTTTGGTTAAAAAAAAGGCCTCAAAAAAATATTTGTGGAGTTCCGTTAACCCGTTGCGGCCCAACTGTTTTTAATAGGTTTTTTGTTACTTTGCTGTAAATTAGAAAATGTTTAACCGATTGACTTCAAATTTTGTATATGAATTCGTCTTTGATAATGGAGTTCACTCTATTAACAGACTTGGAATTTATTACCCCTTGCCACCCGACAATTTTGTCAAAAAAAAATTTGGAAAGGATATTACGTCCAATTTTGCAAAATATTGCTTGGTCGAAGTTTTGAAACAGGTTTGTTGAGTTTACCATTGTGGCACTGCAGCTTTTTACAGATTTTTTCATTACTTTAATCTTAAGCAGAAACGGTTTGACCACTTGAATGTAAATTTTGTATGCGTTTATGTAAATACTTATTATTTCTACGATTATTCAAAAAAAAACTTTTTGTAAGAAAATTACGTCCAATTTTTGAAAGTAGGTAAAACTTCTTTGATTAGGGGAATGTTTAAAAAAATGTTTTGTCGAGTTCTTTTAACCAACTGCGAAACAAAAACTATAAAAAACAGTTTGCAAAACAATTTTAACGATTATTTCTAATTTGTCTACACGTTTTTCCTCTTCTTCTTGACAATTTGGTGCTGCTTGAATTTTTATTGTTATTATTTTATAATTATGAAAAGTTTCAAATGAAATTTGATAAATTTGTTGAAAAATGACTAAAAAACTCCTTTTAAAAAAATAGCTTAATTACATTTTAAGACTAACATGTACACCATTCTTTTTTTAACTTCTTTCAATAACATCAACTTAAATTAAAACTCCATTGAGAGGCCAAAAGGGTATACTAAATTTTCCATTATGTCGTTATACTAAACTGCTATTTACTTGAATTGCCAGCGTTTGAATAAAATATAGTCGTTGAGAGATATAGAGAAAAGGTTTAAAAATCTGCTTTTCAACTTATATTTAGTTTTGTACTTATCTGAAAGTTCTACTACGCTCTTGCTCGTTTGTTTATGATTTTATGAGAGAAATGTAGGCTTCTGTCTTGGAAAAACAGTTTTGAAATACTATGTATTTAAGCATAATATATACGAAATGTAACTTTTTTTTTTAATTTTTAGATTTCATTTGAAGAAAACAGCAATTTCACACTGAAATCTCTTTTTAAGAAACAACTACTGCAAAGTAGATAAAAAACAAAGACTTACGGAAAAATGTGGTGAAGAAAAATGTTATGTTAATTAATTTTAAAGATATTTTTATTCGGCTTCTTTATTAACTTCATTTTCGTAAGTATTAATATTATCTCATTTAGCTTTTAAATATTTGATACTATTTGACGAAAAAAATTAGTCTTATTATTTAAGTGAGCTTTTGGAATAAAGGTTAACTTGCGTCCATACCAAAAATTTGAAAATTTCATTGAATCTTTGTTCAAAACGCACAAACAGGTCAAAACCAAATTAACCCTGTGGGTTTTAATTAAAATGCTGGTACAAAATTTTCAATAAAATACTTTTAATCGAAGTTAACTAAAACTTTTTGCAAGCTCTCTTTTAGACTACAAAATCAACCTGTAAAATAGGACACAAATCGAAAACACAAAATTTTTTGAAAGTCCGAAATGGGTTAATTTATTTCAACCAAATTTATACAACTAATGCGGGTTGCTAAGAGGAACATTTGTGCAAAGTTACAAGTCAATTGATCAAACGGTTTTGACTCGACATCAAAAACATTGAAAAAGCTTCATTGGGCCCTCGTTCCCAAACGGGTTAGCCGAACTCAACAAAAATTTGTGCCAGACTCTCTTTTCGACTGCGAAACCACCCTGTAAAATTGGACAGAAATCGGAAACACATAATTTTTTGGAAACCCGCCAGGCCGAAATGGGTTAATTTATTCGAACCAAATTTATACAACTAATTCCGGTTGCTAAGACGAACATTTGTGCAAAATTTCAAGTCAATCGGTCAAGCCCTTTTGACTCGATATCCAAAAAATGAAAAAGCTTAAAACAGCTCTGGAGCCGCAACCTTTTGACTTGTATAGCCTATGTCACCTCCCGGGCTCCCAGAATTATTCCTTTAAAATTTTGTGACAATCGGACCAGGGGTTTTCACGTGAATCCTGGACAAACAAATAAACAAACAAACAAACAAATTTTCTTCTTTATATATTAGATTAAGTAATTGATTACAAAATTTTTTTACTAAATGTTTGTTAGTTTAGTTTGATAAGGTAAAAGACAATAATTATGGTGCAGATTTACATGAACACATTTAAAAGCTACTTTTATTATATATTAATATAATAACATATAAACTTAAAAACGGAAAATCACCAGGCGAAGACGGTATTACTGCAGAATTTTTTAAAAAAGGAGGTGAAGAGCTGCTTCATCACTTACACAGATTAATGTGTAAAATATGGAGGAATGAAAGCATGCCGAAAGAATGGGAAATTGGTACCATATTCCCTATCCACAAAAAAGGAGATAAACTCAATTGCAGTAACTACAGGGGTATCATGTTACTAAATGTTGCATATAAGATTTTTAGCAAAATTTTATACGAAAGACTAAACGAGAAAGCAGAAACCATCTTAGCTGAGTATCAATGCGGTTTTAGACCAAACAGATCAACAACAGACCAAGTTTTTCTTATAAAACAAAACATGGAAAAATGCTACGAATACAATCTTGACTTGCATATACTATTTGTTGATTTCAAACAAGCTTTCGACAGCATTAGAAGAGAGGAAATACCGAAAATATTGCACAACTTGGGATACCCAGAAAAACTAATTCGACTTACAATGATGACCTTAAATAACACCAGAAGCAGCGTCATAATACAAAATCAAATTTCAGAGCTTTTCAGCATAAAAACAGGTGTAAAACAATGCGACACATTATCGACAGTGATTTTCAACCTTATGCTGCATTACGTAACGAAAGATCTAGATAGAGGGGGAAATATATTCAACAGATCATCACAAATTAACGCTTTTGCTGACGATATTGCTATAATAGCCAGAAACAAAAGAGCTATGGTTGAGCAGTTCGTGAAGCTCGAAGCAGAAGCTAGCAAAATTGGCTTAAGAATAAATGAAAATAAAACAAAATATATGATATTATCACGCTCAAACACTAGGCGCAGCCCGCAAAACATAACAATCGGAGAATACAATTTCGAAGGCGTAGATAATTTTACGTATTTGGGAGTATTGCTCAACAACGACAACAGCATGCACTGTTCAATACAAAATAGAATCCAAGCGACCAACAAATGCTACTATGCACATCAAAAACTATTTAAATCGAAGCTTTTATCTAGACATTCAAAACTGTGTATGTATAAAACCCTAGTTAGACCAGTATTGACCTATGGTGCGGAAAATTGGACATTATCAATATCAGACGAAAATAGTCTAAACATTTTTGAACGCAAAATTTTAAGGAAAATATTTGGACCGAAACAAAATCTACACGGTGAATATACGCACAGAAATAATCAAGAACTACAACTACTAATAAATAATGAAGACGTGGTCCGCTTTATTAAAGCACAAAGAATTAGATGGGCTGGACACGTTGCTAGAATGGCAAATAATAGGTCACAAAGACTTATATTAGATGTTGCTCCACCTGTAAATAGATACAGAGGAAGAACAAGGCTAAGATGGACAGATGGCTTAGAAAATGATTTAAGAAAACTTAATATCAGAAACTGGAAAGTTGCAGCACAAAATCGACAAGTATGACGGGCAGCAGTAAATCAGGCTAAAACTCACCCCGAGTTGTGACGCCATTTGATGATGATGATGATGATGATGATAATAACATATTAAATTAAAACATATTTAAAACAATTCAGTGATTAAAATATTTTTAGGAAAAAAAAAAATTGAACTTTTTTAGTTCAAATTTTCTTTTATTTGCTTCGAATAAATTTTTGGGCATTCATGCTCGTAATATGCTCAATAGGCATTCTACGTACAAAGTTGCATGTAGCCATTTGGAAGGCACAGGCAGACTTTGTTTGACGAGACTCTACCTAATAAAGCTGTATATTTATAAGTTTACTTCTTATCCCATACAAAAAAAAAAAAAAAATAGCCCACCCTAAAAGTTGGTCCGAGTGATGTCCATTTTTGCCAACTAACTTGTCCTATTACTTTATCTGCCCAGTTTTGATTTTAACCTCGTAGCTTCATTAGATTCACAGTTATTGAATTGATTACTTTGTATGGCAGCTGCCCGAAAACGGGTAACCGTAACATTTTGAAACTTCATATAAGTGCTCGATTTATTATATAACTAACAGTGTGTAATTTTTATCCTCGTAGTATAATCAGTTTCCAAGAAATTCATATTGGTGCAAAGAAGTTGTATAGCAGCCCCCCGAAAATGGGGCCGTAACATTTTGAAACTTCATATAAGTGCTCGATCCATTATATAACTAACAGTGTGTTATTTTCATCCTCGTAGTATAATAAGTTTCTAAGAAATTCATATTGGTGCAAAGAAGTTGTGTGGCAGCTCCCCAAAACCTTGATCTGGTCTTAAACAAAAAGAACTTCAAAAATGTCGAAAAAATGTTTTTTGTGATTTTCAAAACTCTTGCTCTAATTTTTCAATTCTATCTCTTATAATTAATTTTTAATTCACCAATATATTAAACTTAAGCACAATCAACTTCATATGATCATATTCATATAATAATCATCATATCCATAATCTATCAATCTATCAATATCAATAAGCCATTTACTTAAAAAAAATCTTTGTCTTCTTTTTTTCTTATCTTAAATAAACTACGCATCATTTAAATCGTATGAAATTCTAACTCGAAATCGTTATCTACATAAATAACAAAAAACAAAAAAACAAAAAGCAAAAAACAAAAAAACAAAATTCATATAATTTCATGTTAAATACAAAATGCATAGCTAAATTTCAAATTTTTGTATGAAAATGTTGGAGTTGAAAAAGTTAGTTGTTCGAGAGATACCCGAAGTTTTAGTCCGATCTTAACCCAAAAAAAATAGGGAACCTAGAAATTGATTGAAAAATATTTTGTGAAAATTTCAAAACTGTAGCTCTTTTAGTTTTTGAGTTATCGTGCTGACACACAGACGGACGGACGGACAGACACACATAGCTAGATCGACTCATTTTTCGATTCTGAGCCGATACGTACCCTTGACGCTATATCTAGCTCGTCTAGATCGATGCGTTACAAACGGAGGAGCAAATCTAATATACCCGATGTCATAGATGTATGCACGGGTATAAAAACACCAACTGCAAAGTAGATAAAAAACAAAGACTTACGGTAAAATGTAAAGAAGGAATATGTTACGTTATTTAAATTTAAAGTTACTATTATTCGGATTTTTTATTAGCTTTATTTTTATTATTATTAATATTATCTCATTTAGCTTTTGCACTATTTGAGACTATTTGAGAGCAAAAAAAAATAGTATTATTAATTAAGTGAGCTATTGGAATAAAGGTTGACTTGCATTAATACCAAAAATTAGAAAATTTTATTGAATCATTGGTAAACAGGTCAAAACAAAATTAACCCTGTGGGTTTTTATATTTAAAATGCTGAAACAAAATTTTCAATAAAATTCTTTTAATCGTTTAAGCAAATGAAATCTATGGAAAACTTCAAGGCGCCGTCGTGGAAAACTCGCTCATCGAACTTAATCCTAAAACTTTTACAGCCTGTCTTTCGGACTGCAAAATCAACCTGTATAATTGGACACAATTTTTTTTGGAAGACGCCAGGACGAAATTGGTTAATTCATTCTAACCAAATTTGTACAACAAGTCAATCGCGGGTCAAACCGTTTTGATTCGACATTAAAAACATTGAAAAAGATTCATTGCGCCCTCGTGCCAAAATGGGTTAACCGAACTCAACAAAAATTTGTGCCAGATTCTCTTTTCGACTGCGAAACCACCCTGTACAATATTTTTTGGAAACCCGCCAGGTCGAAATGGGTTAACTTATTCCAACCAAATTTATATAACTAATGCTAGTTGCTAAGAGGAACATTTTTGGAAAATTTCAAGTCAATCGGTCAAACCGTTTTGACTCGACATTATAAACATTGAAAAAGCTTCATTGGGCGCCCGTGCCCAAACGAATTAACCGAAATCAACAAAAATTTGTGTCAGCCTGTTTTTTCGACTACATAATCCCCCTGTAAAATTAGACACAAATCGGAAACACAAAATTTTTTGGAAGCTCGCCAGGCCGGATTGGGTTAATTTATTCCAACCAAATTTATACAATTAATTCCGGTTGCTAAGAAGAACATTTGTGCAAAATTTCAAGTCAATCGGTCAAATCGTTTTGCCTCGACTTTCAAAAAACGAAAAAGCTTAAAACGGCTCTGGTTCCGCAACCTATTGACTTACAAAAATGTTACATAGCCTATGTGATGACATAGGCCCCGGGCTCTCAGAATTATTCCTTTAAAATTTTGTGACAATCGGAACAGTGGTTTTCACTTGAATTCTGGACAAACAAACAAACAAATATTGTCCTTTATATATTGGATAAAAAACTATGTTAACTATGTTTCTAAGCTTAATTGTTCTGAGTATACTGACGCAGTAAATTTTAAATTTTATACGTTTTATTTATATTGATTTTTGTTTTTTTTTTTTTTTTTTGTTGTTCTCTTTTCTCAATTTTTACTAATTGTTATTAAAAATTGCCAATTTTCGAGTTCATTTTTGTAATATTCGTGGCCTACAAGCTAATTTTCATGCCGTAGAATGTCATCTTAACTCCACAAAACCAGCAATTTTAGCCCTTGGTGAAACACAAGTCAGTGGACAAAACGATAATTTTAATATTATTGGCTACTCACTTGTTTCACACTTCGTACCCAAAAGAGGAATCGCGATTTACATTAAAAATGACATTGCTTTCAACACCCTAGATAAATATAAACCTTCTAGCCCAACCTTCCATTATATTTGGGTTAAAATTATCGTTGAGAAGCATGTAATACATTTCTGTTTTTTATACAGATCACCCAATTCAAATGAACAAGAAACTGCTGTGGAAATTGACAATCTTTCAAACCAGATCAATGAAATTTTGGAATCATGTCCACAAACCGAAATTGTTCTGGCAGGGGATTTCAATGTACACAACAAAGACTGGCTTCATTTTTCAAGCAACTCTTCTTTGAGTCAAAACTCAATTGGGAAACAAGTTGAATTATTTTCCACACTGTTCCATCTTTCTCAACTTGTCCAAAATCCCACTAGGGTCCCCGACCGAGCTGATCAAGAGGGTCACCTCTTGGATCTGTTTTTAACCACTCACCCTGAAAAATATGTAGTTTCAGTTGGTTGTCCCCTGGGGGGCTCCGACCACTGCCTGGTAACCACAAGCTTCCCGGTAAGCACATTAGCCAGCCGAAGGATTCCTCCCAAAAAATTAGTATGGCAATATAGTCGTGCTAACTGGGAGGGATTAAACAATTTTTTCAAAGCATTCGACTGGTCATTGTGCTTCCGCGCTAAAAATGTCAACTTCGCTGCAAATGCGATTAGTGAAACAATTTTACTTGGAATGAGGTTGTATATTCCTCACTCCATGAAAAGTATTAAACGAGAATCCAAATCATGGTTTAATCGCACTTGCAAAGAAGCCATTCGTAAAAAAGAGGAGGCTTTTAAGCAATACCGGAACAGCGGGTTGGAGTCCGACAGGGCCAACTATATCGTGGTTCGAAACAGATGCAAGAGAGTTATCAATAAGCAAAAATTCTTATTCAACCGAGGGTTGAAACGAAAATTCCTACATATGCCTAAGAATAGCAAATCGTTTTGGACGTTTGCAAAAAATCTAAAGGAGGACACTAGTGGGTCCTCCTTCCCTCCGCTTATTGATAAAAACAACTCAATTGTGTCAGATTCAAAAGAAAAGGCGAACTTGTTTGGCAAACAATTTTCCTTTAACTCAACACTGCCACAGTCAACTCAAAGACCACCAAATATTCCAGAAGTTGGCTGCTCCTTTGGTAGAATTTACTTTAGGACGCGAGCAGTGATGAAAATCTTGAAGAATCTAGATACGAACAAATCAGCCGGTCCCGATGGAATCACAACGATGGTTCTTAAAAAAACCTACTCTACCATTTCAAAACCTCTACGCAACCTCTTCTATTTATCCTTTACTTCGGGTATTCATCCTGCCCAATGGAAGATTGCGCACGTTTTTCCAATTCCAAAAAAAGGTAACAAAAGCGATCCCTCTAACTACCGCCCTATAGCTATAACTTCGGTCCTTTCCAAAGTAATGGAAAAAATTATAAACCAAAAGCTTTTGAAATATCTGGATCATAAAGGTTTGCTTCATGATCGACAATACGGGTTCAGAGCCCGTCGTTCAACTGGTGATCTCATGACTTATCTTTGTGAAAAGCTCAATATCAGTCTTCACCACTCTGGTGAATCTGATGTGGTAGCACTGGATATTTCTAAAGCTTTCGACCGTGTATGGCATGCTGCTTTGTTAGCAAAATGCAGAGCTATAGGGTTAGGTAGAGTCTTTCTCAAATGGATTGGAGATTTCAAAAATGGAGTATAATGCACATATCTGGGCTGGTGCACCCCAATCAGCGCTGGGATATCTTGATAAAGTGCAAAACAGAGCTATTCGTCTTATAAATGATCCCAGTGTTACCTCAACGCTCACTCCACTTAGCCATCGGCGTACAGTCTGGTCACTTACCCTGTTTTATAGATACCTAGTGGGGACGAACACCTGTTCTAAGGAAATAAAACAATTAATGCCTCCACTCAAAGTTTTCCAACGTGAAACAAGGAGTGCAACAGATGCTCATCCCTACTACGTCGAATTGTTAAGATGGCGAAACACGGCCTATGGAAATTCGTTTGTTATGCGCATGTCGAGATTATGGAATCACATTCCGTCCAATGTGTTTCCTAAAGTTGGTAATTCGTATGTGTACGACCTAAATAAATTTAAGAAGAATATTAACATCTTTCTCCTAAACATCCCTCCAAATTTTCCCCATCCACCATAATCCAAAATTCCCAAATATCCTCCGACAATCCCAAAATCCTTTCATATCCCATCCCTGTAACCAAACTGTACATTTGTATCACAGGTTCCTTCCTAAAGTTTGGTTTAAAAAGGGTGTGGTTTTGGTGCGTTAAAATCGCACACTACCCAACGAAATACCGCAAAATTTCAATGGGTGGCTTTCGAGCGTTCCATTCCCTCGTAAAAAAAAAAAAAAAAAAAAAAACATAACAAGAAAAAATTAATTATATCGTATAAATACCATACTCTTAATTTGATCCAATTTTGTGTGGAATTTCTGAAAATATTTTACCCAAATTCTGAGACCACATTTCCGCAATACTGCGTGAGGTGCTTCTTCTATTTTGTTGACATATTTTAGATAATTAAGACGTGTCTCTGTTGGTAATGTTTGATTTTCGGCCTGTTTTTTTAGCGCATTTGATTTTTCCAGAAGTTCTAAGTTTTTTAATTATCTCATTAATTATGGACTTTTGTAAATATTTCGAACTGATTAACCCATTTTATTAAATTTAATAATTAATTTTACACGTACGACTATAGTTCAAAATGGTATACTAAATTTGCCATTTCGTTTATGACGCAGAGAAGGAGTGGGGGTAGATAAAGACTCAAAGGTATGGATCGGATCAGAATAGAAAAGTAAATCGATTTAGCTATGTATGCCCGTCCGTCTGTCCGTCACCACGATAGCTCAAAAAATAAAAGAGCCAGGATTAGACCGCTATTAAAATCCAGCCTGTTTGCTTCACGGGTTCGAATACCTGCCATTCAACTTCATTTTTTATAAAAGCATTATTCTATACCTATTGAAGCTGCGTGTCTGAAATTTGGGCAAAAGTGGTTTAGTTTTATGGCCAAAGTTGGTGCAAAATTTTTTAGGTCTACTGCAGTGGGTTCAAGAACCTGCCATACAACTTCTTTTTTTATATGAGCATTACTCTATACCTATTAAAGCTGGGTGTCTGAAATTTTGTCAAACATATTGCTTTTCTAGAAATATTTTCTAAGCTTAATTGTTCTGAGTATACTGACGCAGTAGAATAAGTAGGTAGATAGAAATGAATAAACTTAATAGCTTTTTTGTGTATTATATTTAATTTATGATCACCGACCGGTCGGCCCTATTCCAAGTAGGATTGAGGTGAGTAATGTTCGTTATTCTGTATGAATTGAAGATAATAGTTAATGCTGTTTTGTAAGTAATTTCGAAGTCGCCGGAGAATGAACAAGTATGGAATAATTATATTTATTAAATATAACGGCTGGGTGGCACAGTGGTTAGAGTGCCGACTTTCATGCTAGAGGCCCCTGAAAGTGAAAAGCTTTTTATCTGCTTTTTAACTCGACTCAGCTACCATTCGCTTTTGGGTTCAAATTAATGGCTTAATTAATAATTAATAATTATATATCTTTAATAATAAATAAATAAATATAACAATATAAACAAATACAAAATGTAAACAAATATTTCAATTAAATAATATAACTCGCGGATATAGAATACCATATAACTCAAGTACAAAATTATTACAATATAAACAAAAATAGAACTGTATTATTGAAAAGCTAAGACATTTATATATGTATATATGTGGAATTCATTTGATCAGTTCTAATATATGAATATATCTCCCCTGTTCCGACATGCACATATATAGTCAGGCTGTTTAGCCTATCACAGTGAACAGTTAGCACGTAAAGGTGCCGGCAAAAACAAAAAAAAAAAATATATTGATTATACTTGAAATTCCCTTTATATTATAAGGTAACTCATTAAACATTTTTAAACATGTATGTAGGCTTTTATTTTTCTAGTTATTTGTTCTAAATAGATATGAAAGAAAATGGGAATAAAACTAATACTAATAAAAATTATAATAATAATAACATTAATAATAATGATAATAATAATAATAATAAAACTGATAACGATAGAATTGCTGATATCAGTACAACAGGGACGGTAATAAAAACTGTCAAAGAAATAGTCAAACCAAAAGATGATTCATCAAATATTAAAATCAAAAATAATAGAAATCTTTTAAATTTTTTATCATTCAGAAAGAAAATAATTAAAAATATCACTACTGCGAAAGCATCTATAGTTGATGTAGCTAATCCAAATAAAATTAAAAAAAGTGATTGCGTGGTTTCAAAATGAAACATAAAGAAATTCAAAATGAAGATAAAGAAAGAATAAAACTTGCATTACTCTAAGCAAACTCCAAATGCCAGATAACAATATTCAAATTGAACTAAGAGAGAAACGCTCTGCCCAAACATTGAAAAAAATTTACAGGGAAATAGTAAAACATACATCGTTCCATTGGTCCCTCCTATTGTTAGGCTAACAAGGAGAGCAATTGATACTGGTGATAATGATTATGCAATTTCAAGACTAAGGGACCACAGAATTTATAACAATGTAAGGTGGTTTTTATCATATTTCCATGACAAGGATAATATTTGCTATGACGGTCTCACTCAGACTAGTTTAAAAATACTAATTCATCAAGAGGGATTGCCAAATAACTACAAAGAACTTTCTCAACTTTATTTTATTTATCATGACAACACAGGAGTATCCAGAAAAGAAGCAATTCAAGACCTAGCTTATTACAGGAGGCATATTAATAAAAAATACAGAAAATATTTGCAGAAAACAAGAGAAACTTGGCAAAATTATATGATCAGTAAACCTTGATTTTCAATACCCTCTCAAATTTAAATATTGTGCATTTTAATGCCAGAAGTCTCAGAAAAAATATTATCGAAATAGAATCATTTATAAAAATTAAAAAATGTATTGACATTATTATGATTGGTGAAACTTGGATATACTCTGATGAGGAGATATTTTTTAATATTCCTGGGTATACAGCTTTATTTAATTCAAATAATTTAAATAGAGGAGGCGGAGCTGCTATTTATGTCAAACAAAACATACAATATAAAATAATAGAAGTCATAGTTTAATACTATAATTATATCATTATGTGGTACTAGTCCAGTTATTAAACTTGCGGTTTGTTAAAAAAGTCCTTGTGAAAATAATAATACATTTATATCACATTTAGGATCAATTTTTAATAGATATAAAAATATTGTTATGGTTGGCGATTTTAACATTGATTTATTATACGGAGCTCTTGAGATCCTACAAAACAATGCTAGAATCTAATGCTGTAGATGTAAAGAACAATTTAAGGAAGGAAAATGCTACTAGAGTTACGGGAAACACTTGCACAATTATGGATCATGTTCTATCAAATCTAAAAAAAAAAGTATGATTTTAAAATTTCTACTGAAGATGTTGTTAACTTAGACCATTCAAATCAGGATAAATAAAATTATAAAAAAACGTGAGCCCATTTTCAATAAGGAACTAATCGTTACAGATATCAAAAAATACAAAACTCAAGTTAGAAGTCTACTTTCAACAAATAATTATGATATTGTAGTTAATCTCATGAAAATATTACAATTGGCCAAAGAGAACTCCACTGAAAAAAAAGTAATAGGAACAAGAAAAAATAATGATTGGATGACAAAAGAAATAATAAACCTCATCCAAATAAGGAATAAATTATTTAAAAACTTAAAGAAAAACCCTAACTCCCCAGAAATTCAAGCCAAATTCAAAAAATTGAAAAATAGTGTCACTAAGGAAATAAAGAGAGAAAAGCAAAATTATTTTAATAATAAAATCTACTTAGCTGGGTCTGATCATAGAAAAATGTGAGAAGTGCTAAACAACTGTATGCTAAAAATGTCGTCTAATTGCAGTAAAGTTATCAATGAAATAAATAACAATGGCATTAAAATGTGATAATTTCGGTACTGCTAATACTTTTAACACCCATTTTAGTGAAATTGGAAACAAGTTGGCGGATAATATTATTGATGCAGAAAAATACACATTAAAAAACACTATTACTGAACGATCTATTTTTCTAAGAAAAACAAATGAAATAGAAGTATTAAAAATCATTAAGCTGCTAAAAAATAGTTCACCAGGAGTTGATGGCATAACAGCATCAAATCTAAGGCATGTGGCAACCATTATAGCACCTAATCTCGCTTATTTACTAAAGAATTGTTTAACAACTGGTATTATTGGTTAAAAATCTGAAGTTACTAAAGCGGGATACCATATTGCTTGACAGCGTTATGCAGAATGATAATTGTATTAACATAATAATAATTTAATTAATATTATATAACTTTAATAAGTATATTTACATAACTTATATATATATATATATTTATATATTGATATATATTATATACGTATACATGTATATTTTTGCTTTTTTTTTTTTTTACGAGGGAATGGAAAGCTCGAAAGCCACCCATTGAAACTATGCGGTGTTTCTTTGGGTAGTGTATGATTTTAACACACCAAAACCATACCCTTTTTGAACCAAACTTTAGGAGGGAACCTGTAATACAAATGTACAGTTTGGTTACAGGGATGAGGATATGGAAGGATTTAGGATTATGGTGGAAGCTATTTGGAATATTTGGATAATGGGGGATGGGGAAAATTGGATGGGATATTTAGAAGAAAGATGTTAATGTTCTTCTTAAATTTGGTTAAATCGTACATATATACATTATCAACTTTGGGGAACACATTTGATGGAATATGGTTCCATAAACGAGAAGAGCGCATGACAAACGAATTTCCATAAGCCGTGTTACGCCATCTAGCTAGTTCAACTGTGTAGGAATGAGCATCTGTTGCCCTCCTTGTTTCCCTTTGGAAAATCTTGAATGAAGGCATAAGTTGTTTGATTTCTTTAGAAGAGGTGTTAGCCCCTACAAGATATCTATAAAACAAGGTCAGTGACCCAACAGTGTGACGATGGCTGAGTGAAGTGAGCGTTGAGGTAACACTGGGATCATTTATAAGACGAATAGCTCTGTTTTGCACTTTATCGAGATATCCCAGAGCCGTAATGGGAGCACCAGCCCAAATATGTGCATTATACTCCATTTTCGGCCTAATATAAGTTTTATAGATATTGAGGAGATCAGAGGATGAGAAGAAAGTTTTGCAACGATACAAGAAACCCAAACATTTAGCAGCGTCCTTAGCTACTCCAAAAATATGATTTGACCAAGTCAATTTTTGGTTTAGCTCAATCCACAAAATGTTTAGGTCTTCCGTATGCTCCAAAGCCCCTCCTTGAAAAGAAAGGTTCGGAATAGTTGTTGCTATTTTTCGCGAGACTAGACAGCATTAGGTTTTTTTGGTGTTAAACTGAACTCTGTTGATTTCACCCCATTTTTGAATTTTAATTAAATCTTTGTTTAATTCACTTATAGTGAAATTTTTTGCTGTTGAGTTAATCTGATGATTAATGTTACAGCGGCTATGAAATTCATAGGAAGCAACAAGGGTACTGTCGACTGCGAAGCTATGGATTGGATTGGAGGTTATTGATAGTAGGTCATTTATAAATAGCTGGGGGATAAAACAGATCCCTGAGGGACACCAGCATTTATTTTAAAATCTTTGGATGAATATCCATCGATAAGAACACGAATCGTGCGATTCGAAAGGAAATCTCCAATCCATTTAACAAAAATTCTACCTAGACCTAAAGCCTTGCATTTTGCCAATAAAGCATCATGCCAGACTCGATCGAAAGCTTTAGAAATATCCAAAGCCACAACATCAGACTCACCAGAATGGTGATGACTAATATTGAGCTTTTCGCACAGGTAGGTCATGAGATCACCAGTTGAACGACGGGCTCTGAACCCGTATTGTCGATCATGAAGCAAACCTTTACGATCTAGATATTTCAAAAGCTTATAATTTATAACTTTTTCCATTACTTTGGAGAGGACCGAAGTAATAGCAATAGGTCGGTAGTTAGAGATCGCTTTTATCGCCTTTTTTAGGAATTGGAAAAACATGTGCAACGTTCCATTGGGTAGGATGAATACCCGAAGTGAAATAGGTTGCGCAGAGGTTTTGAAATGGAAGTATATGTGTTTTTGAGGACGGTAGTTGTAATACCGTCCGGACCGGCTAATTTTCTAGTATCAAGATTCTTCAAGATTTTCATCACTGCTCGCGTCCTAAAGTATATTCTACCAAAGGAGCAGCCAACTTCTGGAATAGATGGGAGTCTTTGAGTTGACTGAGGCTGATATTTTTGCTTGCCTTTATTTAGTTTAGTTTTAGGTTAATCTATGTTCTTTTATACCAAAATCAACCAATTGTTTTGTTTATAGCACAGTTAAAATAAAAAAAAACAAATAAACAAGTAAAGAAACAGTCAGTCGGTGCAACCGACTTAGAAATACCCTACACCTATTTGGTTCAAATTTAATGACATATCCATAAGTCATTTTAACACCATAGAAGCTGCTTTTAATTTGATCGTAAGACATAGCTAACCAAATCAACTGTATAATACTAAAAACATTTTCTAATTACCCTATCTATTAAAAAATACTACAAATTCGTACTAATTTATCTATTTAAAAATATTAAAAAACAAACAAACTTGAAATAAATAAAAATATATTTATTCCAATTCAATTACAAAATGAAAAAATTCTAATTATTAAATTTTGTGATAAAAAGATAATCAAAGCATAGTAAATTTAATAATCCAAATTTTTAAAAATTGCAATTATTTTAAATGGTTAGTTTATATACCTAATAGAAAAGCTTATAAACGCAAAATATGCAATAAATGTATTTCTAAAATACAATTAAAAATTTACACCTTTTCATATAATTCATTTAAATATTCAAATAAATTTTACATAAATGCAGCAAGTACCTTTGAACATAGCTGAACCACTACAATTAAGTCTAGATTTCGGAGACACATAGGACATAGGAAATATATTCTTTGGCTTCGAAATTAAACTCGACCAGAACCAATTCCCATGGTACTTTCATTACTAGTAACCTACTGTTAAATTTCATCAAAATACCGGCATTATTTTTTGAGTTATGGTGTTTGTAAGATATATGTTTGTTAGTCCTTGAAATTTTCAAGGGTTCCAGGACCCGAAATTATGGTACGATTTCGCCCATATGCAGTCCCGTCATACTTTCAATACTAGTTAACCCTTGTACACAATTGGAACGCTCTATCTTAATTTTAAGTTACTAGTTTTATTAATTTCGATGATAAGCTTTTACACATTGGGGGGTCTAAGAGAGGTTCTGAACTACCACTCCAATTGATCCCAAATTAGGGGGCACGCAAGAAATAGTAAAGAACACCCTTGTGGCAAATTGGAAGCTTCTACATTTGTTTCAAGTTACTATCTTTATTAATTTCGAAAATATGCTTTAAGGGCCTAAGAACTGAGTGGCTGGTCCCCGATCCACTACTCCAATGGGGCCCAAATTTCAAAGACACTTACGAAATAGGAAGGGACACCCTGATACCAAATTTGGAGGTTCTATCAATCCTCACCGTACGTAATCACCGCCGTAGTTTCGCTGCCAATAACCTACATCACAAATTTCATGAAGATAGCCTCATTAGTTGTTGAGTTATCGTGATTTTTTATATATGTTCCTTAGCCCTGACTTATAGTACTAGTTAACCCTTGTACACAATTTGAACGGTCTATCCTAATTTTAAGTAACTATTTTTAGTAATTTCGATTATAAGCCTTTAAAACTTTGGAGGTCTGAGAGGGGTCCAGAACCACCACTCCAATTGATCCCAAATTATGGGAACACGCAAGAGATAGTAAAGAACACCCTTGTGGCAAATTGGAAGCTTCTACATTTTTTCAAGTTGTTATCTTTATTAATTTTAAAGATATGCTTTAAGATCTCCGGAAATGTGTGGCTGGTCCCCGACCCACTACTCCAATGGGACCCAAATTCACAAGACACTTAGGAAATAGGAAGGGACACCCTGATACTAAATTTGGAGGTTCTATCTTCATTGGTTTCGGAATTATGCTCGTTTGGCCTAAATTCGATCAAAAAGTTCTAGGTTCCGAACCCATGGTCCAACCCCGACCTTACGCAATTCCCGAAGTAGTTTCATTACTAGTAACTTACAGCACAAATTTGATGAAGATAGCGTTATTAGTTGTTGAGTTATCGTGATTTTTTATATTTGTTCGTTAGCCCTGAAACCGGTTAAAAGGTCCAGAATCCGAACCCATGGGCCAATTTCGCCCATATGCAATCCCCGCCGTAATTTCAGTCCTAGTAACCTACAGTTAAAATTTCATCAAGATAGCTCCATTATTTTTTGAGTTATCGTGCCTACGGACGGACGGACGGACGGACATGGCTATATCGAAAAGGCGGTCACGCTGATCACAAATATATATACTTTTCCATATCTAGCTCGCTTCCTTTAGGTGGTTACAAACACCATACCAAAGTTAATATACCCCTTTACCTATTCTATAGGTGTAGGGTATAAAAAGTATTATATAAAAGTAAAACTGTAAAAAAAAGCATTTGTAATATATCAATTAAAAAAAAAATAGTGTTAGATAGAAATTTGTTTTATTCCGTGTGTTTTAAGTGTGAATATCGAACATTCTATTTAGAATAAAATTATGCTTTATTAGGATATAGTTTGGTATGGTTAGGGTAGGGTTAGGTTTTATTAGGTTGACCCCATTTCAATTTATTGTCAATCCACATCCCTAGATTGTTGAATTTTAATGAAACTTTAATCTTTAATGGAGTATTATCAAAAATACAAGAATGACTTTTAAAATTTTTACTTCCGAATAGTGAAATGTTCGTTTTTCTACATTTAAGAGTAAAAATTAGGTTTTAGCCATTCTTCTATCATTTTTAGATAATTTTGAACAACGATTCTCATGTCTTCCTCTTCCTAGTGCTCAGTACATTTCAAATTTTACCTTTTTGCAACCGATTAGTTAAATAAGACTCAAAAATGGATATTTGATTGTTGTTGAAATTCATGTCATGTAGTTTTCACAATAACACATTGTGGTCTACGCAATCAAATGCCTTCTGCAAATCCAAAAACAGACATGCCACCTATTTTCTTTCATCCAAACTTTGAGTTAGAAAATTAACTAAACTTGGATAAGCTGCGGTAGTGTTTGAGAATTTTTCGAAACCCTATTGCTCATTATTCAAAATATTATTGGTTCTAATAAAATAACCTAACCTGTTCTTAATTATGGTTTCAAAGATTCTCGACACAGAATTTAGAACTGAAATTGGACGATAGTCTGTTTAATCAGTAAAATATAGGATTCACTATAGCCATTTTAAGCGAATTTGGAAAAATTCCAGCTTGAAAAGAACAATTTATTAAATTCGCGATAAATGTAGTTAATTTATAACTGTACTTATTTACAAATTTTGTCGAGATATTATCATAACCTGTACTAGTAGCAGATTTTAGTGAATTAATCACTTCAATAACTCCTTTAGTATTAGTAGGACTTAAATCAAAACTGTAATGAAATGTCCTAGCTAATGAATCTACATTGTTAGTGCTGGTTCGGTTGACAAAGATTTTTAATTTCTCCGTAACATTAAAATGAGTGTTCATACATTCGGCTATATCGTTTTGGTCTTGTAATGTAATATCGCCATTTTTCAAAACTTTAATAATGCTTTTACTTTCATTTGGGTCTTTCAAGATTTCCCTCGAATAGTATTCTTTTCTTGCTCTACGTATTAAAGACGGTACCTTTTTTCTGTATTTAATAAATCTAACATTTTTGAATTGTCTTTATATATCTTGGCGTATTTATAATACGAGTCTGTAATATTTATTTTCTCAATTATCTCATCAGTAATCCATATTTGTTTTTTCCTTTCTGTCTTAATTGTGAGAATTTGAGTATTTCGTGATATTATTTTACTCAAATCATTAGTTAAGTCATCTGTGTTAGAATATAAATGAAGGTTTGACCATATTGCTTCTCTTTCTATATGGATGTGGTTTAAAATCGTTTTAAAAACTTCTGTTTTCAGACACGCAGCTGTAATAGGTACAGAGTAATACTCATACAAAAAAAGAAGATGTATGGCAGCTACCCGAATCCATGAACCAAAATGGCTGGATTTAAATTAGAGAATCTATAACTAACCCCCCTCATTCTCTGCGTCACAAACGTAAATTTATTATAAGCTTTGTCTATAGTCATACGGGTGTAGTGTAAAATATATATATAAATACATATTTAATGTATGGCATGATGTATTGCCCGTTTTAAGTCCAATAACCTTTAATTGCAATTAAATTCCTTAATATCAATATATTGATTAACTTGATAAATGTGAATTTGATATATTAAAATATCATGCAATGATTGATCATTATCAATCGTCTATAGTATGCAATACTTTAAACGATCATAATGATTAATCATAATTAATTATATATCATAAAGGCAAGTGACTTAAAGGAATGCAATAATAATTATGCTATGCTTGGATATATAAATTATGGATAAGAAATGCAACTGTTATTGATTACCAAATTATCTATATATGTATTTATGATATTGCTAAATCATAAGAAACTTAATTGGTATTAGTAGCGTTAGTTTTAAGATTATAAATAGTCTAATTAAGGAAATAAAAGAAAGAGTATTAAGTGAACTTCAACCAAGTATGTTTTATTTATTAAATGAGAATATACTAGTTATATGGCTACCGTGACAACTTTTCCAGTTCGGTTTTTAAGCTAAAAATTTTAATAAATATAGTGAAAAAAAAATGACTAAAGGAAAAGTGAAAAGATACTGGAAAAAACTTCCCGTAATTACGGATGAAGGGTTTTTCAAGATGTCGGAAGAAAGAGACATCATTCAATATGTTAAGGACACAAAGTGTGAAGTGTTATTCTATACTTGGGTAGAAATCTCAAGAATAGAATTTGTAGAACTTGCGACAGAAAATATATGGTGCCAAAAATATAGTCACATTAAAAATTTATGAAAAAAAAAAGAAAAAGTAATAAATAAATAAACTCTAAATAAATTAAATTAATAAACAATAAATTAAAAAACAAGCAATTTTTTTTATCTCTTTTAAAAATATAAAAGAAACAGTATTAAAAATGGGAGGAAAAAACACTAAAATTGACAACGAGGGAGAAATAACAAATACGGTAGTTATTGAAACCTTACAAGAAAACCATGAAGACATCAATTTATTAATATTAATAATTACCGTAATAAAACTAATAGAAATATAACAACAAATATTAATATAAATTTTTTTAAATTTTGATTTTAATGGACAGTAAAATAAACCGACTTATTGACCTATTAAAAACGTTAAAGAAAAATCCAAACAGAACTTATACACAAACGTTCATTGATGACAAACAACAAGAAATAAATGAAACTTGGGAGTTATATTAAAAAAATAATAAAGGTGATTTTCAACATAACTTAAGATTAAAAGAAATAATAAGGCAGATAAATATATATCTGAAACCAAAAGTAGAAATAGAGACAGAAAACATGGCAAACTTTGAGTTAACAACAGCAATAAAAGTTGTACCACTATTTGAGGGAGAAATTAAGCATCTTTCAAATTTTATAGGTCTTGTAGAATTTTATGCCGACACATTAAAAGATGATACTGAAAATGAAAAATTGTTAAAGTTTTTATTAGCTACCAAATTAGCTGACAAAGTTAAGAATAGATTGATAACAGAGGTACAAATAAATACCATAGATAAATTGAAGGAAGTATTAAATGCAAATTTTAAATCGAAAAAGAACCCAGCAAAAATCCAAAATGAATTAACAAGATTGATACAAATTGCATCAAAAATTTGAGTGCTCATTGCTCAACTAAATGAGTTACAAATAGCTGAGCAAGGCGAAAATCATAGATATATAATAATAAAACTAAATGACCAATTAGGTCTAAATACATTCAAAAATGGATTAAATGAGATACACAGAGCAATCATTTTACCAGCAAAACCAAAGAGTTTTGCAGAAGCAATTCAGTTAGAATAAGAGAATGATACTAATACAAGGCAGAATAATATAATGCATTTTAGAGTAAATAATTTTAGAGGCCAATTCAACATACAAAACAATTTTAGAAGAAACTATTATAATAGCTACAACAGTAATAATTACAATGGCAATTTCAACAATAATAGAAGTAATTACAATAACAATTATCGGAATAATAACTCTAATAATAACGCTAATAATAACCCTAATAATAACAATAATAGAATTCAACAAAATAATAACAACAACTACAATAATAATAACAATCAGGGAAACTTCAGCGGCCCGGCCGAAGAAACCCGGGGCATACCAACAACATGCAAAGGAACAACAACCAAAATCTATTCAACAGAAGAAAATAAGCACAATTAGCAGTAACAATAACTGCACAAATATAATAAAAATAAATAATGTATATATAACATTATTAATAGATACAGGAGCAGATAAATCTATAATTAAAGACAACATCATAAAACAACAAGTATTAGAAAATGAAACCTGCCAAATAAATGGCATAACAGATAAAAATTTCATGACAAAGGGTGTAATAAATTTAGAATTAAAATTTGAAGAATACACAATTAAACACAAATTTCATGTAGTTGATGAAAAAATTAATATAACAGCTAACGGTATTTTAGGTAGAGATTTTCTATATGATACAAAATTAATATAACAGCTAACGGTATTTTAGGTTAGAGAGATTTTCTATATGATAACAAATGCACAATTGATTATGAAACAAGCACATTAATCATACCTAATCAAGAAGAGGATATAGTATTACCAATGAGTGTAAATACTAAAACTTTATCAAACATCATGTTACAACCTCGAACAGAAGCAATTATAAACATAGATATAGATGTAAAAGAAGATAGTATAATCATAGGCAAAGAAATGGCAAAAGGAGTATTCATAGCAAATACAATTATTCCAGCAGAAGGTTTAAACACGTAAAAATATTAAATACAAGGGAAACACCAGTAAATTTAAACACAACTGAAATTGAAATTCAACCTTTAAAAAATTATCAAATACTATCTTTTAAAAATAATAATATGTCAAAAACAAGGTTTGAAAAATTAAAAAACCAAATAAATATAGATAACTTAGATACAAAAGCAAAAACAAAAATATTAAATATTTGTGAAAAATTTCAAAATATTTTTCATTTGGAGAATGAGATGCTGACAATAAACAATTTTTATGAACAATGAATTTCTACAATAGATAAGTCACCAGTATATATCAAAAACTATAGAACACCAAATGTCCAGTTACAAGAAACTGATAAACAAGTTTCAAAATTAATGGAGAATGATATAATTGAAAATTACACGAGTCCAAACAACTCACCATTACTAATAGTTCCCTAGAAAATTAAAGAAGGAGAACAAAAATGGAGATTAGCTGTTGATTTTAGATCATTAAACAAAAAAAATGTGGATGACAAGTTTCCATTAACTAGATTAGAAGACGTATTGGATAAATTAGGAAAAGCTTAATATTTCTCAATACTGGATATGACAAGTTCTTTTCATCAAATTCCGTTGCATCCAAAATCAATGCAAATGACAGCATTTTCGACAAACAAAGGAAACCACCAATTTAAAAGATTACCATTTGGACTTAAAATTTCAACAAATAGTTTTCAACGTATGTTATCTGTAGCATTAAGTGGTTTACAAGAAGCCGCATTTCTGTATGTAGATGACATAATAGTATTTGGTTCAAATCTAAAAGATCACAATACTAATTTAATATAAGTATCAGAACGTTTACAAGAATACAATTCAAAACTGAACCCGTCAAAATGTAATTTTTTAAAACAGGAAGTTGTCATCTAATAACTACTGAAGGTATAAAAACAGATCCTGCTAAATTTAACACAATTAAAAATTACCCAACACCCAAAGATGCTGATGAAGTAAGAAGATTCGTTGCTTTCTGCAACTACTACAGAAGATTCATAAAAAACTTTGCAGAAACCAGTTATTAAAGAAAAAACAAATATTTGGTTGGAGTGAAGAAAGCAATAATGCTTTTGAACAATTAAAACAAAAATTAATAGAACCACCAATACTAAGTTATCCAAATTTTGCCTAACCATTCATACTAACAACATATGCATCAAACTATGCGCTTGGAGCAGTTTTATCACAAGGAAAAATAGAAGATGATAAACCAATTGCTTATGCAAGTAAATCGCTAAACAAGCATGAATTAAATAAACCTATAATTGAAAAAGAACTTTTGGCAATTCATTGGGGTATAAACTATTTCAGACCATATCTTTTTGGTAAAAAATTCATAGTATATACTGACCATAGACCATTAGTGAGTTTATTTACGCATAAGAACCCTTCATCAAAACTTACAAGAATACGTGTAGATTTGCTGGATTATGATTTTGAAATAATATTTAAACAAGGAAAAATGAATACAAATGCCGATGCTCTGTCGAGAATACAAATTGATTCAAAAAAGCTAAAAGAAATGATACCGAAAAATAATATAACTGTAATCACAAGAAATATGAAAAAACAAAAGGAGGAAGGAAACAATAAAATTATAAATAAAAATAATAATAATAAAGCCACCAAAACCTTAGATGCAAATATGAAGACTGATCACCTTCACATTTGGAACGCAACATCAATATCAGATATAAGGTTTATGAATAAATTAAATTTAATAAAATTGAAAAAACTGACGTCAGAAATAAAAATAAAAGAAATTATAATGAAAATGAAAATGAATTGAAAATGATAGCAGGAAAAGAAGTATTTGCTGAATATAGCGAAAAATCATTACCAGAGATAAAATTGGTTCTAAGGAAGCTATTATTCAAAACAAGCAATTTAAAAATTAAAGAACTAGCCTTGGCAAATAATGATAAACTATTTGAATTTATGGATATCCAAACATTTAAAAATATATTTAATGAGGCGCCGTGAAATAAAGCCATACGAAATAAAGCCATATCGCCAATTTTTTGGCGTATGGCTTTAATTCGCATTCAATTGCGAAATAAAGCCATATGGCTTTATTTCGCATTTAAAAATGTAATTTTATTTGTGAAAATAGAAGCAATTTAATTTTCCAAACTTTTTTATTTAAATAGTTAGGAAGGAGTTTTAGAGTTGGTTTCAAAAGCAGGGTTTTACGCTTTTTCCAGAATATTTATATATGTGTATATGTGAGATTTTCAATTAGGAGGGATTTTGGAGTTGGATTCAAAAGCGGGCAATCCTGATTCCCAGAATTCAATCCCAGAATATTTATATTTATTAATTAGGGTTGATTATTTTTTGTATGAAATAGCTATGCCGAATTCTCATACCATTCTTTTCATTATAGTGTTGGATTCAAAATCTAGTTTCAATAATTGAGTTAGCGGGGGTTCGGGGGCGGCAGCTCCCGTAATGAAAATATAAAATTATTTAACATGTTTTATTACAGTGTATTAAAAAAATTAGAAACTTATTAATTTTTTTAATGAATTAGGTATCCGAATTCTTATACCATTCTTTTCATTTTAGTGTTGGATTCAAAATCCAGCTTCAATAATTGAGTTAGCGGGGGTTCGGGGGCGGCAGCCCCCTTAATGAAAATATAATATTATTTAACATGTTTTATTACAGTGTATTAAAAAAAATTAGGAACTTATTAATTTTTTGAATGAATTAGGTATCCGAATTCTTATACCATTCTTTTCATTTTAGTGTTGGATTCAAAATCTAGCTTCAATAATTGAGTTAGCGGGGGTTCGGGGGCGGCAGCCCCCTTAATGAAAATATAATATTATTTAACATGTTTTATTACAGTGTATTAAAAAAAATTAGGAACTTATTAATTTTTTGTATGAAATAGGTATGCCGAATTCTTATACCATTCTTTTCATTTTAGAATCCAACTAACAATCCCACATATACCTACATATATAAATATTTTGGAAAAAGGGAATACCCTGATTTTGATTCCAAGTCTAAAATCCCTCTAATGCACAATCTATACAATATAAACGTTTTAATAATAAATAATGTTTATTTTTTAAATATATTTTTATTTTTTTCATTTCGTTTAACAATTTTATACTTAAATAGAAATAATTAAATCCTTTTAAATTAAAAACAATTACTGAATTATTTAACATAATTGAAAAAAAACAATATAAAAAAATTATTTTTACTTCATAAAATTAAACATCAATTTCACAAATTTTTAAGAAAAAAACGTAAAATTTTACTTGAATTTGCTAATATACACATAATGTATATAAAAAAGTAAAAATTAAGTTCCAATTTGTTTAGAAGTAAATAAAGTTTTAATTATTATTAAAGCAAATTAAGATAATTATAAAAATATTGTATAGGAAATTTTTACGTTTACATTTTTGGGTCCAGAAATCTCGTTGATAAATTTTTAGAAAGAAAATTTATTAGGCTTTTTAATTTGATACTTGGATTTATTTTATCACATAGGGCTCCAATTTTATAAAATTAAATTATTTAGGCCCCCAGCAATTTTTCTAAGCTCCATATCTCCCAAACGGATGAGAATAGACCCTACCTCTAGAAGCATTTTTTGTTTGTTTTGAACCCTAGAATAACCCCTAGTTCTATGGCAGGTTATTAGCGAAACACCCTGTATTTATCATTTATAACTGCACTTAATTATCAATTTCTATTTTTTTTTTACTTTGTTTACTATTAGACTAGAATTTGTATCAATTTTACTATATGGCTTTATTTCGTAAAATTTTAGAAAATGATATGGCTTTATTTCACATTCAAATGCGAAATAAAGCCATACGCAAAAAAATTCTCGATATGGCTTTATTTCGCATTTGAATGCGAAATAAAGCCATTATGTCATTTTATGGCTTTATTTCGTATGGCTTTATTTCGCGCCACCTTTAATGAGCTGCAAAACAAGTCTGAAAATACAGATTGTTTAAAAATTGTATTATATGATCCTCAAAATAATTTTTTAAAATTGTATTATAAAAAACAAATAAAAAATAAAGATAAAATGCGCAAATTAATTAAAGAGAATAATGATTTATTATATGGTGGACACTGTGGCATAAGTAAATGCATCAGTAAATTAAAACAAAAATATATATGGAAAAACATGAATAAAATGATAAAGAATTATATAAAAATTGAAAAATATGTAATGAAGTTAAAATAACAAAATATACAAAAGAAAATTATGAGATTACAGACACACCCACAACATCATTTGAAACTATAACAATAGATACTGTAGGTCAATTAAGACCATCCAACAACTATAGATATATTCTGACTTTACAATGTGAGTTAACTAAATACATTGAAGCATATCCAATAGAAGCCAAAGATGCTAAAACAGTTGCAAAGACAATTGTAAAGAAATTTATATTAAAATATAGATGTTTCAAAAAATTAAAAACAGATAAAGGTACAGAATTTACAAATGAATTATTGAAAAATATTTGTAAATTTCTAAATATTGAAATAGTAACGTCAACATCTTACCATCATGAAACGTTAGGTTCTATTGAACGAAATGATAGGGTATTAAATGACTACTTAATGATTTTTTAAAGGACAAGACGTTTGGGACGAATATTTACCTTACTACACGTACTTCAACAACTCAACACCACACAGTACAACAGGTTACTCACCATTAAAATTGGTATAAGGTAAAATAAGTACACTTTCATGTGAAATATTAAATAAAAAACATACTATTTACAATTTAGATGACTATTTAAATGAATTGAAAATTAAATTAAAATATGCTAATGAAAAAGCAAAAGATTATTTAATTAAAAATAAAGAAAATAATAAATTAAAACAAAATAATATTAATAAATCAAATTTTAAAATTAATGACTATGTAATGATAAAAGTAGGAAATAAGAAAAAATTAGATAATCCTTTTAAAGGAGCATTTAAAATTGTAGCACAAAAAGGTCCAAATAGCGCAGTAATTATAAATAATAAGGAAATAGAATTACATAATAACAATATGATTAAATCTAGAAAAACAATAAATTTTCTAAATTACTATAAAAATAAATATTAAATGTAAAAATATATAAATTTTATTTTTTTTTCAAAGATAAATGATTTTAAGTATAATAAACTAGTATCGCCCTGTGCTCGAAATTCGAGCTATTTTTGCTTTTAAGTTAACATATAAAATTCGCTTAAGCCGCTTTAAAGAGAGGATAAATTGGTACAATTAAATTAAACTAAAATTCTAAATACATATAAATATTATTCTAATAAATACATTGTAATAAGGTAAGGTAGTATAGATAAAATAGATAAGGTAGCTAAATGAGTTATTTATCTAGGATTTATAATTTTTATTATTACTTTAATAAAAAATTTGAATAAAAATTTATAATTTTTATTAAAACAGTCAAAACATAATTCCAATATAAAGTTCGAAATTTATTTGCGAAAAAACAAATCCAATTAGTGTACCCGGGGTACTGTAATTGGAAAAATGTTCCAATTAGTGTACCCGGGGTACTTTATTCGGGGGGGTACTGTATTCAGAACTTTACGGTACCTACTTATAATATTGTGTTTGTATTCGAATAATTCAATTTTTTCTCTGTTTATAATATTATTAATAAATTCTAAGGTTAAATTGTTTAATACTTTTGTATAATTTACATGTGAAGTTAGAATTGCAAGAGCATTATTTGAATAATTTTGTACTTGATTATTAAAGTTAAATTCATTAATTTTAATTTTACAATTATTAAATTTGATAATGTTATTATTTTCTATTGCGATTTCGCGTTTGTTACAAGTTTGATTTATATGGGTGACATTTAAATTTTTCGTTATGAAAAGATCGTACAAGATTAATTCGATTAATTTTTCTTTAAAAATTTTTACTTTACAAATATTATTAATTTCAAAAATGTTTTTAATATTTGGATGTAACTTAAGGTTTTTCTTTGAGACAATACCCGCAAAATCTTCGAAAATTTCGTTGTCTTGCATAAGGGCCTTTTGGACGTCAGAATCTAGTTCTTCTCCTTTAGAGTTTGGAAATGGAATAACGCCAGCGTTGTAGTATTTTTCTTTACAAAAGTTTGGAAGACCGATAGCAAAAAGTAATGTTCTCCATAAATAGAATTCCGTTTGTAATGTAGGGTAAAATTTCTACGGTGATGTTGTAATTATTTATTTCTTCGCCCGTAAGAATGTTATCGGCCATAATGTTTAATTTGCTCAACATAACTATATCGGATATTTTTTCCAATTATTTATTAAGGAAATTAATGTCAGCAAAAGCTCGAAGTGTAAGGTAAAATCTTTCTGTTTCACCTGTTGACTTATGAGTAATAGATTTATATATTTGGTTGTAATTTTTTTGTTGGACATTTACGAAATCAGTTATATCGTTAAGGTTTTTTATTAAATCATTATTAATTATGACTTGCTTATTGATTTCATTGGCGACCTGTTCCACCTTATTATCTAAATTTTTTAAGTGATTCTGAATATCGGCAGCGTCTTCGCTGTCCATATTGCCTGATATAAATTAAATCGCGCTACCTAAGGCGTTAATTAGTCCTCGTTTATTTCATAAGTTGTTTTTGTGAATATGCGGAATTAAAAGATTTAAGTTATATTTAGTTAGAGTAAGCTCCCTTTTTTGAAAGTGTTCCTGATCCAGTTTATCGAGATTTGAAATTTTTAAGTTGATTTCGAAGTTTTTAATAGATTCCTCGAAAACCTTCAGGTCAATAATATGAATTTTTTTTTTTTAATTATCGACAACGTTCCTTTGGTTTAATTTTAGTACGGTATAACCATTTTCATTTTTTATAGGGATTACTTCTATGTATTGACTGCGAACGCACAGCAAATGTACAGTTACTATTGCGATTGTGATTGCAAAATTCATCTAAAATAAAAAATTTATTAATTTTGAAATTTAAATTTTCTTTTTCTTTGGGTATTAATATATTTAGTATTACGTTTATTATTAATATCGATAATTTTATCATTTTCTATTATATGCTCGTGTATTCTTTTATATTTAGGTTTAATTTTGCCTACGCTAAGGTTCTGTACAACATTTTCTTGAACCATGTAGCTTTTATTTTTATTCTTATTTAGTTTATTGGTTCTAGTTAGTTTATCTTCTCGCAATTGTTCATTTAACGTGCCATGTAATTTTTCTATGTCGCTATTTTCGCTACCTGGTGTAGTTACATGGCGCTCAATGCTGTTTCCTTTTAGGGATAGTTCTACTGAGTTATGGAGCATACAGCGTTCATTGTCATATATAAGTTTGTTCATTTTTCCTAAATACATTATTCTTTCTTTAATTCACTTCAATATTGAGATCCAAGTCCTGTCGTTTAGTTTATGCAGGGTTGCGTATTTACTGAATTTGTCTATAGTTGTAAATTTTTAATGGTATTTTTATGGGATGTAGCTAGGCTACAGATTTCGGAATTGTTAATAAGTATTGTAATTAGGTGCAGTAGATCGGGGTGATAGTACTTTTCTTTTAGTTCTTGAAACACTTCGTTTATGCTTCTATGGTTATTTTAATGGATAGAATTTGTTGTTTATCGGATATATCGATAAGCTTTATATTTGATTTCAATAATTTTAGTTTTTTGCTGCTAGAAAAGTTAGAAACGTAAAGGTTTTGAAATTTCACAAATAATTCAGTGTCGTCGCAGTAGATGCACATTATGCCTTTATTTATTATAACCCTCTTCATAATTTCAAGTAAATCGGTGTTTGTGTTAATAGTTATAATATTCTGAATTTTTTTGATACTAGTTCGAATTTTCTCTTTTTCTCCTTTTGTAAGATATATCTGCTTTTTATACAAATTAATAGCTCTATCGGTAATGTAGATGTAGTTTGTTTCATCTTCTTCCGCACTGTGAACGGTTTCGGCTGTAGAAGAGATTTCATTATTTTCATTTTCTAAAATTTCAATTGTTTCAGTTGCATATGGTTCGTTTATAGTAAAATTTATGCTATGGCGTAATACGTCAGTCTCGTTTTCTGTGTTGATGAATCTGCTTAGTCCGTCTGCAACGTGGTTTTCTTTGTCTTTGAGATATGTTATAGTAAAATCATACTCGTTTAGCTGTAATTTCCACCGCTGCAATTTCCTATTGGGTTCTTTTATATTACTAAGCCAAACAAGTGGCTTATGATCGGAATTTACTACGAATTTTCGTGAGTACAGATAAACGCGAAAATATTTTATTGCAAATACTATTAAAAAAAGTTCTTTTTCGATAGTTGAATATCTAATTTCGTGATTATTTAAGGTACGTGACGCAAAACAAATTGGGTGATGGTTTTGGCTTAGCACCGTTCCGATTTCCGAAGCGCCTGTTATTAAAACGAATTCCTTATTAAAATTAGGACTTTTAAGTACGGGCTCACTGGTTAGCAAAAGTTTCATCTTTTCAAAGGGATTAATGTACTCTTGATCTAATTTATTCTCTTTTGCACCTTTTTTTAAAAATTTAACCATGGGATATGCAACTTTTGCGTAGTCCCTTTTAATTTTGGGTTTTATACCGTGTTTAGTAATTGTGTGCCCTAAATAATTTGTAGATTGTGCTGCGAATTGGCACTTATCTATCTGTATTTTTAGGTTTGCGTCCTTTAAGCGTTGTAAAATTTTCTTAATTGAGTCTAAATGTTCTTCCATACTTGTTGAAAAATTTAAAATATCATCTAAGTAGACGATACATATCATGTTAATATATTGCTTTAGTACATCGTTAATAAGTCGCTGAAAGGTAGCCGGCGCGTTTTTCTAAACGGTAGCCGGCGCGGCCGAACGGCATTCGACTAAATTCGTAATGACCGTTTGCGGTTGAAAACGCAGTTTTAGCACGATCCTTTTGGTCCACTTCTATTTGGTGGAACCCTTTCGCCAAATCGATAGTAGTAAAATAGTTACATTTCCCTAGTTTGTCAAATATTTCTTCGATATTTGGAATAGGGAATTTGTCTTCAATGGTTTGTTCGTTTAATTTCCGATAGTCGACTACTATTCTCCATTTCTGTTTTGAGTTGTCCGCCTTTTTGGGAACAACCCAGATAGGAGAATTGTAGGGACTATTGCTGGGCTTTTTGATGTTCTGTTTATTGTAAATAGGTCTATCAGTTTTTGTAATTATTTTATGCTTTATTTTACTTGTAAATGATAGACTATATCCTTCCTTGAAAAATAAATTTTGGAATTCTAACAGCAGATTTTTCAACTTCTGAAAATCTTTTTTGTTCAAATGACTAGCGAAATTTTCGTATGGAATTTTACTGTTATTATGGTCTCTTTTTTCATTAAATGTTTCTTCGGATTCACTACTATAACTATTATTAGCGTAAATTTCTTTATTAAGGTCTAATAATATAGGGATAGTAGCGTTATCTGTTTTTAAACGTCTACCCTTGTAATCGATTATATAATTTAATTTCATTAGAATATTATTTCCTAGCAATCCATCGAATTAACTGTAGAAATCGTACTCCAAAAATTTTACGAAATAATTTGTTGCATTAAATTCTTTAAATAGTGGAACTCTGTATTGAATGTTACATTTTATGATACGAACGAGAACTTTCAGCGTTGGTTTAGCTTCCACTTTGGATTACATAAATTTGGATTTATAATGCTGTGCTGGGCCCAGTATCAATAATGAGTTTTAGTTTTTTAACTGGGGTATTAATGGTTATATAGGATAGAAGTTTTGGTCTCTTGTTTGAAAATTTTTAAATACTACTATTCAATTCATAATTATTATTTCTATAAAAATTAGAAGGGTTATTATTTCTATGAGAATTAGAAGAGTTATTATTTTTATAAAAATTAGAAGCGTTATTTCTATAAAAATTAGAAGAATTATTATTTCTAGTAGAATTTTGGTTATCATAATTATTTCTCTTTTAATTGTGAGAATTTTGATTATAATAATTTCGTGCGTTTCCATTACTTTTTATGTTAGACAAAGAGAGATATCTGAATTCTCTTAATATTTCATAGGCTTCGTCCAAAGTAGCTGGGTTTCTACATCCAATAAGATTTCGAGCTAATGGTGGTAAATTTTCTCTAAAATGTTTAAGAACTATTCTACTATTTCCTTGTATTTCGTTATTATTTATTTAAACTGATAATAAACTTGTATTATTTATTCTAAATAAGAGTGAACTTATTTTCTATAGAAAATTTCTACGGTAGAAGTTCAACGTGTAGTTCTCAATTCGTCCAATAATAAGGAAACAAGCGTACGTTCCCCATAATTTCGGATAAAACTTGCTTTTAAATTGTCCCAATTATTAATTATACCGTCTCTTATAACGCATTCTTTAGCATTTTCTTCGATGTTATCTAAAATGTACCCTATAGCGATTGGTTGAGCGACATTATCTAAAACATTTATTAACGGAATTATTGTGTCAATTCGATTGGCAAATGACAGCAAATTATTTTTGCTACCATTGAAGGGAGTGACATAAGATATTTGTTTGGCAACGTAAATCAATGCATTAAGAACTTGATTATTCATTTTGTTTTGTTAAAATGACGGATCTTTTGATAAAAAAAATTCACAATTTAATAAATAATTTAATTAAAATGAAATTTGTAATTTTAATGAATTTAGATAAACAGTTTATTTTAAAGTTTTAAATTTTAAAGTTAAAAGTTATTGTTTTTTTCTAGTATTAAATTTTATTTTATAGTTTTAAATTGATCTTAAAGTTAAAATATTTTTAAAACTAGTATCTAATAAGTAAATTTATTTTAATTTTTTATTTTAATTATTTAAACTGATTTTGAAATTGAAAAACAATTTTTAAAGCTAATGTCTAATAAGCAATTTTATTTTAATGTTTTACATCTACGATTTTGTTTTCTTTTTTTTTTTTTCTCTTATAAGTTATTAAATAAGTAAATATGTACTTGCTTTTATTCTAGATTTCTTATTTTCATAAAACTTAATAATTCAAATTTTTTCACTTTAGTAATTGAATTGAAATAAATATATTTTCATTGATTTCAAGTTTTTTTGTTTCCTTATATTTTTAAAAAGATATATTAGTAAAAATTTGTAATATTTTTGAATAGATAAAGTAATTAGTAAATGTTTTTAGTATTATAAAGTTAATTTGTTTAGCTATGTCTTACGATCAAACTAATAACAACTTTTATGGTTTTAAAATGAATTATGGATATCTCATTAAATTTGAACCAAATAGGTGTAGGATATTTCTGAATCGTTTGCACCGACTGACTGTTTCTTTACTTGTTATCTTTTTTATAGAAATCATAAAGTTTTCTTCTGATTTTCATATTGTTTAGCATGGTTACATTTATCCATTGTTTGTTTCTAGTTTTTAGGGTATACCTTTTAGTACTTATTTCTTTATCCTCGTAGTATATTAAGTTTTGAAGAAATTCATATTGATGCAAAGAAGTTTTATTGCAGCCACTCGAAAATGAAGCCGTAACGTTTTGAAACTTCATATAGAAAACTTCATAATGATCTATTGTACAACTAACCGCGTGTAATTTTCATCTTCCTAGTATAATAGCTTTTGAAGAAATTCATATTGGTTTAAATAAGTCAAAGTCTTTGGTTATGAGAGACATATATTTTTTAGCAGAAAAATTATATTTTTTAAAATAATTAACAAAAATTTGTTAAAACACTTATTTAAAATCATTTCTTAAATTAATATAAAGTTAATATAAAATAATTAATACAAAACAAAACTTTACCAAAAGTGGCTAAGCAACAATGCAGGAAAAATTTGTATGGCAAGACAAAAGCGATACAATACAGAAGTGGCAGAAAAAAACTTTTTTTTTTCAGATGTGCGCCTGTAGCTGAAGAAGTTATGAAGGCTGTTGGTTCCGGTTCTGCATCGTGAAGATGCAAAGATTGTCTACCAATGGATAATACCATCATTGTGATGGGAGATGATAATAGCACGCATGGTCTCATATTTGAAGATATCAACTTGTCTAAAGAGCTGACAATTGCTTCAATGTCAGAAATAAAAGCAAAATATTATTAATAAAAACAGCAACAAGAAAACAAAAGCAACATGATAATTCCCGAGCTTGTAGCTAATATAAAAGATCCAATAGGAGTTGTGCTGTAAGCTGGCCAAAAGTTGAACTCAAATATATCAAAAGAAAACATTGTCAACATCACAGAACTAAAAAGCAAAATATATTATAATTCAGTCAATAATAATAATAATAATCTTAATAATAATAACAAAAACAAATCACTATACTTGCTGAAATTAAATTCCGTGTCAACTAAACTTGATCTTACATCATCAATGTAAGTACCTGTGAGTTAATAACAACACAATATATATTAGGAAGGTGGACGACACAAAGGTCTATAAAATACAAAATAATAATGATATTCTTTTTATTACAAATAATCTATCTAATTAAATTTAACTTAACAATAATTTTAAAAAAGTATTCCAATAATGTTAATACCAGTTATTTTTCTATAATTATTTCCTATATTTATTATCAATGTCCACATATATATATTATTCATAAATTTTTATACCTTATTTACTTGCTTATGCATTAATTTATCATATAATGGTGTACATTAACTTACTATGTATCTTTATTAGTATCTATATTTTATTATTTATTTATTTAGTTATTTTTTGTATATTACATTCCTGTTGTTTTTATTCGTTAATTAACTTGTTCGGAATTAATTACAATAATTTAAATTTGTTTCTTTTTATATGTTTTGAAAGAAATTGAATCAATCTTTCTTTCTGAATATTTACATGTTTGAAAAAATATATCATTAATTTTTTGTACGCATATTAATTGCGCTCACTGTATCGCATTTGATAAATCACATTTTGTTTTCTCTTACACTAAAATAAATTTGTTTATTTTTTACTGTAATTATCTCAATGATTTACATTATATAATTGTATCGCTCACTATTTAATACACATGTATGCATGCATTTCAATTACATCTCATTAATTGTTATTCAGCAATACATCATATTACATTATTCATATTGTTATTCAGCAATACATCATATTATTGTTTTGATGTTTGTGGTATGTTGCAAGTATATGTAACATGTCAGAACGTACTTTTTTGAGTACATCACATTTTTTTATCGGTTTGATCTTTCTTCTGCTTTTGGACGTCTTAAGAATGAGATTTATTTATTTATTTATTTAATATCTCTAAAAGAGCCTTTGGGCTCGTACAGAGTTCCTATATGTTTTCTTATGATATAATAGTTAATTTGATTTAATTTAATTTAATTTAAGTGTAATTTTTAATAATTTAATTAATTTAAATGGTATAACAAAAATATATATGAATATATGTAATATGCTAATATTTACTTTGTAAAAGGCAATGGCTACATTAGATGAGAACTTTACGCTTATAGATAATCAAATTATTTAGAGTGTATAATTTTATATTATAAAATTTACAATATTTTTTAAATGGATGATAATTTAAGGTCTTTATGTTATTTGGTATACTGTTATATTGTTTTGCACTGCTGTTAAATATTGGCTCCAGTCCCTGCAAGTGGTTGCTGGCAACTGTCCTAATGTGGTGAGTACTGCGGGTGTTGTATTCATGAACTTCGTTATTGGTTGTTACTTCAGTGTTAGACTTGATGTTGTTTGTGTTCATGTTATAGATGTGTAGTGTTTGTGTATAACGAATTAGATCTTCAATTTTAAGGATTTCATATTCTTTATGCATTGAATTTGTTGAAGTACGAGTTGGCAAGTTGTAGAGATTTTTTATGGTCCTATTTTGGATTTTTTGAAGATTTTTTATATTGTTGTTTAATGTATTTCCCCATACTCCTATACCATAGGAAATTATGCTATGGAAAAGACTATAGTATACTGATTTTTTTAAACAATGTGGGAGTCTTCTTCCTAGTTTTTTTAGTAATCCGGCTACCCTGCGAAGTTTAGGTAACAATTCATTTACTTGTGGGTTCCAGTTTAAATCTTCGTCGAGTGTAACACCTAGGTATTTATATTTGTTAACTCTTTGAATTGTGTTATTATTATACTTAACATTAAAGTTGACGCTTTTTGATTTAAATAGCATTAATTTGGTTTTATTTACGTTAACTGTGAGTTTATGTTTTGACATCCACGCATATATCAGTGACATGTCGTTATTCATTGCTTTTTCCAGTTCACATAAATTATCTTCATCGTACACTAATACTAGGTCGTCAGCAAATAAAAATTTACCAAAGTTCAATTGCAAATTTGCTATACTACTAATGTAGCAGCAGAAGAGTGAAGGACCCAATGAACTGCCTTGTACAATTCCATATTCGATATTTTGCTTTTTACTTTTAATCTCGTCCAATTCGACATATTGGTATCTGTTTTTGAAGTAATTTTCAATCCATTTGTGTTCACTGCCCATTATCCCATGTTCATATAGGATTTTTAGTAGTGTTTTCCTGTCTACTGTGTCGAATGCCTTTGCTAGATCAAAAAATATGGCACCAACCTTTTTATCTTTACTAACATTAGTTTGGATGCGTGTGACAACATCAAATAGCGCTATACTCGTATTCGATTTCTTAGAAAAACCATATTGCGATTTGCCGAGTAGCTGGTTGTGTTGCAGATACTCAACTAATTGTTGGTTAATATGTGTCTCAAGTATTCTACTGAAAATTGAAGGAATAGATATGGGTCTAAAGTTGTTAAAATTCAATCTATCTCCACAATTTTTATAAATTGGAATTACTCTAGCAATTTTCAGGTTGTCTGGAACTTTACTTTCCGCTATTGATTTATTTATTAATAAAGTTATTGATTCAGCCAGTTCATATTTGCATGTTTTAATTATTTCTGTGCTAATTCCGTTTGCGTCGACACTTTTTGATAATTTCATTTTCTCTATAATGTTTATTGTTTGGTTTAAATCAATTTTATTAAACGTTAATAAAATCATAAAAATCGTCTTTTATTAGTTCTTACACTTGGATAATAAATTGGATCATAGTTTGCTGTCATATTTTTGCCAATGTTACAATAAAATTTGTTTAACTTGTCTATTTCCTTTTTTTTATCAATTGTAGAAAGATTTCCATTTTTGAAGAGATCGTTTTGGTTTTTCGCTATTGTGTTATCTGTGGCAATGTTTTTAACAAAATTCCATATTTTTTTCGGATCGTTACCACATTCATAAAATTTTTTCTTATCGTATTCCCTTTGTTTTCTTCTTTTTAAAGAAGTCAATTTATTTAGCCAAAATTTATATTTTTCTTTGAAGTATATGTCATCATAATATTTAGACAATGCTTTCTGTGCCAGAAGTTTTTTAATTTTAATAAGTTTTTACATTCTTTATCAAACCATTTCATACCGAATTTTCGTTTTTTCTCTTTGACAGTTTTTTCTTTGGTTGATAGTTTTATAAAATTTTGAAGATTTTTTGTAAGATTTTCGCTAATTGTACTGGCAGTACTTTTTGTTGGATTATCGATATTGTAGTTTTTTATTTGACATTTCAGTTGGTTAATATTTACTTTTTTGATAGTGTGTTTATTATTTAATATTTTGTCAATTTTTTGTTTATTTATTTCTACAAATAAGAGGTGATGATCTGTAAAATCTGTTTTAATATGATTAATATTTATATTTTGTTTTAGGTCATTGCAGAGTAAATGATCAATGCAGCTACTCGAGGCAGGTCTGGTGATGTTTGAATCGCAGAAATAAAAACCATAGCTTTCCACGATATTTTTGTAATCATTTATTGTATTTGTGTTATTGAGAATATTAAAATTAAAATCACCCAAGATAATAGTGTTTTTGTTTGCAACCATATCTAAATGTGATTCTAATAATTTTAAGAATGTGTTTATTGAGTCTCTACTATTATTTGGTGATCTATAAATTGTTGATACGAAAAAATGTTGTGTTTTGTTTTTAATTTGAATTGTGATTATATTGTTATAGTTATCAGTATACGATTTGTGTAATTCGTAGCTTAAACAATTGTGGATGAAGAAACAGACACCCCCACCAAGAGGCCAAATCACTAAAGTATTTATAAAAACATTCCTAGCCCTACCATCCATCTCTTATGTAAACGCTATCAACCTAAGACGCATAGTAGATGGAGCAGATGAAGTAATCAGAGGACTCAAAGCATTAGGCAACTGTGCAGAGGGCCGAGATCCTTGGTTAAATCACCTACTTTTGCATAAGCGAGACCTCGTCACTCGACAAGATTGGGCTGAGGAGTCAACAGAAAATGACTTTCCAACATTCGATCAATTACTTGAATTTCTCGAGAGGCGTTGTCAAGCACTTGAAGACAGTCAAGGTTCTGCAAAGAGTCATAACGCAGGTTCTATAAAACCAATTAGATGTAATCACATACTAAAAAATACGTCACCGACGATTCAATGTCCAAAATGTAATTCTACTCATTACTTGTTTCATTGTCCACATTTTCACTCATTAGATATTAGTTCACGTCGAAAATTCGTCAACGAAAAAAATCTATGCTTCAATTGTCTACGTACAGGGCATCATCAACATGCAAATCTAAACATACTTGCCAACAGTGCTCACGTAAACACCATTCTCTCGTTCATCCACCTGTTCAAAACAATTCACAACATCCACAAGTAAACAAAATATCGTCTTCATCTTCAACCACAGCTCACTTCACTAATAACCAGCAGTCTTCTCCAGTCAGTCATAATATTGTGTTTGAGTCATCATCAAAATCCCAAGCAAGTCAAACAAAAACATTATCGGTTCTTCCCACGGTAATTGGTACAGTAAGTGATTACCTGGGAATTCATCAAGATTGCAGAATTCTACTTGATACAGGTTCACAAACTTCGTTCATTTCCGAATCACTTGTTAACAAATTAAACTTACCTCGTAGTCATCCTGTAATTGGATTATCCGCTATTGCAGCTGGTACAACCAAAGGGGTGGTCCACATCAAACTTAATTCTAAAATCAACTCAAAATCCATTAGTGTAGACACCTTTATATTGCAACGAATAACATCAACCTTACTAAACTATGAATTTCCAAATCCAGTGACAACTATACAACTAGCTGATACCACGTTCAACATACCAGAGCCAATTGATATTTAGTTAGGCGCCGATCTAGTTTTCAACATTTTTGAAGAAGGACCCTTTGAGATCACAACCACACCCTTAACAGTACAATTGACAATTTTTGGTTGGATTATTGCTGGTAAATTACCTGAACATCACCCCATAACGACATCCTTTTGTACAGTATCATCCTTACATGCGAACTTCGATGTCGATCAAACTTTAAAAAAATTGTGGGAACTGTACTCAACTCAGACAACGCCAATTCTAACTGATGAAGAAGCACACGCTGAGGATAATTATATTAAGAACACATTCCGTGATGACAATGGACGATATGTCGTTAGTCTTCCATTTAAAATGCCTTCAATTCCATTAGGTGATACATATCATTCATCGTTTAATCGTTTACGTTCAATGGAAAGAAGATTCACTAAAAATCCGGACTAATTAACAAACTACCAAAAATTCATGGAAGAATATATACAGTTAGGGCACATGGAAAGGATTCCAGAAGCTGAAATGCAAAATCACAGTTCCTATTACCTGCCACATCACGCAGTATTCAAACCGGAGAGTACTACCACTAAGTTACGTGTGGTATTCGATGGGTCCGCCAAATCAACATCCGGGTACTCATTGAATTATGCACTTTTGACTGGACCACCGATTCAGAAAGAGCTATTTACTGTTTGTTTACGATTTAGGCGCCATCGTTATGTTTTCACTGCGGACATTGAAAAAATGTACCGCCAAATTCGAGTATCACCTAATTACACTGATTATCAACGTATTTTATGGCGGAAATATTCAACAGACTCAGTTGAGCATTACCGGCTATTAACCGTTACATACGGAACTTCGTCTGCACCATTTCTGGCAATTCGCACATTGAAGCAACTAGTTTTAGATTCAGTAAATCAATTTCCGGTAGTGTCAAAAATTCTGCTAAACGATTGTTACGTTGATGACGTCATAACTGGCGCCCAAACTGCAGATGAGTTATTATCCTTAAAGTTAGCATTGAATGCAATGTTACAAGGTGCTGGATTTAAGTTACGATAATGGAGCAGCAACTGTTGGCCATTATTACAAACATGTCCAGAACATGAATGCGAACTCTCAGCAGTCGATTTTGACGATGAAACACAATGTACCAAAATTCTGGGAATGGTATGGTATCCATACGCGGATGAATTTTCCTTCAAAATTACACTTCCAAAGGAAATACCAGCTACAAAACGAAGTTTTTTATCAGAAGCAGCTCGTATTTTTAATCCGTTTGGCTTTCTAACACCGATTACCGTTACTATCAAAATTTTATTTCAAAGTTTATGGTTACACAGATTATCTTGGAATGATCCAATACCAACAGATGTCGCACAGCATTGGACAACAATTAAAAGTGAATTACCCTCTCTTTCTCAAGTTTGGTTTTCACGATGGTTGCATAGCTTTGCCAATAAATTTGAACTTCATGGATTTGCAGATACGTCGGAAAAGGCCTTTGCTACTGTAGTTTTTGATAGGGTGAGGCAATCCGACAATTTATACATAACACATTTAATTGCATCGAAAAGCAAGGTAGCCCCATTAAAACAAATATCTCTACCTCGCTTGAAACTTTGTGGAGCTCTGTTACTCAGCCATATAATGAAAAATATCGTTGATGCCTTCGCGTTAATTTCTCCAAAAGTATTCATGTACACTGACTCAGAAATTGTGCTTCATTGGTTATCATCACTGCCAAGACGATCTCTGGTTCATGGTCCAAGTTGGTTAAAAACCGACTCATCACATTGGCCAAGTTCACAACAAACATCTGCAACCTTTGACCCATCTACGCTTGAAGAAAGAAAATCATTCACTCAAGTTTTGACAGCGGAAATGGATAGCACCATTTTATATGATCTAAGTAGAAGGTTCTCACCCTGGACTAAACTCTTTAGAACGGTAGCATTTTTCTAAAAGCTCAATGGATTTGTGTAAAATATGTCCAGCAACTAGAATTTAAATCTGACACAGAATTCCTAAAAAAGAACCATCAACTACCTGCCTCAAGCAAAATTATCAAACTGGCACCATTCCTTGATCAACAAGGAATAATTCGGGTCAGAGGGAGACTACAGATGTCCGACTTACCATACAAAGCGAAGCATCCGATACTGTTGCCAAGAAATCATCCAGTATGTCAACTCATCATCAAGCACTACCATGTCAAATACTTACATGTAGGAATGAACGCATTAATGTCATTACTTCATCAAGAGTACTGGATTCTCGGTTGTCGAAACATGATTAAAAGAATCACCCATGTTTGTATACCCAGTTTTAGGCAAAAACAGGCAACCATGTATTATCAACTCATGAGAAATTTCCCTATTCATCGAGTAACATTTTCAATACCGTTCACTCACGTAGGGTGTGATTATGCTGGTCCAATCACTCGACGTCTAACAAGAGGTCGGCGTCCTACATATGTGAAGGCTTACATTGCACTCTTCGTATGCTTCACCAGTAAGGCTATTCATATTGAACTAGTGAGTGACTTAACCACTGAAGCATTCATTGCTGCTTTACGACGCTTTATAGCCAGAAGAGGCAAATATTCACATCTATATTCAGACAATGGCACCAACTTTAAAGGTGGTCAACGAATGCTTAATGAAATGCAAAAACTCATACTATCAAAAGAATTCAATACAATCATTCAACGTTTCCTGGCAGAAGACAATATTATTGGACATTTAACCCCCAGCTGCTCCCCATTTTGGTAGACTGTGGGAAGCTGGGGTTAAATCAGTAAAAACTCACCTGAAAAGAGTAATCGGCAATCATATCCTAACATTTGAAGAGCTTAACACAATATTAACACAAATCGAAGCTGTTTTGAATTCGAGACCACTTTGCAGTCTTCCAGAAAACGCTAACGAAGCCTCAACACCATTTCACTTACTAACTGGACACTCGTATTCAACTATACCTGACATTGATCTTAGTAATGAGCCAGCATCACGCTTATCAAATTGGCAATTGCTGCAAAACCTTCTTAGAGGTTTTTGGAAAACCTGGTAATCAAATTATCTCACAACCCTCCAGCAACGACCGAAATGGCATAGTGTGCAGCCGGCAATGAAAGAAAATGATGTTGTCGTAGTAAAGGACATGAATATGCCTCCATCCAAACGGTTACTAGGTAGAGTAATTAAACAACATGCTGGGAAGGATGGTCTCCCCAGAGTCGTGACAGTTAAAACCCAACATGGAGAATTTGTTCATCCAATTGTCAAACTAGTTAAATTACCTGGATGCTCCAGCGCGGGCCAGAATGTTCGGAATTAATTACAATAATTTAAATTTGTTTCTTTTTATATGTTTTGAAAGAAATTGAATCAATCTTTCTTTCTGAATATTTACATGTTTGAAAAAATATATCATTAATTTTTTGTACGCATATTAATTGCCCTCACTGTATCGCATTTGATAAATCACATTTTGTTTTCTCTTACACTAAAATAAATTTGTTTATTTTTTACTGTAATTATCTCAATGATTTACATTATATAATTGTATCGCTCACTATTTAATACACATGTATGCATGTATTTCAATTTTTTTTTTTTTTTTTTTTTTTTTCCTTATTACTCCTCTTGGGAGCATAGGATATCTACTAGGCATCTCCACCTGACTCTATTTGGAGCAGTTATCTTTGCATCCTCCCATGTTTTCTCAATTGAAACTAGCTCTTCCGAAATCGTTCGCCTCCAGGTGTTATTAGGGCGGCCTCGTCTTCGGGTTCCTTGTGGGTTCCATTCTAGTGCTTCCCTTGCTATGCTATCTTGCGGTTTTCTCAGTGTGTGCCCTATCCATTTCCACTTCTTCCTTTTGATCTCTTGCCCAATTGGTTCTGTTTTGGCAAGTTTCCATAGGTCCTGGTTACTTATTATGTTCGGCCAGTATATTCTGCATATTATCCTTAGACATTTGTTGATGAAGACCTGTAGTTTCTGTGTGATGTTGTTTGTCACTAACCAGGTTTCACTTCCATATGTTAAGGTGGTCTTTACGCAGGTTCCAAATATCCTTAATTTTGTCCCCCTGGACATTTGTGCGCTTTTCCATACTGGCTGCAGGCGACCGAACATTGCCCTGGCCTTTTTGATCCTGCTTTCGATGTCGGCGTTTATGTTACCGCTGTTATTTATGATGCAGCCTAGGTAGTGGAAATTATCTACATAGTCGATTGGTGTGTTGTTTATCACCGGACGGCGTGGGTTGTTGATGTTAATGGCCATCGCTTTCGTCTTTTCGATATTTATTTCCAGGCCCACACTTCGAGCTAATGTTGCTAGATGGTCTATTTTAGCTTGCATATTATTTATTGTGTGTGATAGCAGGCAGATGTCATCGGCATAGTCCAGATCTTCTAATTGCCTGAAGAGATTCCATGTTAATCCAGTTCTTTTGGTACTAATCTCTTTCATTATGTCATCTAGCACTACTGTGAAGAGGATTGGTGACAGTGGACAACCCTGTTTTACTCCTATGTTGGTGGTGAATGGTTCGCTGGTATTACCATTGTGGAGTACTGAGAGTTGTGTCTCTTCATACATGTTCTGTATTATATCTATTATTTTTTCCGGCACATTTCGGTTTCTAAGTGCTTTCCATATGGCTTTTCTGCTTATACAATCGAACGCTTTCTTGAAATCGATGAAAACCAGGTATAATGGGGCTCGCCATTCTATTGACTGTTCAACGATGATTCTGAGCGTATTAACCTGGTCTATGCAACTTCTATGGGGACGAAAACCTGCTTGTTCATCTCTTATTTGGTTCTCAAGTTTCTCTTGCAGCCTTGTTTGTATTATTGTTGCCATAATTTTGTAGATTGTGTTTAGCACTGTTATGCCTCTCCAGTTGTCGCACTTGGTCAGATCACCTTTCTTTGGAAGTTTGATGATTATTCCATTTTTCCATGTGACCGGTAGTCTGCCCTCATCCCATGCTGTTGTGATGTGAGGTTCTAAAAGCTCGGCTGATGTTTCTGGATCTATTTTTATAATTTCTGCTGGGAGCCCATCTTCGCCTGTTGCTTTGTTTATTTTTAGCTTTCTTATTGCCTCTTTGATTTCAGCTTTGGATGGTTTATTTATTCTGATGTTGTAATTGTTATTATTTGTGCGGTTTTCTGGTCTGGTTTCTTCTAGGTTGGGGTCGTTGTTATTACTGGATTCTGCGAAGTGTTGTCTCCATATTCGGGTTTGTTCTTCGGGACATGTTATTAGTTCACCATTTTGATCCTTGATTGGGTGATTTTTGTTGTTTCTTCTGCCAGTGAGCTGGTTTACGATTTTATGTAGCTCTCTTGTGTTGTTGTGTATGGCAGCCGTTTCCGCCTTATTTGCGAGATCGTTAAAGTATGTTCTTTTATCTCTTCTTGCAGCACTTTTGACTTGTTTAGCTATATTATTGTATTGTTGTCTTATAGCGTTATTGGTATTCAATTGCTGTTTTAGGTTATTTCTTTGTGTTATTAGATTCCAGGTGTTATTGGAAATCCATATCTTTCTTTGCGGCTGAATTGTCCCTAGGTGTTCTTCTGCTGTGTTTTTGAGGGTCTCGACAATGTGGTCCCATGTGTGTGGTTGGTTTATTGGGAGGGTTTGGCGTATTGTTTCTACGATGTTATTTCTTATTTCAGTGTTACGGAGTTCTTGGAGGTTTATCTTTCTTCTCATGTTTCTTCTGGATCTTCTTTTTTTGTATTTCTGCCATATTCTTACATCTCCGGTTATTAATTCGTGGTCGCTTCCTATATCTGCACCTCCCTTGTTTCTGACATCTTGCAGTGTGTTTCTCCATTTTCTGCTGATACATATATGGTCAATTTGGTTTTTCGTTTGACCGTTTGGTGAGGTCCATGTATACTTATGTATGTCTTTATGGGGGAATAACGAGCCGCCGATAATTAATTGGAATGTCTGGCATATGTCTATGAGTCTCTCTCCGTTATTGTTTCTAACTCCGCAGCCATGTGTCCCTATTGTATCTTCTATACCTTGATTGTCTGATCCTATTTTAGCATTGAAGTCACCCATTAGTATCGTAATATCTCCTTTCCTTATGCTGTTTAACGCCGTTGTTAGTTGTTCATAGAAGTCGTCTTTAATCTCGTTTTCTGCGTCTTCTGTAGGAGCGTAGCATTGTATTATCGTTACACTTTTACTTTTTGTCGCAAATCGTGCCATGAGTATTCGGTCTGATATTGGCTTCCAACTGCTTAGTGAGTTACGAAAATTCCTTGATATTATGATACCTACTCCGCTTTCACCTCCCCTATCTTTTCCACTGTATATTAGTTTGTTCCCATTTGATGTTATTTCTTCTCCACTTTTGTTCCACCTCATTTCGCTAATTCCGAGGATATCTAATTTATATTTGCTCATTTGCTGTTCTAGTTGCGCCAGTTTGGATGCTTCACGTAGCGTTCTGACATTCCACTGTCCTATTCTTGTCCTTTTGACTGCATTAAATGTTGTTACCGTGAATTCATTATTGTATCCGAGGCTCTGCCTTGTGTTTCGAATCGTTTTTCCTTTTTTTCAATTAAGTAAATGATTAGTCTACTGTAATCTATCTACAAGATGTCGCTTCTTAATTTTTTCCCTAGTGTCATCTATCGGTCAAGTAGAGAAACCGTGTCATGTTTTTTAGGTGCGTACTGCCATTGTAATTGCATATGACAATTGCAATTACATTGTTGTTTCTGTCACATATGTCATCTCTGATCATATGCACATATAGGTTATTATTTTATTCAGTATTAGTTATTAGATTATAGAGTAAAGCTGGAAACACGATTATAGGTATATTTTATATTATTTGTTACTAATTATTTATTATTATATTTTTAGGTATAGAATTATTATATTATAATTTATTATATATTAATTTATTATAATTGATAATTTTTATTGAATATGTTATCTCCCACCAGGATTCGAACCCGGGACTGCCACAGTGTTTAGATTGCGAGGTTGCGCTCTAACCACCTAGGCTAAGGAGGAGATATGTATTTCAATTACATCTCATTAATTGTTATTCAGCAATACATCATATTACATTATTCATATTGTTATTCAGCAATACATCATATTATTGTTTTGATGTTTGTGGTATATGTTGCAAGTATATGTAACATGAAATTTTTTAATCGATTTGATCTTTCTTCTGCTTTTGGACGTCTTAAGAATGAGATGTAATTGAATTAACACAAATTTATATTTTGAACAAATTGTATATCAAAACTAATAAAATTAAAGTTAGAACTTAAAACCAATAAAATAAAATTATTTGAAAGTAAATCAAAAAATTGTTTGTATTATCTTATATTTACAATTGTTAATTGAACTAAAGTTAACATAACTTATTCATTTATTTATAAATCAAAATATAATATTAACATTATTATTTGCCTTATAATATTATATTATCACAATAACAATAAATTATGTATTAAATCATATGCTTATATATTATACCATAATGCTTATCTTTTAATATATAATGTTATAAACGTACATTCTTTTAAAATATGTTATGTACTTAATATACTTAAAATATTCTATATCATAATATTTAATCGGCTTATTTTTTCTCATACAAATATAAACATCCCTTTTCAGGGTAAACTATAAGACCAATTTTAATGAAACAACAACCAAAATAAAGTTTTTTTTTTGTTTTCATATTAAAATGATATTTTTTTTTCTAGAATATGAAAACCTGGTGAAAAAAAATGGTGAAAACCCGTTTTTAATTTAACGTAAATTTGAATTTAACGGTCACGCGGTTGTAACTCGCAGCTTCTTTTTTTTGTTAGTTCAAAAGTTAAATGAAGAAGGAGATTGAAATTTTTTTAAAATTTTTGTTTTGTTTTTGTTTTTTTTCTTTATCTTTCTAAAATTCCGGTGAAAAAAATTAGTTCTGTTCGAAATGAAAGCAAAATATTTGGTTTATACAGTAGTTATCATTTATATCGAGCTCGAAATTTTAATTATAATAAACTTTAAACTTTTTGCCAAAGAATTAAATTTTACCTAAAAATGTAAGTTCTTTATTGCATTCATATTTTTTTACTTAAACTTATTATATATAACAATGTAGCTTGGTGATTAATTTAGTATTTTTATATTTATTTTTGGACATTAAAAAAAATCATAATAACGCATCAAAAATACAAAAAAAATTTCATTAGAAAAAAAAGCAATATACATGGGCACATCAAAAAAAAATCAAGCAAATGAGTTCAAAGTGCCCATTCTAGAATTAGCACATTCTACAATGTTCAATTTTTATACTAATTTTTAAAAATTCACAGCATTTTTTTAAAACGATATTCGTTTATTACGACGAATATTTTCTGTCTTTTCATGGTCGTTATAAGCGAGCTCTACTGTATGTATTTTGTTTTGCAAAAAAAAATTATTTTGTTACTTCGTATATTGTTGTTGCTTTTTGCTAAGTTTTTTATAATAATAAAATAACCGACTTTTGAAATATATTCTGTTTTTGCCATTACATTTGAGAGATGTATAACAAAAGTTGTTATAAAACATGTTAGCAAAAAATTAAAAACGAAAATTCTTTCTTAAAAAAATAATTTGTAATTTTAATGATTTGTTCTTTAGGGCAGAACCAAAATCAACGCTTATGGTGTATAAGTGCTTACAAAAAGTTTTAAACTAGTAGGTAAGTACATGATATTACATGAAAATAACTTACTGTACCTCAAATTTTTAAAATTTAAACATTGACACAGCATATAAAAATATTATTGTTTTTTCTTATGTTGTTATTGTTCTAAAAACAAAATATTTTAAAATAATACAGTTTTTAAAAATACCCATATTTTTTTAAAAAATACATTACATTATTCAAAATAATTTAAATACCTATAATATGTTTGCAGAAACAAAAAGATAATAACTTCTCTTAAACAAACTCTTAAAAACGAGGAAGAGTGTAGTAGAGTAGACTGTGTCAACTGAGGGATACCCGTATGACTGTTATGTAAACATTATATCATTATCATTATAAACATTAATTACTTTTGGCAAAAATTTCAAACATACCAGCTTTATTAGGTGAAATATAATGCTCATATAAAAGAAGGAGTTGTATGGCAGCTACTCGAACCCTCTGCAGTAGACCAACCAAATTTTGCATTGACTTTGGCCATTACACTAAATTATTTTTGGCAAAATTTCAGATACCCAACTTCAATAAGTATAGAGTAATGCTCATATAAAATAAGAAGTTGTATGGCAGCTACTCGAACCTTTGCAGTAGACCAACCAAATTTTTCAGAAACTTTGGCCATAAAACTAAACTACTTTTGCTAAAATTTCAGACACGTAGCTGTAATAGGTACGGAGAAATACTCATATAAAGAAGGAAGTTGTATGGCAGCCACTCGAACCCATGGACCAAAATGGCTGGATTTAAATAGCGATGACGGCTATTGCAAAAAAACGAATTTGCGAAAATTTCAACATCCTAGCTCCTTTAGTTTTTGAGTTATCGTGCGGACGGACGGACGGACGGATGGACATACATAGCTAAATCGATTTTTTTTTTCGATTCTGATCCGATCCATACACTTGAGTCTATATGAGTCGTTTGTGACGCAAAGAAGGAGGTATATTGCAAATAAACGTGGCATCAATAGTCTGTCGATTAATGACGATGTCCAACAAATTAAAAAAGCCCATATTATGGAGGAAAATAATTATGTAAATAGGTTTGGACCGCTGAGCCAATTAATTAATAATGATGTTACTGCGGAAACGTCTGAATTACACACTCTTAAAAAGGAAACAAAACCGCCACCAATCAACATAATCGGGAAAACTAATAATGAAATTCGTAAGCACATGCAAACTCTTGGCATTGAGAACTACACAATAAAAAATTGCAGCATAAGCACTAAGATTTTCTCCAATTCAAATGATGAATTTAATAAATTGTACACAGCTCTGAAAGAATATAATTCCAAAGAAATTGATTCCAATAAAATATGGAAATTTTTTACACACTATAAACGTGATGATAAACCAACAAAATTTGTATTATACGGGCTTGACAGCTCCATAGATAAAAATGAGCTTCTCACAGAACTTAAAAACTTTAATATTGACTGCCTAGATATCAAACCAATGATAATTAAAAATGCACGCTATTTACAACAACAAAACTTCTTAATCTATGTAAAAAAAGACACAATTAAATTGAATGAGATTCGTTCCAAAATAAAGGCAATATTCCACAGAATTGTCAAATGGGAATATTACAACTCAAGCAATAGAGGGCATATCATGTGCTTCAATTGCCAAACTTTGGGCCACGTTGCATCTCATTGTCATCTAACCACGATTTGGGGCATGTGTTCGAATAACCACAAAACATCAGACTGTACCGAATTTTCAAAACCGTCAGAGCAACAAAAGCTGAGATGTGCAAACTGCAAAAGTCCACATAGAACTAATTTCTACAACTGTCCAGAACGTGTAAAATACAATGAATTAATGCAATCATTCAGAGAAAGAAATAACAACAAAAGAGCAGAGCATAGAAACAAATCATTACAACACAATCAAAATCAAATCAATGTAAATGACAAAACACAATTTCCTAATCTCCATTCTCTGAACCATCACATACCACGAAAAACACCAGCCAAAAATACACCATCGCAAACAGTTGTAATTTTAATAAAAAGAACTCTTACGCAGGTATAACTAAATTTACTCAACCTAATCTAACACATACTAACAATAATTATAACAATAATATTAATCTTAATAACACTAACAACAATAATACTAATAATAATGACACTTTATTTACATATGCTGAATTGCTCTCAATCTCACAAGATTTGATAACGGGATTACAAAATTGCCATACGAAATTAGAGCAATTCAATAAATTAACTGAACTAACACTTAAATATTTATTCAATAATGTCAGCACATAAAAATAATATAAAAGTGTTATACTGGAATGCAAAAAGCATTACAAACAAAAAAATAGAATTCTTGAATATGTTAAGATCACATGATATTGATATCTGATTGTTACAGAAACGTGGCTTAAAGATAAAACTATTTATGATACAGTGTATAATGTTTATATATGTAATAGAATTTCCAAAAGAGCAGGTGGTGTTGCCATATTCATTAAAAAAATATTGAACATGAACTACTACCTAATCTAAAAACCAAAATTTTTGAAACAATTTCAATCAAAATAAAACTTAATTCAAATGAAATAACTATAATAGGCGCGTACTTCGCAGGTGGTAATAGTACTAAAGCAAAATCTAGAACTTTTAAGTCTGATTTAAATTTATGTAATAAACTCACTCAAAATTTTATTATAGCTGGTGACCTTAACTGCAGGCACACTTCACGGAATTGTTTGAGAAACAATACTTGGGGGAAAATTTTAAATGAAAAACTGTGCCATAGTAATTATAACATGCTTTTTCCAGCATCGCCTACTTATATTCCCGCATCTGCGAGACAAAAACCTTCAATACTAGACTTAGTATTAACAAATATTCCATTATATTTAAGTTATCCTCTTACAATAAATGAATTAAACTCGGATCATCTTCCTGTAATGTTTCATATAAATCAGTCTATAACTCCCATTAATGCTAGGGAAACCCTATGTTTTAAAAAGACCAACTGGAAAAAATTTGGTAGGATTCTAAATAATCTAACATCTGAATATAATTTTACTATTTCCACTTCTCCTGATGATATTGAAAACTCTATCAAATATTTTCACAAGTGCCTACAGGAAACGATAACCAAAGTTGTCCAAAAAAAAATTTTACATAAGCCTGACACTTTACCAAAACTACCAGAACATATTCAACACTTAATTGGACTAAGAAATGCAACACGACGCAGGTGGCAACGATCAAGATGTTTGGTTCACAAAGTAATTTACAACCACTATAATTACATAATAAAAAATGAAATCTGTGAATTAAGAAATTCGAGCTGGAATGCTTATTTGTCTTCATTAGATAAGGCAGCTAAACCATTCTGGAATCTAAACAAAATTCTTAAAAAAAAAAGACCAAAATGCCAGCACTGAGCCATAACGACCAATTATTGACTACTGACACAGAAAAGGCTAATGTATTAGCAGATCTTTTTGCTCGTCAAAACAGTGCCGATAATTGTAATTTGAGCAATTTAACTACATTAAACGCTGTTCAAGAATTTATTAACGAATTAAATTCTCAATTTACAGAACAATTTGACGTAATTTCACAGAAAGAAATTATATCAATTGTAAAAGAATTAAAAGTCAAAAAGGCTCCAGGTCAAGACAGGATTCCCAATATTGTACTTAAAAACTTACCTAGAGTAAGTTACAAAATTCTAATTTTTAATCAATGCATGAAACTGGGCTACTTTCCTTAAATTTGGAAAATAGCTTTAGTTACATGCATTCTAAAACCAGGAAAGGATCCAGTAAAAATTGATAGTTATCGCCCAATTAGTTTAATGAATACTATTGGAAAAATTTTTGAAAAAACCATCAGACTTAGAGTCGAAAAGTTCTTAGAAATTAAAAACATTCTACCTAATGAACAATTCGGCTTCAGGAGTAAACATTCTACATCCCACCAGGTTTGTAGAATAAGTAACTTCATCAAAGGGAACCTTAAACTTAAAAATTCTATAGGCATGATTATGCTAGACATTGAAAAAGCCTTTGATTCAGTGTGGCATGATGGTTTAACTCATAAATTGGTAAAATTTGGGTTTCCTACGTATATCAATAAAATTATACAAAGTTTCCTTAAAGACAGATTTTTTCATGTTAGAATAGGATCAGCAGTGTCAAGTGCTATGAACATTACACGTGGCGTCCCACAAGGTTCTTCACTGTCTCCTATTCTATACAACATTTTCATAGCAGACTTACCAAAGCCTACTCACTGCGAACTTGGACTATATGCCGATGATACTGCTCTGCTCAGTACATCCAAGTGCCCTAATGAAATTATGCAAAACCTTGAAAATAACTTTGTCCTTGTTCAAAATTATTTCTCTAAGTGGAAAATTAAAATAAATGGTGAAAAAACTAGAGCGATTTTCTTCACAAAAAGGAGAAAATTCAGTTTCTTGCCAAACAGAAATCTCATTATCAATAACAACGAAATACCTTGGGAATCTGATACAATCAAGTATCTCGGCATTCACATTGATAAAAAATTAACTTTTAAACCTCACCTTTTAAAAACAATAGAAAAAACTAACTTGATTATCCGCATGCTTTACCCACTAATCGAAAATCAAAAATTAATCGAAAATCAATCTTAAACACAGATACTAAAATGCTCATTTTTAAAACAATATTTCGCATGGTCCTATTATACGGTTTTCCTGTATGGAAAAATATTGCAAAAACCAACATAGATTTACTGCAAAAAAAACAAAATGCTATTTTAAAACTACTTTTAGTAAAACCTTTCCATTTTCGCACTAAGTATTTGCATGAATTAGCAAATGTTAATTTAATTTCCGAACAGATCGAAAAACTATCCCCCGCTTTTTTGGACTCCTGTTACTACTCAAAAAATCCGCTCATAAGAGCTTTGACAAATGAATTCTAAAATTATGTATTTATAGTTATCGTATTTAGTATATTTTAGATTTCGTTTTAATACTAGCATTTAGGTTAGGGTTAGGTATTTTTAGATAAACTTTAAGTCAAAAAGGTTTTTTGTTTGCCATTTTTACAGGCTGGATTTAAATAGCAATGACGGCTATTGCAAAAAAACGAATTTGCGAAAATTTCAAGATCCTTGCTCATTTAGTTTTTTTTAGTTATCGTGCAGACAGACGGACGGACGGACATACACAGCTTAATCGATTTTTTTTTTTCGATTCTGATCCGATCAATACACTTGAGTCTATATCTAACCTCCCTCTTTCTCTACGTCACAAACATAATGGCAAATTTATTATACCCTTTGACTATATAGTCATACGTGTATAAACAGAGCTTATTTTTAAAATTTTTCTATATATTTTGTCATTAAAGTTTAATAATCGTATTATTTTTATATTTGATACATAGTCCACATATTTTTTGATACCTAGAAAAACTATAAAGGCAAACTCTATGAATAGTGGAAGAAAGCATTAGTGAGAAAGAGATAGCATATGGGTCAATGGTTTTAAAAAAAAACGAGGAAGAGTGTAGTAGAGTAGACTGGGTCAACTCTGGGATACCCGTATGACCGTAACATATACATTATATCATCAGGTTAATTACTTTCGGCAAAATTTCAAATATTCATTTTTGTTAAGTGCAGAGTAGTGCTCATATAAAAGAAGGAGTTGTATGGCAGCTACACGAACCCTTTGCAGTAGACAAACCAAATTTTGCAGTAACTTTGGCCATAACACTAAACTATTTTTGGCAAAATTTCAGACACCCAGCTTCCTTAAGTGTAGGGTAATGCTCACATAAAAGAAGAAGTTGTATGGCAGCTACTCGAGTCCTCTGCAGTAGACCAACCAAATTTTGCACAAACTTTGGCCATTACACTAAACTATTTTTAGCAAAATTTCAGACACCCAGCTACAATAAGTATAGAGTAATGCTCATATAAAAGAAGGAGTTGTATGGCAGCTACTCGAACGCACTGCAGTAGACCAACCAAATTTTGCAGAAACTTTGGCCATAAAACTAGACTACTTTTGGCAAAATTTCAGACACGCAGCTGTAATAGGTATAGAGTAATACTCATATAAAAAAAGAAGTTGTATGGCAGCTACCCGAACCCATGGATTAAAATGGCTAGACGGACAGACGGACGGACATACATAGCTTAATCGATTTATTTTTCGATTCTGATCCGATCCATACACTTGAGTCTATATCTAACCCCCTCCTTCTCTGCATCACTAACGTAATAGCAAATTTATTATACCCTTTGACTATATAGTATACCGGTATAATTAAGAGAATTTTTATTGACATTTTTTGTTTTACTTGCTTTGTCTATATATGTATAATTTTTAGCACATTTTCAAAAAATTTTGTAAAAATGTGCCTATATAGCTTCACTCTGTCCGTCCGTCCGTCCCTTTTTACCTACGGCTGACTAACAAATATCAGAAATGGGTAGGTATTGCAATAAAAATAATTTAATGTTAAAACTTTTTTTTGTAGCCCCTCCCGTTACGGAGCTACAGCCCCACAAATTCCAAAAAAGCCCTATATTTAAACAGTTATAATTAGAGTTCTATAAGGTATATGTCCAACTTGACAACGGTTACAGACAGCTGTTCTTATAAGCTTTACAAATTTTTAAAAACCATTTGTATAGGGTTACCATACGGTACTAAAATTAACCGTTATTCAAAACTAAGTTTTACAAAATTTTTGGTCCCTCATAACTTCGGAACCGCTAAATCTAGAAACTTGAAATTTCTGAAATCTACAAACTTGAAATGAGAGAAGTTAGATCCTTAGAAATAAGTAAGAGTCAGTTAACAAAATTTTTTTGTCACGCCCCCTCTTTAGGAGCTGTAAGGGGTCGAAAATTGAAATTTGGCTAAAAATTTAGCTTTTAAACACCTATAACTTGAATACCTGTCAACATTTTTTTTTATTTGTATACAAAATTCAAAGCTCCAAACGAAAGCTTCAATAAGCGTCAAAAGTTTTTCTTAATTTTGACTTTGTCCGTCCGTCCGTCCGTCCGTATGTTTACAAAAACTTTTACACCGTTTGAAATAGATTAAAGAAATTTTAACCACGAGTAGATATTACAAAAAAATTAATTTCGTAGAAGAATTTTTTTTTTGTAGCCCCACCCGTTACGGAGCTACAGCCCCCCAAAGTTGGAAAAAGCCCTATTTTTAAATTGCTATAATAAGAGTTTGGTTAAGTGTATTTTGAATCTGAAAACTGCAAAAGATAACTGGTTTTATAGGCTCCACAAAAATATAAGGCTAAAATGTATAGGGTTACCATACGGTACTAAAATTTACCATTAAGCTAAACTTAACTTTTGCAAAATTTTTGGCCCCATATATCTTATAAATTGTTTCTTAGTCTTAACCATTTTTGGTTAGATAATAATATTCTAGGTAAAATTCCAAATTTTGTTGGAGTTCAAAATTGATTTCCTAGAACCGGAAAAAAATGGAAGGGTGAAGACAGGAGGGGGGGTGAGCAGATCCATCATAAGTTTGCTAAGCAAAAATTTGGGAACCTTCCCCATTGAAGAGCTACTAGGTCTTCAAAATTAAAACTTTTATGTTCTTATAAAACAGTAACTTATTCACCAGTGTAAGTTCTTCCAAAATTAAACGTTTACATTGAAGCTCCAACATTATATTTTGCATTTATTAACAGGTTTTCTTGAGTGCATTGGGGTTATATTCTAAGTATTTCACTATTAGTCATATAATTAATTATTAATGAAATAAGAAAATTATAATATTTTCATAATGTATATTTTTATAAAAATAAATGATAAAATACTCAGAAAGAAATCGTATATAATTTTGAAAATGTGCTTTTTAAAAACCCTTGGTTTTTTTCCCTCACATGTTGTTATTAGTCTCATTATAAAAGTAGCTTCAACAATTTATAAACAGTAGCTCAGATCGCATTTATGTCAACTCGCTGAAAAATTAATGGTTAATGTATCGACTAAATTTATTATTGAAATGATTTTTTACTTCTTAATTTTATATTCGTTGAAGAGTTTTGCCACAGATAAATAATATACAGATAAATCATATCACACATAAATAACATACAGATAAATCATAAAGAACAAAAATAAGGAATCACTTTTTCAATAAATTTTTTAATTTTTTCTTTAAGATTGGAACCCTGCGGTAATTTTTTTTAAATTTTGCTTTGAGATTGAACTTTGCAGTAATTTTTACTATTCATGGGTTTTTGTATTTGCTATTTTACTAATTTATGTACTAAATAAATATATTATGAATTATGAATGCAATACTGGCTACCAAATTGTATGTGTATAAATATTAGCTGTGATATTAGAATTTATATAGAATATAGAATTAAAATTTGGAAGAAGTAAAATAGAAAAGGATATCAAATATATTAAAAGCGTTGTTGTTTTGTTGTTTTTTCTTTATTTTTTAAAGCGGATTTTAGTATTAAAAAAATGCACACATACTAACCAGCTATTATTATATGTACATACATCAAATATATTAAACGAATTTTAATTTTTGTGAAGGCTAATTTTTCAAAGTTTTTTCTCTATGAAGTTAATAATTGTATGGTCATGGAATTTGTTAAATCTATGCAAAACAGACAAATTCTATGAAAAAAATTGGGATTCTAAATCAGCATTACCGCTTTTTCCAGAATATTTATATGTGTGCATGTATATACAATATTAGAAGAGATTTTAGAGTTGGATTCTCAATCATGATTTTCGATTTTTTCAGAATATTTATTCCAGATTGCCGCTTTTTCCAGATTTTATAGCTAGTTTAAAATTTGTGATAGCAGATAAGGATTATATTTTTATTTCATTATTTTATTTAGAGATAATTAAAAATAATATAACCTTTATAATAAATGGAAAAATCGTATCAAAGCTTGTATTCAAAACGGAATGTCGTAATGCGTAGTGTCTGAAAAAAAAACTACTAAAATGTAATTATAGATTATCAGAATCTGGCATATTTATATATATTTTTAAAAATTCTGGAAAAAGCGACAATCCTGATTTAGAATCCAACTCTAAAATTTCTTCTAATATTGGATAAACATGTACACATATATTATAAATATTCTGGAAAAAACGGATCTCCTGATTAAGAATCAAACTTAAAAATCTCTTCTAACATTGTATATACAAACACACATATAAATATTCTGGAAAAAGCGGTAATCCTGATTTAGAATTCAACTATAAAATCCCTCCTGGTTTGTGTATATATATGTTTATAAATATTCTGGAAAAAGCGCAAAATTCTGATTTTGTAACTAACTCTAAGGTCCTTTCTAATTATATTAAAAAAATTTTAAAACTATGAGGTTGTCACCTCCAAAATCTCTCAAAACAAATTCCCAAAACCCAACTCAATATTGTATCCAAGTCTAAAGTGCATTCTTACATTTTAAAATACATATTTCAACTGGAAAACAAAAAGGCAAAATAAATTTATGAAAAATAAAGTATAAATGTATTTTTTAATAAAATTGTTGTGTCAGTTTTTCATTTATGTTCTCTGGTGGGGCTATTTGTCAACATATACTATACTTATAATATACCGTTGGAAAGAGTGTCAAAAGGCCTTTCTATCAGTATCATAAAAAATACAGGGTGTTTTGGAAAATTTCATACTTATAGTAATTTTTTTGAAAGTTAAAAATTTTTTTTTTTTTGTTTTAATTTTCTACTTGAAATTGCAATATCTCAAAAATGGTAGCACCGATTCAGATGAAACAAGATGTTTATGAAAGACAATATCATGCCCTACAATGTTGTAAGATGTTGGTTCCAGTTTATTGTCTTACAGGAAAAACATAACATTTTAATAAAAATGCTACAAAATCTTAGGAACATTTTGTAATGCATTTTTCGACCACTAGATGGCGCCATCGCCACTAATAACATATATATTCGGAAACTTTGAGATATTTAGTACCGTTATGTGATGACGTCATCTTGATAGCTCACAACCCCTTTCCGGAAGTTTCGCCCTAGACTCAAGTGTATGGATCGGATCAGAATCGAAAAAAAATCGATTTAGCTATGTATGTCCGTCCGTCCGTCCGTCCGTCCGTCCGTCCGCACGATAACTCAAAAACTAAAGGAGCTAGGATCTTGAAATTTTCGCAAATTCGTTTTTTTGCAATAGCCGTCATCGCTATTTAAATCCAGCCGTTTTCGTCGATGGGTTCGCGTGGCTGCCATACAACTTCTTTTTTTATATGAGTATTTCTCTGTACCTATTACAGCTACGTGTCTGAAATTTTAGCAAAAGTAGTTTAGTTTTATGGCCAAAGTTTCTGCAAAATTTGGTTGGTCTGTTGCAGTGAGTTCGAGTAGCTGCCATACAACTCCTTCTTTTATATGAGAACTACTCTATACCTATTAAAGGTGGGTGTCTGAAATTTTGCCAAAAATAGTTTAGTGTAATGGCCAAAGTTACAGCGAAATTTGGTTGGTCTACTGAAAGGGTTCGAGTAGCTGCCATATAACTTCTTATTTTATATGAGCATTACTATATACCTATTGAGGTTGTGTGTCTGAAATTTTGCCAAAAATAGTTTAGTGTAATGGCCAAAGTTACTGCAAAATTTGGTTGGTCTACTGCAGAGGGTCCGAGTATTTCGCCTAATAAAGCTGATATGTTTGAAATTTTGCCAAAAGTAATTAATGTTTATAATAATAATGATATAATGTTTATATAACGGCCATACGGGTATCCCAGAGTTGACACAGTCTACTCTACTACACTCTTCCTCGTTTTTATTAAATTTTGTTATATTTAATTTTATTTTATTCTAAAATATTATATTTATTTTGTAAAAATTTATTATAAACATTTTTATTTAAAAAAAAAATTGAAATATGAATTAATTTTTACAAAACAAGGGTTTTATATGCCGAATTGAAGTTAAATTAGTTTATTTTCAAGCTTCAACTCGGCTTTTTCACTTTGTTAAAAATATATAAAAAGTACGAATTATAATTTTTTGAATTTTTTTTTATAAACTGGAAACATTGGACATACATATTATGTATGTATGTATTATTCACCAAAGTAATTTATTTTTACATGACATACTCTGTGGAAACTTACACTACACATCCTCTTCTGTTCTTATGAATTTTATATTTTTTTAATGAATAAAATTTCTAATTTCCAAAAAAAAATATTAATTGAAAAAAATTGTTAGGTACCTACAAAAATAAAAATACTAACAAACATTTACTATTGTATTGTATTTCATTAGTAATATGGAGGTAATAGAGTATTCACGTAGAACAAAAAAGTTAGACAAGTTTTTTTTTATTTTTTTGTTCGTATGTCAATCGATGTGTGTAGATTTGTATATATTTCTTCTTTTTTTTTTTTGTTTTTTTTTATATGTACATATCTTCTATATATATAAAAGCGAAAGTTTGTTTATTTGTTTGTTTGTTTCTTTGCTTGTTTGTAGCGAATAGACTCCTGAACTGCCCAGCCGATTTTCATGAAAATTTGTATATAGAGGTTTTTGGGTACGGAAAGAAATCGTGGCCCAAAAATTTTGCTCTAACGGACCGCCAAGTTGGGGTGCAAGTATTTAAACTTCTTTGTTCTAAAATGAAAACGGTTTTACCGATTGACTTCAAATTTTGTATACGTGATGCTCTTTGAGAATTGAGTAGACACTATTAACAGTTTTGAAATTTGTTAACCCATGTCGGGCCGACGGGTGGTCAAAAAAAATTTTGGGTCCAAATTTTGTCCGATTTTACGAAATTTTGCTTTGGCTTAAAAGAAAGCCCCAAAAAAAATTTTGTTGAGTTCCATTAACCCATTGCGGCCCAACAGCTTTTTATAGGTTTTTTCAATACTTTTCTCTAAATTCGAAACGGTATGACCGATTGACTTCAAATTTTGTATACGTGATGCTCTTTGAGAATTGAGTAGACACTATTAATTGTTTTGGAATTTGTTAACCCATGTCGCGCCGACGGGTGGTCAAAAAAATTTTGGGCCCAAATTTTGTCCGATTTTACGAAATTCTGCTTTGGGTTAAAAGAAAGCCCTAAAAAAAAATTTTGTTGAGTTCCATTAACCCATTGCGGCCCAACAGCTTTTTATAGGTTTTTTCAATACTTTACTCTAAATTCGAAACGGTTTAACCAATTGACTTCAAATTTTGTATACGTGATGCTCCTTGAGAATTAAGTTGACAATATAAACTGTTTTGGAATTTGTTAACCCATGTCGAGCCGACGGGTGGTAAAAAAAGTTTTGGGTCCAAATTTTGTCCGATTTTAAGAAATTCTGCTTTGGCTTTAAAGAAAGCCCCAAAAAAAATTTTATTGTATTGCATTAACCCATTGGGGCCCAACAGCTTTTTATAGGTTTTTTCAATACTTTACTCTAAATTCGAAACGGTTTAACCAATTGACTTCAAATTTTGTATACGTGATGCTCCTTGAGAATTAAGTTGACAATATAAACTGTTTTGGAATTTGTTAACCCATGTCGAGCCGACGGGTGGTAAAAAAAGTTTTGGGTCCAAATTTTGTCCGATTTTACGAAATTCTGCTTTGGCTTTAAAGAAAGCCCCAAAAAAAATTTTATTGTATTGCATTAACCCATTGGGGCCCAACAGCTTCTTATAGGTTTTTTCAATACTTAACTCTAAATTAAAAACGGTTTGATCGATTTTTTTCAAATTTTGTATACGTGCTCCCCTATGAGAATTGAATTGACACTATTAACAGATTTGGAATTTGTTAACCCTTGTCGGCCCGACGGTTGGTCAAAATAAGTTTGGGAGCTAATATTGTCAAAATTTGCGAAGTACTGCTTTGGCTAAAAAGAAAGCCGCAAAAAAATTTTGTTGAGTAATTTGGAAGCAAATTACGTCCAATTTTGCGCAATACTGCTTTGCCCAAAAAGAAAGTGTAGTTCCGTTAACCCAGTGGAGCACAGTGGCTTTTAATAGATTTTTGCTTTACTTAACTCTAAATTAAAAACGATTTCGCCGGTTGACCTCAATTTTTATATGTGTGAAGCAACTTGAAAATGGAGTTGAGACTGTTAACAGTCGGTCCTACGATTGGTCAAAAAAATTTTTTTGGAAGTAAATTACGTCAAAATTTGGAAAGTAGTTTGTACTGCTTTGAATTACAGAAAGTTTCAAAAAATCTTAGGATAATCCTAGAAAAATCGTTTTAAAAAGATTGCTTTCATACATTTTAAAATTTACATGTGTAAATCGTGTGTAGTTTTTGTGTTAACTTTTTGCAGTAACTCAACTTCAATTAAACCTCCATTGAGAGGCTCAGCAACGCGCACCGGGTACTAGCTAGTATCATATAAATCGCTGTATCATGACATGTACGCAGTTTGCATCAAAAAAGTATTGATAGAAAAAGAAGAATGAAATTTCTTTTTTTTGCTTTATAATTTTTACTTGCATTATTCCAAATCGTAAGAAAATAATTCCATAAATTGTCTTCTAATGTACCTATGTATGTATTTAAAATTTTTGTTAGTTTAAAATAGGTATATATGTAAAATTTTTTTATAATTTTTAGGTTTTTAACTACTAAAATAATATAACTAAAAATTTTTGTTTATCTTATTGAAAATTTGTTTTATTATTTTATTATTTAATTTAGAATTCTAAAAGGAAAAAAGCCGGGTAAAATATATTATGGAAAAGTATATAAATAAGCTTTCAAAATTCATATTCCATTCGGTATAAAAAACCCTTTAAGTATGTAAATACACATTATAAAATCTACATATGTATGTATATATTTTGCGATTTCTTTTTTTTCCCCGGAACTATAATCAGAAAAACCACTAATTTCATCCAGAGCTACAGCCCCCCAAACTTGGAAAAAGCCCTATTTTAAAATTTTTATAACAAGATGATGAAGTTAGGTCCTTGAGAAATTTAGCAAGCTTCCCCATTGAAGGGCTATTAGAACTTTAAAATAAAAAATTTACTGTTTTTATAAGTAAGCAGTAGCTTAGTCACCAATGTATATATTTCATTAGTTAGACGTTAAAATTGAAGCTTCAACATTATATTCCGATAAAATACTTTGTATGAAACATTATATTGTTTTTGCAGGCATTGTTTGAAATTTTAGAGGAGTGCAAATTTTTATTTAAAAACGTATTCGACAGTTCTTTAAAGGTTAGCTTTCTTTAAGAAACAAAATTTAATTTAAAAAAAAACATTATTTACTTAACAAATCAAAATAAAAAGGCAAAAATTAAAAAAAGAAAAACAGGATTTATCTTTATGTAGCATTATTAATAGGCAGTTTCAATTGCGTAACGAAGCCAAACAATTTTTAAAAATGAATTTTTAAAGTGTTAGTAAATAGTCCGAAGATGAAAAAAACGTAGCAATAAATACCTATTCATTTTAAATCACCAAAAGGGTTATAAATGTTTGAGAAATGGAGTAAAGCTTAATTTGCCCTATTTTAGTTCCCTTAATATATGGATCCCCATCAAACATTTAAATATAGGTGTTAACGACAATAATATAAATGAGTTATGCATTATATTCTTTTTGTTTTTTTTTTTTTTTTTTAATCATTCATTATTTTATTACATTCTCAGAAAAAGATTTAATTGAAAGGTTAGCTGTATTGGTATGCGATGGAATAGCCATTAGAAGGCTATACTATAATAGTGCACCGTAAAGGGTGGGGCTACAGAAAAAAATTCTCCTACGAAATTATTTTTTTTGTAATATCTACCCGTGGTTAAAATTTCTTTACTCTATTTCAAACGGTGTAAAAGTTTCTTAAATATACGGACGAACGAACGGACAGAGTGAAGCTATATAGGCACATTTTTATACCCGTATGACAATATAGTCAAAGGGTATAATAAATTTGCCATTACGTTTGTGACGCAGAGAAGGAGGGGGGGTAGATGTAGACTCAAGTGTATGGATCGGATCAGAATCGAAAAATAAATCGATTTAGCTATGTATGTCCGTCCGTCTGTCCGTCCGTCCGCACGATAACTCAAAAACTAAAGGAGCTAGGATCTTGAAATTTTCGCAAATTCGGTTTTTTGCAATAGCCGTCATCGCTATTTAAATCCAGCCATTTAGGTCCATGGGTTCGGGTAGCTGCCATACAACTTCTTTTTTTATATGAGCATTACTCTGTACCTATTACAGCTGCGTGTCTGAATTTTTGCCAACAATTGTTTAGTGTAATGACCAAAGTTTCTGCAAAATTTGGTTGGTCTGCTGCAGAGGGTTCGAGTAGCTGACATACAACTCCTTATTTTAAATGAGCATTACTCTCCACCTAATGAAGCTGGGTGTCTGAATTTTTGCCAAAAATTGTTTAGTGTAATGGCCAAAGTTTCTGCCAAAAGTTCTGACAAATTTTGCCAAAAGTAGTTTAGTTTTATGGCCAAAGTTTCTGCAAAATTTGGTTGGTCTAGTGGAGTGGGTTCGAGTAGCTGCCATACAACTTCTTATTTTATATGAGCATTACTCTCCACCTAATGAAGCTGGGTGTCTGAATTTTTGCCAACAATTGTTTAGTGTAATGGCCAAAGTTTCTGCAAAATTTGCTTGGTCTGCTGCAGAGGGTTCGAGTAGCTGCCATACAACTCCTTATTTTAAATGAGCATTACTCTCCACCTAATGAAGCTGGGTGTCTGAATTTTTGCCAAAAATTGTTTAGTGTAATGGCCAAAGTTTCTGCAAAATTTGGTTGGTCTACGACAGAGGGTTCGAGTAGCTGCCGTACAACTCTTTATTTTATATGAGTATTCCACTACACTTAATAAAGCCAAAAGTAATTAATCGGATGATATAATGTATATGTTACGGTCATACGGGTATCCCAGAGTTGACACAGTCTACTCTACTACACTCTTCCTCGTTACAAATATTTTTGAAAATGTGCTAAAAAAGAAATCGTCCCAATTGTATAAAGAAATACATATATACAAAATACACAAAAATGTATATACATACATCGATTAACCTACAAATAAAAAAAACAACTATAAAAATATTAAATAACATTTTTTAAAAAGAAATCGTTCAACTTGATAAGGAAATATAAGCAATTGTACATACATCGATTGACAAACAAACAAAATAAAAATAAAGCAAATAAATGATCTCAATTTGATTTTACTATGTATACCAAAAATACGGTCATCTTTTTACGAAATGGGGTGATTTCAAATACGATATTGGGGTGATTTCAAATTCAAATCAACAAAATTGACTAACATTTTTTGTTCTAGATGAATACTCTATGTATATGATTTCTTTATGGTAATAGTATTAATTTTTCCTTCAATTTTTCATCAAGAATTTCAACCTAAATGTATATCACAGCGCAAAGACAAGAACCACATTTATAATAAAATATTTATCGGTAGAAAAATTTACCGCAAGGTTCCAATTTAATTTTCTGATTGAAAAATTTTTTGATCTATATTATTTAGCTTTATATTATTTAACTGTGGTTTAATTAATTTATTGGTTTATGGACTGAAGAAGTCTGCAAGTAGTAGACGAAATCAGAAATTTTAACGAAATATCTGTTAAGTTAAGCTAGTTTGATTAAATTAATAGCCTTTTAAATCATTTGAATTTATAAAAAACTCTTGTATTAATAATTTACTATATCATATTTCATAATATTCATTTCATATGTTGACCTAGTACAACATATTGAACTCAATTTAAATTCTCTTGTTATTGCAGTTTTGTTGTTGTCTTAAAATATTTTAAATGTTCTAGTAACGTTAAAATATTTTAAGTGGTTTACTAATTTATTTCCTTGATTTCAAAATCGATATAAAGTTCGATTATTTCAGATTTTTAATTATAAGATTTTCTTTTGTTAAAAACTTAATTTTTCGTTTTAAGTCGGTTTAGTTTGATATGTAAAAGAACAAAGATTGTTCATAATTAAAATTACAATTAAAACAAATTAAAATAAAAATTATATTTCAATTTAAAGATAAAATAATTTGTTTGTGGTTTTTTTTATAATAAATTTTATTCGCATTCAAATTATTTAAAATTTTCTAATTTAGTAGACAGATACTAATCGTTTTTAAAATTTTGTAATATTTTGAATAAACTAAAGAATTTTATTTTGTTCTGTTAGAAAATGTTTTTATACCTATATACATACATATATGATCGGGTATATTAAAATTACTCCTCCGTTTGTAACGCATCGATCTAGACGAGCTAGATATAGTGTAAAGGGTACGTATCGAATCAGCATCGAAAAGTGAATCGAGCTAGCTATGTGTGTCCGTCCGTCCGTCAGCACGATAACTCAAAAACTATAAGAGCTAGAGTTCCGAAACTTTCACAAAGTAATTTTTAGACAATTTGTAGGTTCCCTATTGTTTTTGGTTATAATCGAACAAAGGCTTCGGGTAGCTGCCATACAATTTTTTTGAAATTATATGAATATTTTCAAAATTAATAACTAAATAGAAACTAAATAGAAAAACAAACAAAATGTGGTTAAATTATTAATCGCTTCATGGTGTAGTGGTTAGGATATGCGACTTTTAGTAAAAACGCCTCGGTTCGAATCCAGACTGTAACAATATTTTTTTTTTTTAATTCATTTTTTGTTATCTATCTTCTTCTATTCTCTTTTTAATAATATATCATAATATTTAATCGGCTTATTTTTTCCTATACAAATATAAACATCCCTTTTCAAGGTAAACTATAAGACCAATTTTAATGAAACAACAACCAAAAGAAAGGTTTTGTTTGTTTGTTTTTTTTAGAATATTGCTTTTTTTCAGGTGAAAACCCGTCTTTAATTTAGAGTAAATTTGAATTTAACGGTCACGCCGTTAAAAGTTTAGGCTTATGACTCTAATATTATGCGCCGACTTTTTGGGTAAAAGTAATTCATTTTCGGTTTTAACTCGCAGCTCAATCAAACTATTATATGCGCCGACTTATGTCTTTCTTTTTTTTGTTTAGTTCAAATGTTCAATGAACAAGGAGATTGAAATTTTTTTTAAAATTTTGTTTTGTTTTTATACCCGTGCATACATATATGAACATCGGGTATATTAAAATTACTCCTCCGTTGTTTTTTTTTTTTAATCTTAAAAAGTGAACGAAAAAATGAGGTCTATTCGAAATGAAAGCAATATATGTGGTTTATACAGTAATTTTCATTTATAACGAACCCTGTTCAATTTTAATTATAATAAACGTTACACTTTTTGGCAAAGAATTAAATTTTACCTAAAAATGTAAGTGCTTTATTACATTCATATTTCTTTTATTTAAACTTATTATATCTAATAGTGTTGCTTGGTGATTATTTTAGTATTTTTATATTTATTTTTGAATATAAAAAAAAATCATAACAACGCATCAAAAATACAAAAAAAATTTCATTAGAAGGAAAAGCAGTATACATGTGGGATTTCATATTTTTTAATAATATAAATCTCTTACCTATATCCAGTGGCAGCATAAATTTTACTACTCTGTCTCAGCAATATTTAATTTTGTTGTCTCAGCACCTAAAAAGAATATCATTTAATTTTTAATGAAAGAATATATTATTACAATACTTATCTTTTGACACTCCATATCTCTAGTAGGTCAGAGATATTTAATCCAAACGGCAACCAGCATCCAAAAATATTTTATTTAAATATTTTTATTTACTATTTGTAAAACATGTTTGTTTACAAATAGTAAATAATTATTTTAGACATTTGTCATTGCTGACGGATAGAATGAAACGTCGATAGAATGAAACATGGAACGAAACAAAAGGCAAGATGTTGACGAATGACACTAGTGGAGCTAGCTTCTAAAAAGAATTTTCAAGATCAAAAGTTTATTCACCATTTCTTTTTTTTCATATATTTTATTAAACGGTTATTTTACTTTTTCTTTTTTTATATTTAAAAGCTGGTACTTCCAAAAATATAAAAGGAGGAAAAGAAAGTAGAAGAAAGCAGAGTATATACGTGGACGTGGATAGTTACACAAGCGGGAAAAAGTGAAACTTTTAAAAGAAGATAAAGGAGTTAAATTTATTTTAAAAAGAAGATAAAGGAGTTAAATTTATTTTAAAAGAAGATAAAGTAGTTAAATTTATTTTAAAGAAGATAATAAAAATAACGTATAAAGAAAGTTTTAATTTATATTTTTTGAAGTTATTGTTAATATTAAAATTTATATTAAAAAAAAAACTTATTTAGTGAAATTAACTTTATTTTTTTTTCCAAACATTTTTAAATCTAATTATTTTGTAATTTATAAACTAAATTAAATAAAAGAACTAGTTATTAATTTTTTATAACAAGAAAGTGTTTTAATCTTATTATTATCCAATCCTACATACATAGGCTTGAGGCTGACACATCAAATAAAATTCTAGAAAATGAGTTCGAAGTGTCCGTTCTAGAATTAGCACATCTACAATGTTCAAGTCTTATACTAATTTTTCAAAATTTACAGCATTCTTTCAAAACGACATTCGTTTATTACGACGAATATTTTCTGTCTCTTCATGGTCGTTATAAGCGAAAAGTTCTTTATTTTTTTTTTTATACCCGTATGACTATATAGTCAAAGGGTATAATAAATTTGCCATTACGTTTGTGACGCAGAGAAGGAGGGGGAGTAGATATAGACTCAAGTGTATGGATCGGATCAGAATCGAAAATAAAATCGATTTAGCTATGTATGTCCGTCCGTCCGTCCGTCCGCACGATAACTCAAAAACTAAAGGAGCTAGGATCTTGAAATTTTCGCAAATTCGTTTTTTTGCAATAGCCGTCATCGCTATTTAAATCTAGCCATTTTGGTCCATGGGTTCGGGTCGCTGCCATACAACTTCTTTTTTTATATGAGTATTTCTCTGTACCTATTACAGCTACGAGTCTGAAATTTTGGCAAAAGTAGTTTAGTTTTATGGCCAAAATTTCTGCAAAATTTGGTTGGTCTGTTGCAGTGAGTTCGAGTAGCTGCCATACAACTTCTTGTTTTATATGAGCATTACTCTATACCTATTAAAGCTGGGTGTCTGAAATTTTGCCAAAAATAATTTAGTGTAATGGCCAAAGTTACTGCAAAATTTGGTTGGTCTACTGCAAAAGGTTCGAGTAGCTGCCATACAACTTCTAATTTTATATGAGCATTACTCTATACCTATTGAAGTTAGGTGTCTGAAATTTTGCCAAAAATAGTTTAGTGTAATGGCCAAAGTTACAGCAAAATTTGGTTGGTCTACTGTAGAGGGTTCGAGTAGCTGCCATACAACTCCTTCTTTTATATGAGCGTTACACTACATCGAATAAAGCTGGTATGTTTAAAATTTTGCCAAAAGTAATTAATGTTTATAATAATAATGACATAATGTTTATATAACGGTCATACGGGTATCCCAGAGTTGACACAGTCTACTCTACTACACTCTTCCTCGTTTTTAAAGAAATTATTTTGCTACTTCGTATATTGTTCTTGCTTTTTGTTAAGTTTTTTATAATAATAAAATAACCGACTTTTGAAATAGATTCTGTAGTTGCCATTACGTTTGAGAGCTGTATAACAAAAGTTGTTATAAAATATGTTTGCAAAAAATTAAAAACGAAAAATCTTCTTAAAAAAATAATTTGCAATTTAAATGATTTGTTCCTTAGGGCCTAACCAAAATCAACGCTTATGGTGTATAATTGCTAACAAAAAGTTTTACATTAGTAGTTAAGTACATGATATTACATGAGAATTACTTACTGTACCTCGAATTTCTAAGATTTTAACCATTGACAAAGCATATAAAAATGTTATTATTTTTTCTTATGTTGTTATTGTTCCAAAAATAAAATATTTTAAAATAATATTGTTTTTAAAAATACCTATATTTTTTTTAAAAATACTTTACATATATTCAAAATAATTGAAATACCTATAGTATGTTTGCAGAAACAAAAAAATATCATTTCTTAAGAAAAATTATGACGTATTCTTTACAGATCAACTAAAATAAACGCGTACGACGTGCAGTTTCTGTCAAAAAATTTTTAAATAAGTAGGTATGTTATGTACTGTACTTCGGAATTTAAAATTTTAAAATTTGACAAAGCGTATAAAAATATTGTAGGTAATTGTTGTTTCTGATGTTGCTACGATTAAGTTTTCAAAATAAAATATTTTAAAATAATATTTTTTTTTAAAAAAACATACATTCAAAATAATTGAAAATACCTATATTTTCGCAAAAAAAAATTAAAAAATAATCTTAAACTTAAATAAAAGTTGACGTATAATTTCTGTCAAAAAATTTAGAAATAAATAGGTACATGAATTTACATGAGAGCAACCAAAATACGCGTAACGCGATGTACTGTAATGGGATTTTTAAAATTTACAAATTGACAAATGGTTTTTGGTTTTTCTTATATTTCTAAGATTATGTTTTAAAAAATATCTTATATTGAAAAAAATTCTAAATATACCTATTATATGAAATTAATAAAATTTTTTGTACTAAATTAAAACATTCAAATAAATATTTTTGTGTGTACGCGCGAATTTTATTTATTAATTAGTTATTAATAAAAAAAACAATAATTTATTTTTTTTTAAATAGATATTTTAATTTTATTGAAATTTAAAATTTAAATCTTAAATTTAATTTTACAACTATTTTTAGATTATTCAAGTTCTACAATTTGGTTTAGACTGACTTCTTTTTTTAATTAGTTACCAATATTTATATTGGTTATTATTTACAATATTTTATGTAATTCTTAACTTATACAAAGATATTTCTTTGTCTTAAATACATAATATAAATCTTATTCTATTTTATCGTACAAAGAAAGTAATTTCTTTGTTTCAGATACATAATATGAATCTTAATCTATTTTATTTATTTCTTTAAAAACAAAGAAAGTAATTTCGGTGCCGTGATATAACGCCATATGTTATAAAGCCTTAATGGCTTTATGACTCTTTTGAGTGTCTCATAAAACCATAATCGCGAAATTTTTTAATATGGCTTTAAATCACACTCGAATAAGTCATAAAGCCATAATGGCGTTATGACTCACTTCAAAGAATTTTTTTTAGGAAAAAACAATAGAAATATTATTATTTCGAAATTTATAATTTGGTGACAAATATACCTTCTATGGGTAGCCAGTGTCATTGTTTTTGTAACCGATTATAAAATCTTTCCTAATTCAGAATCTCTCATTATATATATACATATATAAATATTCTGGAAAAAGCGAATACCCTAATTTTGAATCCAACGCTAAAATCCCACCCATAACGTATATATAATATGTGTACATATTCTGTAGATGGCGTAGAACTCTGATATCGTCGAGGTCTGCGCAGCTATCCGCGAACGCGGCTAGTCTGTGTACTGCGCGGCCGCGAATAAGCGCGCGCGGCGACCAATATCTGCCTACTTTATACCCTAATATTCACCTTGTACATATTCACCGTGAGGTATATGTATTATGAGTAATTGCTTAAAAGTATTAGAGCAGGATGTAACTGCAAATGTACCATCTATTAGATAGTTCCGTGGTTGATCTATTGTCTAGATATTGTAGACAATAGATATTGTAGGTGATACAATATCTAGATATTGTACTAGATATTGTAGGTGACATAAAAATGGTGTACGCATAATATTCTTCTATAATAGTGTGCTTGTAAAATTTTTCTTTTTCGTCATATCTGCTTATACTAAATGTTTTTATAATTTCCTCTTTTTCGAAAATTTCCTTTACTTGTGTAAAATTTGTTGGTTTTTTTGGGAAAATGTTGCTTTTAATTTTATAAAGATATCTCGCATTTCCTCAAAATTTACTTATGGACAAATACCTCTAAATTGTTTATATGTTTCATCAAAAATGTCACGAACATTACTTCTTTTCAACAAATAATATAAGAATGATAGCTTGTAATATACATACAACAATTTTAACTCAATCATTAAATTTTAATTATATGGTGTTATGACTCAAAATTTTTAAAACACAATATGGCTTTATGACTCACTCGAGTGTGTTTTAAAGCCATGTTAAAGAATTTCGCGATTATGGCTTTATGACTCAATCGATTGAGTCATAATGCCATTATGGCTTTATCGCATATGGCGTTATATCACGGCACCAGTAATTTCCTTGTCTCAATATAATAATTATCTTATTAAAACATGACTTGATTTGTTTACGATCTATTGTTTACCTGATTGTAACTTTCTTATTTAAGACATGTTTTAATTTGTCTGTTAGTATTGATTATTATTATTTACCTGATAACAAAATATTTTGTTAAGACATGTTTTATTTTGTCTGTTAATATTGATTATTATTATTTACTTATTAACAAAATATTTTGTTAAGACATGTTTTATTAAAATTATCTTCCAGATTCTAAATATTCTATTACTTCTTTAATTGTTTTATCATTATGTGTTAAGGATGTAACTCCTCCCCTCTTAGTTTGGAAACTCTCCTGAGTTTTCATAATGAATTGTATTTTAATACTTATTAATACAAAGCAGATAATTAGGATAATTAAAATTCCTGTTATTCCAAAATAATTGATGTGTTTATGATATCTTAATTCGTTAATTTCTTGAATATTCTCTTTAGTTTTTAATACTATGTCATCAAAACTTAAGCTAATTTCAGATTTTGTTTTATTTAAATTTGGTATTACAAATTTTTCTATATAGTGATATTCTGTATTTGAAAACTTTTTATTATCAATGTTAATATAACAATTAAAAAAATTTACAAAATAGTTTCCATTTAGGGTAAATTGTCTTTCATCACAGTTACTATTCATTTCGAATTTTACAGCATTTTGTATAATTAGAGAATTTTCATCGATATTTATTATCTTGCTTTCATAATTAGTTATTAGTTTACAATTATTTTTAAAAATACAATTTTCTGATTTTTCCAGTTCTTTAAATGATTGTGATGAACTGAATTTGTAATAACTATTATTTAATTCTAATGTATATTCTATTTTTTCTTTGATTAAGGTATTATTTTCATTGTTTATAGGTATAATTACTTTTTTATTTAATATTACATAGTCGATTGGTATTTTTATAGCAAAAATTATTATTCCGTTTATATGTTTGGCTAGTCCTAATCGTATTTGATTTAATTTCTTAAAATCTATATTATATTTTATTATTTCTTCTTTTGATAATATATTTGGATGTAGTAAATTTAATCTAGCTGAAGCAATATTATCTTGGATTTGTTTAACTTTTTCCTTAATAATATTTAGTTTAAATAATTGTTCATTTATTAGATTGAATGAAAAAGTTTTTCTTTCTAGTTTGTATAGAAGATTCATTTGTTGTCTATCACTTTTAATTGCTTCTTGTATCATTATAAAAGATTTATTGAAATTATCATTTATTTTAATTTGCTGGTTCATATTTTTTATTAAATTGTGGTTATTTTTGTCAATATTTAGTATGTGTTCTTCTATTCTTTGTCTGTCTTCATTGTCCATAGTGCCAAAAACCCATTTTATAATTGTACCACCTATATTAATTAGTCCTCTTTTCTGTTTATATGGTAACATTGTATGAACCATGTTTCTTATATTGTCTATTTCTTTCAAAATAATTTTTCTATGATTGTATTCATGTGTTAGTAGATTAAGTGTTTCTTCTAATTCGTCTATAACTTTATTTATTTCATTTGGGTCTATGATGTGAAGTATTGTCTCAAAATTATTTGGTAATTCAATTTGATCTAATTTTATAATCGTATAACCTGTTTGGCTGTCAATTTTGTGTATTGTCATTGTTTGTTGGCTGCTCGGGAGATATGATAGAAGCCATATCAATGTCATTATCTTCATGATTGCCTGAAAATTTAAGAGGTCTTTTAATATTTTCTATATGAATATTGTCTAATTTCAATTTTCTGTATTTCGGTTCGTTTTTATGTCTAACGCCTTTATAGTTTTTAACGTATCCCTCCTTTCTTTTTTCAATATATTCTTCTTTATTTCTATTTTGTTTGTCTAATATTATCTTTTTTGTTTCGTTAATGTTTTTTATAAGTTCTTCGATGGAAGTTTCTCTATTTTGTGCTTTTTGTGGAGTTGTTTTTATCGTAGAGTGAAAGGTATTGTTATAAATTTTTACTGCCTCTAACATTTGGTCGCGAATGTTTATTTTATTTTCTAAATTAAGAGTTCTTATTTTCTCTGTAATTGTATTATGGGACCTTTCTATGTCTGAATTCCCAGTATGGCTGTTTGGTTTTGTGGAATGAAAGTCTATTCCTTGGTTTTTTAAATATTCTTTAACTTCATTTCTAAATTCGTTATCAAAAACAAATTTTCTTGGTTTACCTTTAATACTAATAAATAACTTAAATTTTTCTATTAATGTTTTGTGATTTCTATTTTCTAAATTGAAACTTATGACATGTTTAGATAATTTGTCTATAAAATTTATAAATGAATTTTTGCTATTGACGTAAGTATCTACATGGATTATTTCATTTAAATCTTGAGGAGTTTCTGTGAATTGAAATTTTGCTTTTATAGATTTTCTATCATATTTTGATCTATTACAAACGTCACAATTATTTATAATTTTATGAATATGTTCTCTAACTTTTGGGTGAAAAATTTTTCGTTTTATATCTTCATAAGTTGCTATTATTCCAGAATGTCCTGATTCATTTTTGTGAAAAAGTGCTATCTGTTTATTTAATCTTGCTTCATCTATTATGTCTTTGGCATAATATGTACATTTAAAAAATTGAATATTTGTATCGAATGTTTGAATTATTTTTTGTTGTAAAATATTGTATTCTGGGTCACTCAAAAAGGAAAATATACCTGTTTTACCATTAATATGTGTTTTTAAAATACTTTCTAAATTCTCACTATGTAAGTCTTGTTTATCTATATATATTCTATGTTTTTTAAAAATACTTTCATATTGTTTATCTTTTCTTTCACAAAGTATAACTTGGTATTTGAAACGATTAACTATTGTCTCTATTATTGGAATGTGATTATTATATTCTTCTTCTTGGGAATGTATGGTTTGCATTTCAACCGTATTATTGTTATTTCTCTCTTCGTTAATATTAATCTCTAATTCTGAGTCAATTAAATTAATTTCATTTGTTTCCGTATTAATACTACTTAGAAAATCTGCTACTTTATTATTTTTCCCTTTTATATATTCTATGTTGAAGTTATATTCTCCTAAAGATAATAACCATCTTTGTAATCGAGGATTAATATCTTTACACATATGTTTTGTCTGTAACCATTTAATTGGTTGATGATCTGTTTCAAGATCGAATTCTTTACCGTATAGGTAAGGCCTAAAATATTTTGTTGACCATACTATGGCTAGAAGTTCTTTTTCTATAGTAGAATAGTTTCTTTCATGTTCGTTAAGTGTTCTTGAAGTATAGGAGATTGGGTGATTATCTTGGGTTAGAACAGCTCCAAGTGCAAAATTGCTAGCGTCTGTAACAAGTTTGAATCTTTTCTCGAAATTAGGGTATCTAAGAACAGGGTGTTCTGTGATTAATTCTTTTAATTTTTCGAAAGCGTATATATATTCTGGATCGTGTATATTAATTTTTGTCTTTTTCTTTAAATATTTGGTCATTCCGTAAGCTATTTTTGAATAATCCTTTACGAATTTCCTATAATATCCCGTTATTCCCAAAAAGGATTTTATTTGTTTCTCTGTTGTAGGTAATTTTAGATTTTGGATAATCTGAATTTTCTTAGGATTAGGTTTTACACCTTCTGGAGTTAGGATATGTCCTAAATATTCAGTTTTTTTTGAAAGAAAATTACATTGGTCAATTTGAATTTTTAAACCTGCTTTTCTTAGGCAATGGAAAATTTTCTTCAGATTAGTTAAGTGTTCTTCTAGAGATCCACTAAAGATTAGTATATCATCTAAGTATACTACACAAATCTTATTAATGTAATCTCTTAAGATTGAATTCATTAATCTTTGAAAAGTTGCTGGGGCATTTTTTAACCCGAAAGGCATCCTGACGTATTCAAAGTGACCTAAAGGTGTGGAAAAAGCAGTTTTTCTTCTGTCTTTTTCATCAACTAAAATCTGATGGAAACCTTTCGCCAGATCTAGAGTAGTAAAATATTGAGATCTTCCTAATTTATCCAATATATTATCTATGTTTGGTATCGGGAATTTATCGTTAACTGTAACCTCATTTAGTTTTCTATAATCTATAACTATTCGCCATTTTTGTTTGCCAGAATTATCTAATTTTTTAGGTACTATCCAGAGAGGAGAATTATAAGGAGAATTGCTTTCCCTTATAATTCCTTGATGTAACATATCTTTAATTTGTTTATTAATTTCTTTTTCATGTACTTGAGGATATCTATATAATTTACAATAAATTGGACTTTCTACCGTAGTATATATTTCGTGTTTAATTTCATGAGTGAAGGTCAAATTTTCACCTTCCAGAAAAAACAAATCTTGAAAGTTATATAATAAGTTTTTTAAACCTTTTTCTTCTTCTTTATTTAGGTATTGTAAATTTAATTTACATAAAATTTGTTCAGGAATAGGTTCTAAATTGCAAATTTCATTGTAAGCAATTGGATAGTCCAATTCTTCAAATGGTATTTTAGTTTTATTTAATATTTCGATATTTTTTTTTTCTAAATCAATTTTTGCCTTAAAAGGTATAAGAAAATTTTGTCCTATAATAGCGTTATACTTTCTACCTTTTAAGTTGGCTAGGTAGATTGTACCGTTTTCTAAAAATTCTACAGGGAAAGGAGTAGTTAACTGATTTGTCACTTTTTTGATACTATTTATAGTAGTAAAATATATAGGTTGTTCTAATTTTTCTTCGGGGATGTCTGTAATTATTTTTGGGCTAATGATACTAGTATCTGAGCCAGTATCTATTAAACATTTTATTTCTTTATCTTTTATGGTTAATTTTATTATGGGTAACTTGGATCCTGAGGCTCTTTTATAAAATTTACTTCTTGCAATTCTATTTTCTCTATTTCCATGGGTTCAGCCATATCTATTCCAAGTTGTCTTGGATTGTTATATCTATATTGTCCCGAATTATTTTTAAATAGTCCTGAATTGTTTTGTTGAGAGTTATTTTTAAATAGTCCTGAATTATTTTGTTGGGAATTATTTTTAAATAGTCCTGAATTATTTTGTTGGGAATTATTTTTAAATAGTCCTGAATTATTTTGTCTAGGATTGTTTTGTTCAGTATAGTTTTGTTTAGAGTTATTTTGTCTATACTGTCCTGAGTCTTGGTTAACATGTCGTACATTATAATACCCTCTTTGATAATTATTTTTTTCTGGATTGGTAAATCCGTTTTGAGTGTTATTATTATTATTTTGAATATTTCTTCTATACGAATTTAAATTATACTTTATATTAAAATTATTTTTATTTCTTATGTTATCTTGCCTATATGATCTTGATATAGCTCTTTCGTCATCTAAAAGTTTATTTTCTGCTAATTGATTAAATATTTTTATTAGAGTGTCTTCTTTATTTATATGACATCTAACTAAACTGTCTATTTTTTCTAGAACAATGCCGACTAGATATCGGTCATTATTTTCTGAACTATAAATTATAGGTTTACTATCATCAAAATCATATAACTCGTTTAAAAGATAATTAGTTTCCCTAACCTTATCAAATAATTCTCTTAAATTACTTACCCATAAGCTTCTGCATTTGTTAATTAACTCTGCATAATCTACTCTGGGTCTGAAGTGTTGTTTTAATTCTGCCTTTACTATATTCCATGTTAATTGTTGTCCTAAGCGTTGTATGCATCGTTTGGCATCACCTTGTATTTTTTCATTTATTACTATTTCTTGGCAATATGCTTCCAGACATACATTTTTGTTGCATAATTCAATAGCTTTTTCTGTTGCTTTGATGAATTCTTGTAGCGTGAATTCGCCTACACCGTTGAATGGTTTTAGATATCGGAAATGGTTGATACATTGTTCTGGTGTTAACTTGAATATTGAGTCTAATTGTTGTTGCTGTATCGACTGTGGTTGTTGTAGCTGATTTATTTGTTGAAGTTGTAATTGATGTTGTTGTTCTTGTTGTTGAAGTTGTAATAGATGTTGTTGTTCTTGTTGTTGAAATTTTTCCTGCATTCCGAGTATTTCATTTTTATGTTTTTCTTGAAATTCCAAGACTAACTGTTTTAAATTTTCGATTTCTGACATGTTATTTTTGTTATTTATATTTCTATTTTTATCAAATAAACTGTTTCTTTGTGTCATATAATATTATATTATTATATTTGTAGTTACAAAATTTGTAACACTTTTGATTAACTGATTTTTAGTTTAATCGTGTTTTTATATATAAAAACAAATTTTGTAACACTTTTGATTAACTGATTTTTAGTTTAATCGTGTTTTTATAAAAAAAATTTTTGTAACACTTTTGATTAACTGATTTTTAGTTTAATCGTGTTTTTATAAATAAAAAAAAAATTTTTTTTTTTTTTTTTTAAATTTTATTATATATATTTAGATTCGTTTCACTAGATATCAACTCTTTGGAGAGATATCCTACCGACTGCGCCAATTTTATTTATTAATTAGTTATTAATAAAAAAAACACAATAATTTATTTTTTTTTAAATAGATATTTTAATTTTATTGAAATTTAAAATTTAAATCTTAAATTTAATTTTACAACTATTTTTAGATTATTCAAGTTCAACAATTTGGTTTAGACTGACTTCTTTTTTTAATTAGTTACCAATATTTATATTGGTTATTATTTACAATATTTTATTTAATTCTTAACTTATACAAAGATATTTCTTTGTCTTAAATACATAATATAAATCTTATTCTATTTTATCGTACAAAGAAAGTAATTTCTTTGTTTCAGATACATAATATGAATCTTAATCTATTTTATTTATTTCTTTAAAAACAAAGAAAGTAATTTCCTTGTCTCAATATAATAATTATCTTATTAAAACATGACTTGATTTGTTTACTATCTATTGTTTACCTGTTTGTAACTTTCTTATTTAAGATATGTTTTAATTTGTCTGTTAGTATTGATTATTATTATTTACCTGATAACAAAATATTTTGTTAAGACATGTTTTATTTTGTCTGTTAATATTGATTATTATTATTTACTTGATAACAAAATATTTTGTTAAGACATGTTTTATTAAAATTATCTTCCTGATTCTAAATATTCTATTACTTCTTTAATTGTTTTATCATTATGTGTTAAGGATGTAACTCGCGCATCAATTTACTGATATATAGATAGACATATTGACGTACTGCCGTATACAAATTGTACGTCGTATGCTTTAATTTAGATAAAATAAATATTTAATTATGTATCTACTCCTTTCATCTATTCTTTTTTAAGAGGCGGTGTGGTGTAGTTGTAAAAAGAGTAGTTTACTCCTATACAAATAGGTATAATATAAAGTAAAGTAAAGAATTCACAACCATTTTTTGTATATGTACATACATTTGTATTAAAAATTTCAGATTTTATTATTGAAATGTAGTGCTTATTTGCCTATGTAGCTACTAAATTTAAAAATGGAATAAAGGGAGGAAAAATTCATCATAGATATCTTATAAATCTTAAAATTGTGATCTTAAAAAAAATCTCGACTTCTGTCAACTTAACTATTATTTCATATTTTGGCAGCTTCAATATGATATAATACTAAGCACTTAATTTATTTACTTATGAATTATGATAGGTTTGTTAAATTTTGTTGTACATATTATGCTCTATGAATAAGCTTTTTAATTAGGATACAAGTAGTATACATGTCACTTGGGCATGGGAAAATATTTATGCAAATGAGGTATTATCCCAAGTTCAACGACCTTAACCGGCATACCGGCATCGTGATACCGGCATAATTAATTTCCGGAAAACACTTTTGTAAATAATAGACAAGGTCAACTGGATAATGTACAACAAGTAAGTGCAATGATCTTGTTGTGATAGTATAGTAACATAGATTATTGTAAATAATAAAAGTAACAAAAAAAATCACCGAATATTACGAAATCGATTTTTTTGTTGACGAACAAAATAATGATATCGTATTATTCAAAAAATTTATAGAGAGGCTAAAAAATTGTGACATCAATTTCCAAATGACAGTACCTTTTTATTCAACGGAGGAGGCGACATATAGGATCGTATACGTGAGACAGGGACAACATAAATTTAAGCTAAACTTTACGTTTGATCTTCCAAATCTTCTGCTGTCCTTCGAATTTGATATACTAAAATTTTTTATATATCCGTTAGGGAAATTAAAAGAAAATAAATATAATATAGAGTATTGCGGAAATGGAAAGTTGTCCATAATGCCAAGACACAGGTCAAATAGTCGTATCACCTGTGTGGAAAAGAGAAACCAAAAAATTGATTATAGAGTTTTTCGTCAAAATTATAGAAATGTTCCAGAGACAATAAAAAACAAAAAAATTTGTAAAATTTTAGAAAAAATAAAATATAATAATAAAAATTAACCATAATTTTTTTATTTTATAATTTAAGAGGTTTTTACAGGGAATTTTTTTTACTTTACAGATTTTTTTTTTTTAAATTTACAGGGTTTTAAATTTAAAGTTTCAAAAATAATAATAAAAAGTTTTACAGATTTTTTAAATCTTTTTTCTCTTTTATAAAACCGAAAGGTACAGAAGAATAATTTTCATTAAATTTTCTTTTTTCAGCTTTTATTTTGTATGTTTTTATTTCAGGTACAGTCATAACTTGGTGTTCTGCTGTTCTTCTAAAATTTTTTGATAAAATGCATACACCATCTTTGTCATTTGTTAAAATTATTTCCTTATTTCTTTCAAAATTTATTATTTTTGAAGAATCGTAATTTAGTCTTATTCCTTTTACTTTACAAACAGCCGATTCAGTTTAAGTTTTGGTAGAAAATATCTTATAGCTATAATTTTTAGGTCCTCCACTTACAAATTCTGTAATGTAGCTTCCAACTCCAAAAGACTCAAGCTCATCTGTCATATCTCCAATAAAGTTTCCCGTAGGAGGTTCATACTCGCCATCTTTTGAAATATATATTACCGAGTCTGTATCGTAATATAAAACACGTTCTTCTAATTTTTCAAGAAAACTATATAGTTTTATAATTAAACGCTCTTTCGTTTAGAGTTGTTCTTAAACTAAACTTTTTTTATTGATTTCTTTTTATTTTTTGAAATTTACAAATAAGTCTTATAAAATACATAAATGCTTACATAGCAGTTCTTAATTATATTACTTAAAACGTTATTACTTAATTCCTAACTAACTTAACACGCTTAAAGCAAAAGGTTATTGTTTCCTTGCGTAATCAATTTTATTATTTTAAATAAATTATATAAAGTTATTAATTGTGCAATTGATTACACGAGGTTGATGTGCATTTCCTGTTTACTAATTAATTAATTGTTAATAACTAAGAATATTGCGAAAGGCACTTTTATTATTGAAGGGAGAGAGTTATATTATTGATTGAATATAACACTTCCCCCCCGAGATTTTTCCGTCTCGGAAAATTTTATGGTATCTGTTTTTTCTTCTAACTGAATTACATTTATTGTTTTATTTTTAAAAATTCTTAATAAAATTAAAGTTATAATGATAATTATAATTAAAAAAATTGATAATAAACTATAAATTATTACATTATGTTTAAATTCAATGAACTCGATATTTTCTCTGTTTTTAATATTTTGTATGTGTAAGTTTTCTAAAGATATATTTTTTATAATTTTAGTAAAGTTGAAATATGATTGAGGCATAATAAAGTGGCTTTCATATTTTTCGATTTTATTTATAAATTTAAAGTTTCCGATTGTGATTTCGCGATTTGAAAACTGAATTAAATTGTTTCCTTTAAGAGCAATTTCTCGATTTGCATTAATGTCTTTTAGATAAGTTAATTCTATGTTTTTAGTAATAATTATTATGCCTTTATCAACTTCTTCAATAGTTTTTTCTAATTTTACAATAAAGTTACAAGTATTATTTTTTTGTAAGATATTATAGATACACTGATTCTTATGAGGTTTTAAATCATTTTTAGTTTTTATATTGCTATTACGTTCGAATACAAAATTATCGTTCAAAATTACTTCTTCATTTTCACAATCCAGTTGTTCATTTTTTGAATTAGGGAATGGAATAATAAGTGCATTAAAAAATTTGTCTATACAAAATTGGGGTATTGAAATTGCAAATATTATTGTGTTTTCCTCTTTTAAAAGAACAGCACTTTTAATGAATTGTAGTGTGTTTATTGTTATATTAAATTTTTCTATTTTCTTGGTTGTAAGGATATCATGAGCTAGAATGCCTTGTTGACTGAGTAAAATGTTATCCTTCATTTTTTTTACAAATTCGTTTAGGTGAGTTATATGTATATAAGTATGCAATGTGTATTCATAACTATTTAATCTATCTATCATAAAATTATTTTGATTTATGGAGTTACTTAAATATTCTTTAACTTTAAGATTTTGAGTGTTTATGTGGTTTTTAATTTTTTCTATAGCTTGAGACATTTGATCATTGATTATTATTTGCTTATTTGATTGGTCAATTAAGTTTTTTGAATTGTTGTCTATGGTTTCTAAATGATTATAGATTTGATTGGCGTCTTCGGAATCCATTGTTCCTGCTACGAATTTCAGAGCATTCCCTACAAAATTTATTAGACCTCTTTTGAATCTATGGGTGTGTGGTATAATAGTTCTTATATTATATTTTAAAATTTCAATTTCCTTATGCAATAAATTATGATTAGAATCGTTCTCTTTGAGAGTATTCAAACTTGTTTCAATAGAATTACAGATATTATTAATTTCAGTTAAGTCAATAACATGTAAAATTTTGGTATAACTATCAACGATTGGTCTTCCCTCTAATTTTAGTATTGTAAACCCTTGTTCGTTGTATATGGGTGTTATACTTAAGTTGTTAGCTTCGACAGTTAACCAGGTGATAATGAACATTAGCATTTTAATCATTTCTAAAAAAAAATTATTCAATTTAGTGTGTATGGCACAATTCTAAATATGATAAAAGTTAGCAAAATTTTTTTTTTTATTCTTTCTTTTTTTTTTGTTTTGTGTTTTATAAAAACAAATTTCATTAAAGGTTTAGAATTTCATTTTGAAATTTTAGTTCATTCAATTTAAAATTACAGTACTTTTTATTTTTTTCTTTATTTTTTGTTTTTGAACCTACTTTAATACATTTATTAAGGTAGGCCAAGTTCAAGGTAATGATGATGTTTATTATTAAAAATTATTTATGCTGATTAGCAAATTTAGTAGAAGTTTGAAATTGTCATAAAATTGTAAAAGATTTTATTTTATTTAACGGCATTGAGTTATGTAATAATTTATCATGTGTAATTATATTTTCGTTTTAATTGGGTTTGGTAGTACTTGGTATTTTTCATTTCATTTCATTTCATTTATTTGGTTAATATTCCATTTACATAATATAATTCAGTTTCTTAAAATTTATATATATAGTTAGTTATTTACATCTAATTAAAAATTAATTTTTACATATTCTGTAACCTTTTGTTTAAATCTATTAATACTAGCTGTTGGCCCGGCACAGAATGACGGAATGTCAATTGAAAGAAAAACTTTTTCTAATAAGAATTATTTCTAATTTCATTATATACATGTACATATATTGTATATAAATATTATTTTCTTAAATAAAGTCGAAACTGTTACATTTTGTAATACGTAGATTATATTTCGATTCTAGTAATTGATACACAAAAAAAAAATTACTTATATAACTTCTTGTTGTTTCTTAAAAATTTGAAGATGAATAATAAGTTATGTAGTCTACCTTTTGTATGTTTTAAATTTGATAAAATTTCGGGGTCGTTAGTTCAAATCCCTTCTTGGTGAATTTTTTTTTTAATTTCAATTAATTTTTTTTTTATTCAATTACGTACTTGTTTAAATTTTAAATTTTTAAATTTAAATTCGATAAAATTGTTTGTTAAAAGATTTAAAATTTTTTTATAGGTTTATTTTGTTTCAATAATGATCTATTTCTCCATCTATTAACTTTATGTAGACATATTTTTAAAATGTTGCTAAGCTCTGTATATTGTTTCATAACCTTTGTTTAGATTCAAATCGAAAAACTTGTATGTTGCCAACATTCTACAATGTACCTACTCAACATGTTTTATTATGATTTTTTTTATTATACCTACCTAATTAAGTAAAAAAAATATATTTGCTTTGATTACTAAGGTGCAGTTCATTTGGCTTTATTTCAGGGGGGATGAGATGAGGGAAGCTTTGAAATCGCTTTGAAACATTGCTTGCTTTATTTTCTTTCCAAAGCAAAAAGCAAGCAACGCAAAAAAGCGTACGTTTGGCCTTCGCCATTATTTCAGTTTTTAACTGAAATTAATGAAGACTTACTACAAAACTGTTCATGTGAAGCATAGTCTTAGTTTTTAATACCAAAATGATTTACTATTTATTTAAAATTCCCAGAAAATCTTCTGTGATTTTTAAAACTGAAAAAATTTTTTTTTTGTTTATTTTTTTTTATTAAAAATTAATAAAATATTTTTTGGCCTGCTTACGATAATTTATGATATTTTATTTTCTAAAATAAAACACATTCAACAAAACATTAATATTTTATTTTTTAATAATTGAACACATCCAACAAAACACATTTAATTGAATGCGTTTGTTACACCTCATTCTAGACAAATATATTAATAATGATAATTGTTTATATTTTTAATTTCGATTGGCAATTCATTAAACATTTTTAGCCCATTATACATTAATAAATTCTTAGTTCTTTCATCCCTAAAAAATTCTAATCTAAAATTTTGTGCATTTCTTAAATTATAATTATGAATATCATTACAATATGTTAATCTACTACATAAATAATTTGGATATGAATTATTTTTCATTTTATATACTATTACTAATACATTCAATATAATTCTTTGTTTAACACTTAACCATTTTAAAGTTCTCAACATGTAATTAATTGATGTGTATCTATTTACTTTAAGTATTATTCTCATAGCTTTATTTTGTAATTTCTGTAACCTATCTTTATCTGCATTTTTTGACATAAATATTACTGTTGAGCAATACTCAAAATGAGGTATAATTATAGTATTATAAATATGAATTGCAATTTGAAACTTTAATTGATTTCGAATTTGCGATAAAAAATAGATTTTTTTAGCTAGCTTTTTACAAATATAGTTTATATGTTGTTTAAATTCTAATTTCCTATCTATAATTATGCCTAAATATTTAATTTCATGTATTTTCTCTACTATTTGATTACCAATTTTAACATTATCATTTGTTTCACAGTTAATAAACATACATTTAGTTTTTTCTACATTTAGTTTTAACTTATTCATATCAAACCAATCATTAAGTTTATTTAAATCAAAATTTATACTTTCTATGCATTCTTCCACAGAACTTCCAACCACATATAATAATGCATCATCAGCGAAAAGAAGAAGCTTACATAAAGTTACCCACATTTCCATGTCGTTAATATATATTATAAAAAGTAAAACGCCCAGCACCGAGCCTTGTGGTACACCCAGTGTTACATTTATTGATTCAGAGACTACCCTATTAACTTTAGTCCTTTGATATCTGTCTGTAAGATATGATGAAAACCATTTTAATTCATTACCCCTTACACCATAACGCTGAAGTTTGGAGAGTAAAATATTCCTACTAATTGTTTCAAATGCCCTTCTCAAATCAAGAAAAACAGCAACTATTACCTTTTTTTCATGAGTTGCTATTTTCCAGTTAGTAGTTACTAAATTTATAAGTGACTCGCAACTATGGTTTTTTCGAAACCCTGATTGGTATCAGAGATTAAATTATTACTTTCAAAATAACTCACCAACTGTTCATTCACTACTGCTTCCATAATTTTTGATTCAATCGATAATGTGTTTACCGGTCTAAACTCATTAGCTTTTTTTGTTCCACTTATTTTTTCAATGGGTACAACTATAGTTTCTTTCCAGTTATCAGGAAATACTCCCATTTCTAATGAGCTGTTTATTATTGATAATAAATTTTCTCCAACTAATTCAAAAATGTCAACAATCATTTGAGGACTTATCAAAAAATTATCTTTTTAGCACATTTTCAAAAAATTTTGTAAAAATGTGCCTATATAGTTTCACTCTGTCCGTCCGTCCGTCTGTCTGTCTGTCTGTCTGTCTGTCTGTCTGTCTGTCCGTATGTTTACAAAAACTTTTACATCGTTTGAAATAGAGAAAAGAAATTTTAACCACAAGTAGGTATTACAAAAAAAATAATTTCGTAGAAGAATTTTTTTCTGTAGCCCCACCCGTTACGGAGCTGCAGCCCTCCAAAGTTGGGAAAAGCCCTATATTCAAATTGTTATAAGAAGAGTTCTATTAGGTGTATTTTCAGTCTGAAAACGGCAAAAGATAGCTGGTTTTAAAGACTTTATTAATTTTTAAAAGACAAACGTTTAGGGTTGCCATACGGTACTAAAATTTACCATTATGCAAAACTCAATTTTTGCAAAATTTTTGGCTACACATATCTTCTATACGGGCCAAGCTAGGGTCTTGAAATTTTGGGAGTAGTTAGATCTTTAGAAATAAGTAGAAGTCGGTTAACAAATTTTTTTTGTCACGTCCCCTGTTTTGCAGCTACAAGGGCTCAAAAATTGAAATTTTGCTATTTTTAAACACCTGTAACTTGAAGACCTGTTTAAATTTTTTTTTTGTGATTTACAAAATTGAAAGCTCTTAAAATATATTTCAACATGTGTCAAAGGTTTTTCTTAATTTTGAAGGGTGACGAAGCTACAGCCCCCGCAAATTCCAAAAAAGCCCTATATTTAAATTGATATAACAAGAGTTCTGTTAGGTTTATTTTCAATCTAAAAACGGTAAAAGAGAGCTGCTTTCTTAGGCTTTCCAAAAATATATCACTAAAGTGAACAGGGTTGCCATAAGGTACTAAAATTTACCATTATGCAAAACTCAATTTTTGCAAAATTTTTGGCCCCACATATCTGTTAAACAGTTCCAGCTGGGGTCTTAAAATTTTGGGAGAAGTTAGAACTTCAGAAATTAGTAGGAGTCGGTTAACAAAATTTTTTTGTCACGTCCCCTGTTCAGCAGCTATAAGAGCTCGAAAATTGAAATTTTGCTATTTTTAAACACCTGTAACTTGAATACCTGTCCAAATTTTTTTTTGTTAATATACAAACTTTTTAGGTCCAACATTATACTTTAACATATGTTAAAAGATTTGCTTAAATTAACAAGCGGTTCTTTAAATTGAAGAGAGTGTCTGTCAGTTTTAACCATTTTTGCTTATATAGTAAAATTCTAAATAAAATTTCAAATTTTGCTAGAATTCACAATTTAATTCCTTGAACCTAAAAAAGTTGGGAGAAGAGGAGTAGTGAGGATTAGATCCTTGAAAAATAGGGCAACCTTCCCCATAGAGGGGCTATTAGAAATTAAAAATTAAAAAAATTACGGTTTTTATAAGTAAATAGTAACTTAGTCACCAACGTATATATTTAATAAATTAAACATTAACATTGAAGCTTCAATATTATATTCCGATCAAATAATCAGTATGAAACACTATATTATTATGAAAATGTGCTTTTTTAAAAACCCTTGGTTTTTTTCATCACTTGTTTATTTTTCATATTCATAATTAATTTTTTAAGTTCATTTTTTGAAATTTTTTTAAAATTAAACCTATTGTTATTGTTTGGTATTGTATCTATAAAAGTTCTCGTATTTATACTATTATTTATTTCATTAATACTATTAACAAAATATTCGTTAAGTTTATTAGCTATTTTATAAGGATCGTCTATTAAAACATTATCAAATATCACTTCATTTATTTCATTATATTGTTTTTTTAATATATATTTTTTAATCTTTTTCCACATGTCTTTTTGATCTACAGCACTTTCAATGTTATTTATAACATATTGATTTTTTGCATAGCTTATTTGATTTTTATATAAGTTTCTAACACTTTTATAATTATTCCAATCATTAACATCATTTGTGTACTTGGCTTTTTCATACATATTTATTTTTTGCATTTTTAATCTATTTAAGTCACTATTGTACCATTTATTTTCAGTTCCATTTATATTTATTTCATATACAAATTCATTAATAATATTGTGTAAACTGTTACTAAATTTATTTGCTTTTGCATTACAATCTATATAGTATGTTGTACAAATGTCATTACGAACAACTTTATTTATAAACCTTTCTTTATTGTATTTCATTATTTTTATTTTTTTATTAATAACTTTTAGATTTTTATTAATTTTTATTCGAACATCTAGAGTTTCATGATCAGATATTTTATACTGATTATTAACTTTAGTTTCAATATTGTTATATATATTCGTAATTATCCAATCAATTAAAGTTTTAGACTCATTAGTAATTCTTGTATAATCAGTCACTATTTGTTTATACGCATTATCATTTATTATTTCAATCATCTTATTACTACAATTATTACTACTTAACCAATTAATATTAAAGTCTCCCATTATTATTACATTGTCTTTTTCACATAGATCTTCAATTATATTATTAAAATAAATAAAAAAATTTGACTCCATATTTAGATGTCTTGAAGGCGATCTAAAAAGACCAGTAAGATAAAATATTTTATCACTATATGATACTCTTAAACCTAATATCCATAATTCATACTCTAACGCAACCCGACCAATTATATCAACATTCCAATAATTTCTAATATAAAATGCAACTCCACCAGTGTGTTTTGAATTGCTATCCACTCGAAACAAAGTATTTCCTTCAATTTGAATTAAAGAATCTTCATTACAGCTTATTAAATGAGTTTCACTTAAACATACAAAATCTATATTACTATTTGTTATAATTATTTCAAGTTCATTAAAATTATTGATTAAGCCTTGAATATTAAGATATATGCACTGTATTTCATTTAATTGCTAATAATTAATTCTGTTTTCTTCTTGCTTAAGTTTTCTTTGAAATACATTGCATTTGTGGCTTAATGGTAAATGCAATGTATTGCACTCAGCTTCTTGTAGGTTTAATTTTTGTTTTATCTTTACACAGTTTACACAATGTATTTCACTTTCATCTTTTGTGCAGTCATTTTTTTTATGGCCTTCCTCACCACATCTATGACAAAGGCTTTTTTCGTTTTTACATTTATCAGCTGTATGATTAAAGCCTAAGCATTTATAACACCTTAACACACTAATTTTTTCATAAACAGGACAAATATTCCAACCTAATCTAATTTTTTTTAATTCCATTATTTTTTTAAAAGATTCTGCATCAACTTCTATTATAGCATTATATAACTCCTTATTATTATACGAACTATAAATTTTTAAACACCTAATTTTTTTGCAAACTATATTATTTTGATTTTTTATTGCACTAATAATTTTCTCATCACTATATTTTTCATCCATCCCACTTATTAATATTTTTGGATCATGTACTTTAGGTACTAATACATCATAATTGCTACCCATTTTTGCTTTTATCTCACTCTCAATTGTTTTTACTGATTCATTATTTGAGCAAGTAATAGACACTGTACCGTTATCTCTCTCACGCATATTGTTTATTTTTACTGGCAAATTACACACATCAATGTTTTTTTTTAAATCAGTTCTAGTTCTTTTACTTTCTTGCACATTATTTTTTGGTTTAACTATAATTGCTAATTTTAATTTGTCTGCGTAGGAGACTTCAGAGATTAATTTTGATTTATTAATCTCTTTAAAATTTTCAACTACATTTGTTATTTTTTTCATTTCAACACTGCAAGTATTTTTTATTACTGATATACTATTTTCACATACTTTTTCGGTAATTTTCATATCTTTTAATCTTTCAATATATCTATTTTCAATTGCTTCTAATAAGTTTTTTATTTCATTTTCACTTTTTTTTAAACATGCTTGAAAGTCATTTTTGTATTCTTCTAATTGAACATTGTTTTTATTTACATTTTCTTGCATGTCTTTTAATACCATATTGTTTTTAATTACACTATCTTGCACTTCTTTTAGTACCATATCAACATCTTGTATGTATGTAATACAATCATCACACATAAATTTTAGCATACACTTATTAGTGTCAACCAGATTACTAACACTCTGATCCAAACCACTACATTTAATCGCAGATTGAAATATTTTTCCACATACTCCCGCGCACTTTCTTCCAGTCTCTCCTATAATTGCAATTTTACATTTATTGCACACTTCAGTATTTGGCATTTTAAAACATTTGTTTTAAAACAAACTCACAATTTATATATAATCAAATATTAAAATTATAAAGATTTATATATTATAATTTAATTTTTTATATTTTTATGTAATAACTTTTATAAAAACTTTTTAAAATTAATTAACAAAATCAGCGCATTTACACACGTGTCAACCCGCCGACGCTGTCTCTCTTAAGAAAATAAGTATAGTCGTTATGTTTTGAAAATTTTTGAAGTTTCTTGTATTTTGTGGTGTTTTTCGCTATTTGTCTATTTTTCACAATATTTTTTGAAAGGGTAAAATTTTGACTTCTATTTCTATTGATTTTTTCTAAATAATTTTATTTTGTTTCTTTGAATTTTAGTTTTAGATTTTCTATTTCGTTTTTATCGAGATTTTTAGTTATTAAATCGATCGGTTTCAGTTTTGTGAAACTATGGATAGTATTATTATAAAAGTTTACTATTTTAAAGAGACGATTATCAAGATCATCTTTATTATGATCGGCATCCATCACTCCTAAATGCTCATTAAGAGTACCATGAAGCCTTTCGATGTCACTATTCCCGGTTTTTGATCCTGCTGTAGTTTGATGAAATTCGATACTATTTTCTTTCAAAAATAGTTCGACAGTGCTATGAATTATACATCTCTCACCGTCTGATATTAATTTATTCATTTTACCTAAAAATTGAATTCTTTGTTTGATACATTCTAAAACTGAAATCCAATTGCGATCGTTTAGTTTTTGAACGGTAGCATATTTTGAAAATTTGTCTATTGTTGTTAAATAGAGTTTATTTCTTTCTGGATACCATATATCCATGTGCACGATATCATTGAAATGCTTTGGTGTATCGGTCAATTTAAAAGGAATTTTAATAGGTTTTCTGTCATGTTTAGCAATACTACAGGGTTCGCAATTATTTATAACTTTATTTATTTCAATTAAAAGACGAGGAAAGTAGTATTTCTTTTTTAATTCGTTGAACACTTCTGTTATTCCTCTATGGTTTTTACTTAAGTGTTCTTTTTTTATAATTTCTAAAATTTCATTTCTATCTGTGATATTGGTAAGTTTAAGAGAAGATTTTAACATTTTTAAGTTTTTGTTATTACTGAAATATTGTACATAGAGATCTTGGAATTTTACAAACCGAGATATATCGTCGCAATAAATACAAAATAGGCCTTTATCTTTTAGGACCCTTTTCATTAAATTCAATAAATTACTATTTTCTCCAACAGTAACATGGTTTTGGATTTTGTTGTGAATAATTTTCAATAAAAATTTCTCTTTTTCTCCTTTATATAAGTAAATTTGATTTTTGAATAGGTTTATTGGTTTGTCAGTTATGTAAATATGACTAGTTTCATCTTCGTGAGCACTATTAATTGTAGCACCGGTTGACATTACTTCTTCGTTAACGGAAACGGTACTTTCATTGTGTTCGGTATTAAATAATTCATTATATTCATAACCCTTTTTTTCCATAGAATTTAAATTGGGTGAAAATGCTTCTGAATCAATATTAGAATCTTTTTGAATATTGGGATTTTCTATCCTTGATAGGTAGTCCGCTACTTGGTTTTCTTTGCCTTTCACGTACTCAATATCAAAATTAAATTCACTTAGTTTTATCCTCCACCTTTGTAATTTACAGTTTGGTTCTTTTAACCCATTTAACCAGACAAGTGGCCTATGGTCTGTTTTTATTATAAATTTACGTCCGTATATGTAAGGTCTAAATTGTTGAGTTGCCCATACAATAGCTAAGAGCTCTTTCTCTATCGTTGCATAATGGGTCTCGTGTTTGTTTAAAGTTCTAGATACAAAGGAAACAGGATGCTGATTTTGCGACAGAACGGCACCTATTGCTACGTTTGAAGCATCTGTTGTGATTACAAATGTTTTATCGAAATTTGGATGTATAAGAATTGGATCGGTTGTTAAAAGATTTTTGAGCATTTTAAAAGCGGATATATATTGCTTATCGTTTATATTTATTTTTGCTCCTTTTTTCAAATACCTAGTAATAGGGTATGCAATCTTAGCATAATCCTTTATAAATTTGCGGTAATAACCGGTCACACCTAGAAAACTTTTTATCTGTTTTTGCGTTGTGGACAGTTTGATATTTTGGATGGATTCAATCTTTTTAGGATTTGGTTTAATTCCATTTGGAGTAATTATATGACCTAATATCATGCTTAATATGGTTAGTAAAAGAAAGATCGTCACCGTCTTTGTAAAATACATTTTTATTATTTAAAATTAATTTATGTATAAATTTAAACTCCTCATTATTTAACTGAGATGTTTCAATGTGATTTAACAAATTGTATTTGTTAATTTCATTTGAAAAAAGTTCGATTGAATTTTTTTTAAAACTATTTTGGTTGTAGTGTTCTTCACTTTCGTTTAAGAAGAATGTAATAGAGGCGTTTCTCGTTTGTAACATGCGGTTTTTGTAGTCCACGATAGCATCAAGAGGGGCTAAGATATTATTACCGATTAAACCATCAAACTTATCATGAAAATTGATTTCTAAAAATTTGGCCATAAATTTCTTTTCGTTGAAGATTTCGAATATCGGAAATTTGCATTGCACATTCGTAACGATATTGTGGTTTAAGGTTTTAAGGCATTGTGTCTTAATAAAACGTTTCCACTTTGGTTGACATAAATTTGGGTTTATAATACTGGACTCTGCTCCAGTGTCGATTATAAATTTGAGTGTTTTTACAGGATTCTGGATTACTATATAGGGAAGATTTTTTCGCCTGCAATTTGAAAATTTTGTTTTTTAAATTGATTTGCCTTTTTCCTAAAATTTTGGTAATTACACTCTAAAATAATTTCATACGCTTGGTCTAGGGTACCAGGATTTCTACTAATAACACTTTTAGCAGGTTCTGGTAAATTATTTTTGAAAGTCTCTAATGCTATTCTTTTGTTGCCATCAATAGTATCTATGTTAACATTACCTTTTAATTGGTAGTAATTATTAAGTCTACATAAAAGTGTTCTAATTTCGTTGTAATACTGTTCTATGTTTGTTTCTACTCTACATGATCTTATTTTATCAATTAATTTATCTAACGAAAGTTTTTCGCCGTGATTAGTTATTAAAATGTTTTTTATGTCAGACCATTCTGTGGCACTTCCATGCTGCCTCAGAGTGATTCTGGCTTCACCTGTAATTTTATCCCTAATATACCCTTGTATAATCATTTTGTCGAATTCTTGAAAAGCCTGTATAGTTGGCATCAATTTGTCTATTCGGTCAATAAATTCAGGCAAATAATTTTCATCTTTGCCGTCAAAAGGTGTTATCTTGACAATAAAATCTAAAGTTAGTTTTAATTTTTCTGCGTCAGACATATTTATTTATTATAGAAATTATTTGAACGAAAATTTTGTATTTTACAATAATATTTTGTTGGCACTTATTGTATTGAAAAAAAGTTATTCTTGTTTAAAAATTTTTTCTTATTATATTTTTTGAAATTTTATAAAATAATAAAAAAAAATAAAACTATAGCTAAAACTAAAACTAAATAATGTAAATTGTTGTACCTGCTGTTATTTATGCTTGTCTTTTTGGTTGATTGAAGTATGAAGTCGCCTTTTTTATTTTTAGCTGGGTCTTGTTGATTTTTCTGCTCTTATTTCTAGTTGTATTTTTGGTTGATTCAAGTATAAAATTGCCTTTTTTTGTTAGTTTGTTCTTGTAGTTAGCTGGATTTTCCTTGATTTTATAGGTAGAGTGTATGATGCAAAGTCTGTTGTTATCAGAATGTGTCGTTTTTTTTTTTTCAAGCAAACAAAAAATTTCAAAATAGAAATACAGTTTTTGAAAAAATTTTTTCACAATTTTTTCACAATTTTTTCACAATTGTTTTGCTTCTTTTTTCTTTAAAGAACTTGTTAGATTTTCTGTTTTTTTTTTTTTGAATTTTCTACTCCACACTTCACAATTTTTATTAAATTTTGTATTTGATTTTTTTTTTTTTTAATTTTTTTTTTTTTTTAATTTTTTTTTTTTATTTACCGACTGCGCCAGTTTTATAACTAAACGCTCTTTCGTTTAGAGTTGTTCTTAAACTAAACTTTTTTTATTGATTTCTTTTTATTTTTTGAAATTTACAAATAAGTCTTATAAAATACATAAATGCTTACATAGCAGTTCTTAATTATGTTACTTAAAACGTTATTACTTAATTCCTAACTAACTTAACACGCTTAAAGCAAAAGGCTATTGTTTCCTTGCGTAATCAATTTTATTATTTTAAATAAATTATATAAAGTTATTAATTGTGCAATTGATTACACGAGGTTTATGTACATTTCCTGTTTACTAATTAATTAATTGTTAATAACTAAGAATATTGCGAAAGGCACTTTTATTTTTGAAGGGAGAGAGTTATATTATTGATTAAATATAACAATATAATTTTAGTCGAGCTTGTGCTGTTGTATAACAAGCTATACATACGTTGACAGTAGAAAGCGAATCGACATCCTCATTTTTGTATTTCCAATTTACCAAAAGTGTTTCTGTGTTAATAATCATTACATGTACAACATCTTTACTAGGATCTGTTATCAAATTATAAAATTCGGAGGGATTTCTAACTGTTAGTGTTTGTGTTTGATTTTCTTTCTGTCCAAATTTTCCCCAAAATGAATTTAATATAATTTTTGCAAACTGTCGTAAACCTGAGTTTTTACAGATTTTTTATGCATTTAGTTGAATATTTTCTTGTTCAAAAAACTTTTTTATGTATTTTTGTTTTGAATATTGGCAATCGCAGTCTTTAGGCCAACCTGAAGCTTCTTGTTTGTATTTTTAGAAATTTATCCATCATTTCAGTAAATAATCCTGTTTTGTTTAAATTTTTATCATATTGCTGTACCTTATAACTCCAGATTTCATGTAAGTATTTGAATTATTTTATAGCCTTGCTCGATAGCTTTCATTACTTCATCTATAACCCAAGTTCCTGTGAGTGTTTTTTGTTCTTCAGAATGCGTACAATCATCTTGATTGCTTTCTGAACTACAGGTTAAACAAAGTGTGAACATTAATTTGTTATTTTGTTTTACGGGAAGAACTGGATGAAACAAATCATATGGTGGAAGAATGTCACACTTAATTAATCCTTCGATTTTTTTCAAATCAAACTGAATTCTTTGTTTGATACATTCTAAAACTGAAATCCAATTGCGATCGTTTAGTTTTTGAACGGTAGCATATTTTGAAAATTTGTCTATTGTTGTTAAATAGAGTTTATTTCTTTCTGGATACCATATATCCATGTGCACGATATCATTGAAATGCTTTGGTGTATCGGTCAATTTAAAAGGAATTTTAATAGGTTTTCTGTCATGTTTAGCAATACTACAGGGTTCGCAATTATTTATAACTTTATTTATTTCAATTAAAAGACGAGGAAAGTAGTATTTCTTTTTTAATTCGTTGAACACTTCTGTTATTCCTCTATGGTTTTTACTTAAGTGTTCTTTTTTTATAATTTCTAAAATTTCATTTCTATCTGTGATATTGGTAAGTTTAAGAGAAGATTTTAACATTTTTAAGTTTTTGTTATTACTGAAATATTGTACATAGAGATCTTGGAATTTTACAAACCGAGATATATCGTCGCAATAAATACAAAATAGGCCTTTATCTTTTAGGACCCTTTTCATTAAATTCAATAAATTACTATTTTCTCCAACAGTAACATGGTTTTGGATTTTGTTGTGAATAATTTTCAATAAAAATTTCTCTTTTTCTCCTTTATATAAGTAAATTTGATTTTTGAATAGGTTTATTGGTTTGTCAGTTATGTAAATATGACTAGTTTCATCTTCGTGAGCACTATTAATTGTAGCACCGGTTGACATTACTTCTTCGTTAACGGAAACGGTACTTTCATTGTGTTCGGTATTAAATAATTCATTATATTCATAACCCTTTTTTTCCATAGAATTTAAATTGGGTGAAAATGCTTCTGAATCAATATTAGAATCTTTTTGGATATTGGGATTTTCTATCCTTGATAGGTAGTCCGCTACTTGGTTTTCTTTGCCTTTCACGTACTCAATATCAAAATTAAATTCACTTAGTTTTATCCTCCACCTTTGTAATTTACAGTTTGGTTCTTTTAACCCATTTAACCAGACAAGTGGCCTATGGTCTGTTTTTATTATAAATTTACGTCCGTATATGTAAGGTCTAAATTGTTGAGTTGCCCATACAATAGCTAAGAGCTCTTTCTCTATCGTTGCATAATGGGTCTCGTGTTTGTTTAAAGTTCTAGATACAAAGGAAACAGGATGCTGATTTTGCGACAGAACGGCACCTATTGCTACGTTTGAAGCATCTGTTGTGATTACAAATGTTTTATCGAAATTTGGATGTATAAGAATTGGATCGGTTGTTAAAAGATTTTTGAGCATTTTAAAAGCGGATATATATTGCTTATCGTTTATATTTATTTTTGCTCCTTTTTTCAAATACCTAGTAATAGGGTATGCAATCTTAGCATAATCCTTTATAAATTTGCGGTAATAACCGGTCACACCTAGAAAACTTTTTATCTGTTTTTGCGTTGTGGTCAGTTTGATATTTTGGATGGATTCAATCTTTTTAGGATTTGGTTTAATTCCATTTGGAGTAATTATATGACCTAATATCATGCTTAATATGGTTAGTAAAAGAAAGATCGTCACCGTCTTTGTAAAATACATTTTTATTATTTGAAATTAATTTATGTATAAATTTAAACTCCTCATTATTTAACTGAGATGTTTCAATGTGATTTAACAAATTGTATTTGTTAATTTCATTTGAAAAAAGTTCGATTGAATTTTTTTAAAACTATTTTGGTTGTAGTGTTCTTCACTTTCGTTTAAGAAGAATGGAATAGAGGCGTTTCTCGTTTGTAACATGCGGTTTTTGTAGTCCACGATAGCATCAAGAGGTGCTAAGATATTATTACCGATTAAACCATCAAACTTATCATGAAAATTGAATTCTAAAAATTTTGCCATAAATTTCTTTTCGTTGAAGATTTCGAATAACGATATTGTGGTTTAAGGTTTTAAGGCATTGTGTCTTAATAAAACGTTTCCACTTTGGTTGACATAAATTTGGGTTTATAATACTGGACTCTGCTCCAGTGTCGATTATAAATTTGAGTGTTTTTACAGGATTCTGGATTACTATATAGGGAAGATTTTTTCGCCTGCAATTTGAAAATTTTGTTTTTTAAATTGATTTGCCTTTTTCCTAAAATTTTGGTAATTACACTCTAAAATAATTTCATACGCTTGGTCTAGGGTACCAGGATTTCTACTAAAAATAACACTTTTAGCAGGTTCTGGTAAATTATTTTTGAAAGTTTCTAATGCTATTCTTTTGTTGCCATTAATAGTATCTATGATAACATTACCTTTTAATTGGTAGTAATTATTAAGTCTACATAAAAGTGTTCTAATTTCGTTGTAATACTGTTCTATGTTTGTTTCTACTCTACATGATCTTATTTTATCAATTAATTTATCTAACGAAAGTTTTTCGCCGTGATTAGTTATTAAAATGTTTTTTATATCAGACCATTCTATGGCACTTCCATGCTGCCTCAGAGTGATTCTGGCTTCACCTGTAATTTTATCCCTAATATACCCTTGTATAATCATTTTGTCGAATTCTTGAAAAGTCTGTATAGTTGGCATCAATTTGTCTATTCGGTCAATAAATTCAGGCAAATAATTTTCATCTTTGCCGTCAAAAGGTGTTATCTTGACAATAAAATCTAAAGTTAGTTTTAATTTTTCTGCGTCAGACATATTTATTTATTATAGAAATTATTTGAACGAAAATTTTGTATTTTACAATAATATTTTGTTGGCACTTATTGTATTGAAAAAAAGTTATTCTTGTTTAAAAATTTTTTCTTATTACATTTTTTGAAATTTTATAAAATAATAAAAAAAAATAAAACTATAGCTAAAACTAAAACTAAAACTGAATAATGTAAATTGTTGTACCTGCTGTTATTTATGCTTGTCTTTTTGGTTGATTGAAGTATGAAGTCGCCTTTTTTATTTTTAGCTGGGTCTTGTTGATTTTTCTGCTGTTATTTCTAGTTGTATTTTTGGTTGATTCAAGTATAAAAATGCCTTTTTTTGTTAGTTGGTTCTTGTAGTTAGCTGGATTTTCCTTGATTTTATAGGTAGAGTGTATGATGCAAAGTCTGTTGTTATGAGAATGTGTCGTTTTTTTTTTTTTTTCAAGCAAACAAAAAATTTCAAAATAGAAATACAGTTTTTGAAAAAATTTTTTCACAATTTTTTCACAATTGTTTTGCTTCTTTTTTCTTTAAAGAACTTGTTAGATTTTCTGTTTTTTTTTTTTTTGAATTTTCTACTCCACACTTCACAATTTTTATTAAATTTTGTATTTGATTTTTTTTTTTTTTTTTTTTAATTTTTTTTTTTTTTTTTTAACAACAGTTTTTAGTTTTTTGTTTTTATTAATTTGTTTTTAATTTTTTCTAAATTGAAACAGTTTTTAAAAATTTGTTTTTAATTTTTCTTAAATTAAAACATTTTTTTTTTTTTGGATTAAAATTTGTTTTTAATTTTTCCTAAATTAAAACAGTTTTTAACAAAAATTTGTTTTTAATTTTTCTTAAATTAAAACAGTTTTTTTAAAAAAAAAATTTTCTTTAATTTTTTTTTTTTTTTAATTTTTTTTTTTTTATTTACCGACTGCGCCAGTTTTATAACTAAACGCTCTTTCGTTTAGAGTTGTTCTTAAACTAAACTTTTTTTATTGATTTCTTTTTATTTTTTGAAATTTACAAATAAGTCTTATAAAATACATAAATGCTTACATAGCAGTTCTTAATTATATTACTTAAAACGTTATTACTTAATTCCTAACTAACTTAACACGCTTAAAGCAAAAGGTTATTGTTTCCTTGCGTAATCAATTTTATTATTTTAAATAAATTATATAAAGTTATTAATTGTGCAATTGATTACACGAGGTTTATGTACATTTCCTGTTTACTAATTAATTAATTGTTAATAACTAAGAATATTGCGAAAGGCACTTTTATTATTGAAGGGGAGAGTTATATTATTGATTAAATATAACAATATAATTTTAGTCGAGCTTGTGCTGTTGTATAACAAGCTATACATACGTTGACAGTAGAAAGCGAATCGACATCCTCATTTTTGTATTTCCAATTTACCAAAAGTGTTTCTGTGTTAATAATCATTACAAGTGCAACATCTTTACTAGGATCTGTTATCAAATTATAAAATTCGGAGGGATTTCTAACTGTTAGTGTTTGTGTTTGATTTTCTTTCTGTCCAAATTTTCCCCAAAATGAATTTAATATAATTTTTGCAAACTGTCGTAAACCTGAGTTTTTACAGATTTTTTATGCATTTAGTTGAATATTTTCTTGTTCAAAAAACTCTTTTATGAATTTTTGTTTTGAATATTGGCAATCGCAGTCCTTAGGCCAACCTGAAGATTCTTGTTTTATTTTTAGAAATTTATCCATCATTTCAGTAAATAATCCTGTTTTGTTTAAATTTTTATCATATTGCTGTACCTTATAACTCCAGATTTCATGTATTTGAATTATTTTATAGCTTTTCTCGATAGCTTTCATTACTTCATCTATAACCCAAGTTCCTGTGAGTGTTTTTTGTTCTTCAGAATGCGTACAATCATCTTGATTGCTTTCTGAACTACAGGTTAAACAAAGTGTGAACATTAATTTATTATTTTGTTTTACGGGAAGAACTGGATGAAACAAATCATATGGTGGAAGAATGTCACACTTAATTAATCCTTCGATTTTTTTCAAATCAAGTTCGGAGCATTTTTCGTGTACAACCAAAACTTCTGGATGTCCTATTGGGAATTTACCATATTTGCACACAAAGGGATATAACGAGCAAATATCAATATATTTTATTTTTTCTTCTTCTTTAGCTTTATAGTGTAAAACTGTATTTCCTGTTCGTCCTCCATAAAATGCATCCCTAGGATTTAAAGGAATATTCTTTAAAAGTGGATGACTTAATAAATATGACATATTATCTTCTTTTTCATTTATTTGTTGCCGAAAATCACATTCCCACATTTCAATTACCTCACATCCAGATGATTTTAGTCGCTCTGATTTTGCTACAGTAGATTCAAATCTATTATCCATTGTATCAAATTCAGTTTTACTTATCGGCTCGTTACGCGTATAACGAAAACATTTTGGGTGACCATGATAGTAGCATCCATGAAATTCAAAAATTTGTTTTGTTTCCAAACACAACCCATCTACTTTTAATCCATTTACAATTGCTTCTCGTTGTTTACCAGCGTAACGAATATTGATGCATATCTGATCTTCTTCCCAAATTTACCATCGAAGAGCTATTTTTGATTGTATATCTGTAAGTCTATAGCCATTTTTTGGTATTAAGCCAATTATCTCTGGTTTTAAAAAATTTCTACGGAAAACTAAATTGCTTGCTGATGCTATAGTTACGCCTTCGATAAAAGGACACACATTGCTTTCTTCTAACATAAGATTCCTAAACTTTATACAAGCTTCCGCTAAAATATATACATCATTTTTACAGTAATCTTTTAGCTCGGTTTGCATATTAAATTCAGTATGTTCATTTTCTTCATACCAAGCGTTAAATTCTCTACGATAATTTTCTGTCATTGTTTCGATACCATAATAGTGTTTTAATGGCAATGGTCCAATGTAATTAGCATTTTCTCTAGTATTGAATAAATGTGGAAAATGACCTTTTTTTATATTAACAGATAATTCAAAAGCTTTCGGAAGTTTAGCCAGGGCCATTGGCAAATAATTTAACGAATCTAAAAACTTTATGTTATTTATTTCCATTTGAATAATTTTTGTTCCTCTCATGATTAATTTGGGTTGTAAATTACTTTTAATCAATAGTTCATTTAAAATGAATTGATGATCAAAATTTTGTCCATTATGAGCCAAAACCGTAACTTTCTTAAAGTTTTTTGCTAATCCAAAAATATAATCAACAAAACCTGAAATTACATTTGTTTTTAAAACTTTTGTCCTATAACCACATTTTAAGCAAAAATACAACTTAGATTCATTTATGCAACGATTGCATCTTGTAGAGAGAACACACAGATTTGGTTCGTGTAATTTAACATCTTGTTTTTGCTTTTGGTATATTGTTGTTTCTTGCATTGTTTCTAAATCATAAAATATAAAAAGAAAATCGTCGAGAACTGGTTTTCTTGTATCAATACTAATGTAACTATAATGATTTCTTTCTACAAATTTTTTACACTGTTTGCAAAACACAGTATAACATTTGTGTAAGCCACGCTTAACTGAATATAATTTGAAGCATTTTAGACATTTATGAACTTCTGAGCATATATTTTTAGAATGTTTTCTAAAGCAGTTTTCTCCTCTGAAAGATCGTTTACATGTAATACACGAAATATTTGTAGGTATTATATCACATGCGGGAGATTGCTGGCAATAAATACAACTACCACCACATTTATGATAGTTTTTATTGCTGTATCCCACATTGCATTTTTCACAATAATAAATTATACAAAAAACTGATGTAAGCGAGGTAATTAGGTTGTAATGGTTATCGTGATAAAAGAGATTAATTCTCTTTCCACCGTTTCTTCTCTCAAATATAATATTTTTCTTGTCGCCATAATTGTAGACTACAATGTTGTACTCATTTCCGAAATGATTCTGAATTTTTTGTAATTCTGGAATTCCCGCGCTACTTGTTCTATCTCCTTGTGTTTTCTGCACTAGCTCGTATGCTAAATTCGTTTGCAATTTGTTAATGTCTTGTCTTATTTTTTTATAATTGACGTCTTTGTCGACGAAAGCTTTTCCAACTACTATTGCACGATACAGACAAAGATTGTCTTTATTTTTAATACTCACAACTCCTGTTCGTTTCATGCACTGTTCTTTGAATGTAAAATAGTTTTTCTTTCGACCATTTCCTGTGGGTACATTCACTATGGTAGTAGTAAGTTCAGTGTCCAAATCTGTGTGTTCTCTCTACAAGATGCAATCGTTGCATAAATGAATCTAAGTTGTATTTTTGCTTAAAATGTGGTTATAGGACAAAAGTTTTAAAAACAAATGTAATTTCAGGTTTTGTTGATTATATTTTTGGATTAGCAAAAAACTTTAAGAAAGTTACGGTTTTGGCTCATAATGGACAAAATTTTCACGAATCAGTTTTCACGAATCAGTGTCCAATCCCTCAGAATTACTCTGAAAAATTTTATAAATTAACTCCCATATATCTTCAACCTTGAGGGTGCTTGCTGGTTTGTAGCTCATCCAACCCGGTGTTCGTTCTTGAAAATTATTCCCAAAAAATGTTATTCCAACAAGGTCGGTTGGATTAACGTTCTCAAGCGAGTATTCTACAATTTCGTTTATTGCATCTTTAAACCACGAAAGCATATCTTCGTTGCTTGGAGTCGATTTAATTTTAAAAGTTATTTTACGCGATAATATTTTAAAGCGATGAGCATACTGGTTTCTTTCATTTACTATTTCGAATTTTGCCTCTTCATCAATAAATTTTTTTAAAAAAATCTTTTTGGCCATTCTAACTTAACAATTGAAAATTACTTTATTCTTTGAACAAAGATGTAAGGGTTACTCCATATTTATAGTGCAAAAACAAAAAAAAAAAAAAAAAAAAAAAAAAAAATAAACATTTATTTTCAATCGGGTAAATTTTTTAAAAATTTAATTTTTTTTATTATAAAAGAATTCTTTACATTTTTTTTTTATAAAAATTAAAATTAATAATTTATTCACACATTAAGATGCAGCAAATATTAATTAAATATCAAAATCCTTGTGTCATATAAAAACAAAAGAAACTATTTGTCAATTCTTGTCTTAATAATTTGTTTAAATGTTGATTGCAATAATGTGTTAATTAAATAGACAAAATATTATATATTAATTATTTGCGGCTGTTGATTAATGTGTTTAAATTGTATTTTATATTACATTCTAATAAGAATTATTTATGTGTTAAAGTTTCCAGAGAGTGTTTCATAAACTATTTTTTTTTTTTTTTATAGTCACGATTATTTTAAATTTTGTTTTTTTTTTTAGTCAAGAAAGATTATTTTAATCATAATGTTTTACTAGAAAATATCTTATTAGATTATTGAAAACTCTATAATGTATATCGTTATAATTACAAATAAATCTGATTGGATTAAAAGAATTTAATTTTAAAGTTTTAGAAGAATTTAATTTTTGGGGTAGGATAACCGAAACCTATGTCTTAATATTTTACAAAAGTATGTAAACTCATGACAATTAACTTACTTTAATCAGTTTAGTACACTGAACAAACACTAAAAACAAAAAACGTCCAATCAAAAAAAAAAAATAAAAAAAATGGTAAGATTATGTTATTTATTTATTCTTAAATTATTTCAAATTTTTTTTTTTTTAATCTATATTAATTCAGGCAACTTTTATTAAAAGTATAATAAACATAGCAAAAGGTGAAAATGAACATGAAGAATACCTGAACATCGATACACTGGAAAAGGATAAATTATATAATGTCATCTGTTGGAAATTTTTGGATACAAAAAGAGGTGACAGAGTATTTCTATGTCAGTTGCGAGATCCAATTAATAAGAAAAAATATACAATTTTTATGCCAGAACGCTTCTCAAAGAAGGTGACTATTGAATCAGAACTAGAAGAATTAAATATGACTCGATTCAATTTCAAATTTTTGGGGCGTAACAAGGAAAGAATGAATATGGCTCTGATTGAGCTGATTCCAATATAAATGTAATCTAATATAAAAATTTTTAAAATAAAAAGAAAAATAAAATTATATAACATTAATTTTGTGTTTTTTTATTTAACAATTAAAACAAACAAAAAACTTTTTAGGTGTTTATTCTTCTTTAGGCATTTTTTCGTAACAATGTAGGTCCAAAGATTTTTTAATACAATTTGTTGTCGGAAATAATAAACAATATTTCTTGAAAGAATTATCTTTGATTGCTGAGGGGTCACTGATACCGATGCTGTTTATGTTTAAAGCACCTTATTCATCCGAGGAGTTAAATAATGATGCTAAAAAGCAAAATGAATTCAATAAACAACAAATAAATGGTGTTAATTGGGATGTTGGATTTATAGAATATTTAGAAATTAAAAATATCTTAAAGGAATATTTAACATTTGATATTGTTTACGAAAAAGGAATTTTTAGATAAATTTGTTTCGTGTTCAGTACAAATTATCAATTTAGATAATGACATTCCATCTCTTCAGAAGCTAAAGAATTTCACAACCATATGCCCTCATCATCACATTACGAAAAATTTACAAAGATGTGCTGTAAAAAATTGTATGAACTTATATATATATTTAATAAAAGAAAATAATTGGTTTTAAAAATGTTTGTTTTATTTATTATTGACCAAGATATTTTTTCTGACAAAAACATAGGTATTTCATAAAATAGTCTGGAATAGTTGCATTGAGCTATATGTAAATTCATAGGAATGTAGAAATCTTCTTGCTCCAATCTTAATTTGTTCTTTTCAATACACCTTTCAATATATTTGAATACATATTCTCGAACATTCAAATCAGCTCCATTGTTATATGACATTACTGCTTGTATAAAATCTAACATAAGACAAAAGCGGGTGTATTCATCTATATTCGATGTAAGTTTTTTAATATGTCCACAATGATTGAATTTTAGCGGAAATCCTTTTGAATTTAATTTTGTTTTGGCTTTTTTTTTAAATCATGATAAAATTCATACCACTCCAAATAATTCATTTCGCAGATAACTTTGTGATGTCTTTGCAAAATTATTGTTGCAGCAAAATTTTCAATATTAAATCCAATTTGAATTTTTATTGTTTGTTTTTTATCCAAAAAATAAATATAGCTTAATAAAAGATTCGGCTGCTGCTGCTGCTGGTTGATCATTTTCCGATGTTTTTTCAAATACTTCTGAATTTGTTGTTTGCTCCATTTTGTCTTTTGTATTTTTTTAAAGTGGCCAATTCTATTTCAGAGTTTGGTATTTATAGTTTTTCTCCCATATTTTATTTTTTAAAAATTTTTCGAAACATTCTTTCTATTTTTCTGTCATTTTGGAGTGGGGATGATCTGTTGATTAAATTAAGAAAAAATTTCATGCTTTTACAGGAACTTCGCATCCATAGATACACACAAGAATACTGCCCGCAAACAGACGATAGATTACTCTGTAAGCGTTTATTGTTGAAAACAAAGCATTTCGATTGATTTTGTAGAAATTTTATGATCTCAATGTGAAAAGGCGGATTTCCAAATGAATCAAAATATTCTGCACACCCTTGAACTGGAACAAATATTGCTAACCAATGTGTTCCACTTTCATTAGAAGTATCAGTATTTACGACCAAAATACTAGATTTTGAAATTTATTTTGGCAATTGATCAAGAGCATAAACACCTTTAAAGATTTTACGTGTCACATTATTACTTTTCAGTACCTTCGAAATCTGAAGTGTATTCATTATCTTGTAAACGAGAAATATCTACTAGACGAGTATTTCCTTTTATATATGTTTTCAAAAATTCTGCTTTAATATATTATATCGAATTTTTCAAGCAAGTTTATTAAGTTATTGGTTGTTTTTCGTTATCGATATGCCCAAAAGAGTAATTTTCGATATCTGTTCTTTTTAAATCTCTGACAGGAAACTTATACTTTAATTTTTTTACAATCGTTTTACATTTTTCATTTATTCCGGCCACAGCAAGGTTTTTTACAAATATTGTATTGGTGTCGTCCGTACAGAACGACGAGTCTACTAGAACACAAGTCATTGTATAATGATGAGAAACGAAATACTAATCATTCTTTTATATGTTTAAGTAAACATTACGATTTCTGTCAATTTCTATACTGGCATCAAATTCTGCAAATACAATGCATGTTAAAGTTGAGGTTAACGGAGAACTCAGCCTTGCTTCAATTTTTACTGTTCCTTGATTTAAAAGGTTTTGACAAGAATCTGTTGTTGATCCATCTGCAGATAAATCAAAAGCTAGTATTGTGCAGCCTTTTGTAAACATTTCTTTTGTAATCTGATGTCCTCTATCAGAGTGATGTATACCAGTTCCACTGAAAAATGTTAAGTATGCTCGTGAATTATAAAAGTTATTGGTTGAAAAGTTTGTTTCTATAGGAGAATTAGGTACAGGCATTCCATTTACATATAGTTGAAACTGTGAAAGATTTTGATGTTCGAAAAAGTATGGATTTTTTTATCTTTTCCCATTAAAGTTTTCATTGTTTATCATACAAAATACAAGAGCCCTTGGAATTTGTCCTATAAAGACATTGTCCAATGATATATTTGAAGTATTAGATGGAGTTGTAAATGTTTTAATTTCGTTTCTTTTGTAGTGATACTTTGCGTTTGCTTTTTCTAATACGCCCAACTAACATTTATATTCTAATTAGTTTTCGCAGCTAAATTTTAGCTTTTACAACGTCATCCTAATGGTCTAAAATAGCTACTTTGCAACTAATGCTAATTTACAAGTTTTCGAGTCATGAAAACGTAAGCACAACCAAAAATAAATTTAAATAGCTTTTGCGACTAATATGCTTTTATATAAGCAAAAAAGTAATATACGCAATAGCGATTTACTGTAAAATGACAGCTAAATAGCTGTTAAAGTAATTTTTATTACCATAATGCTATTTGGCTTTTATTATTTTTTCAATAACAGCAAAATAGCTTTTTGGAAAACTTATTTGTTATTCTAGTAAACTGGTAATAAGTAATGCTATTTGGCTTTTATTATTTTTTCAATAACAGCAAAATAGCTTTTTGGAAAACTTATTTGTTACTCTAGTAAACTGGCAATAAGTACTGCTATTTGGCTTTTATTATTTTTTCAATAACAGCAAAATAGCTTTTTGGAAAACTTATTTGTTACTCTAGTAAACTGGCAATAAGTAAAGTGTTTTGTTTTGACTTTAATTAACATATTGCATAATTTTGGCATTAGTTACAAAAATGGCAATATAGTCGAAATGACAGCTAAATAGCTGTTAAAGTAATTTTTATTACCATAATGCTATTTGGCTTTTATTATTTTTTCAATAACAGCAAAATAGCTTTTTGGAAAACTTATTTGTTACTCTAGTAAACTGGCAATAAGTAATGCTATTTGGCTTTTATTATTTTTTCAATAACAGCAAAATAGCTTTTTGGAAAACTTATTTGTTACTCTAGTAAACTGGCAATAAATAATGCCATTTGGCTTTTATTATTTTTTCAATAACAGCAAAATAGCTTTTTGAAAAACTTATTTGTTACTCTAGTAAACTGGCAATAAGTAAAGTGTTTTGACTTTAATTACCATATTGCATATTTTTGGCATTAGCTACAAAAATGACAATATAGTCGAAATGACAGCTAAATAGCTGTTAAAGTAATTTTTATTACCATAATGCTATTTGGCTTTTATTATTTTTTCAATAACACCAAAATATCTTTTTGGAAAACTTATTTGTTACTCTAGTAAACTGGCAATAAGTAATGCTATTTGGCTTTTATTATTTTTTCAATAACAGCAAAATAGCTTTTTGGAAAACTTATTTGTTACTCTAGTAAACTGGCAATAAGTAAAGTGTTTTTACTTTAATTACTATATTGCATAATTTTGGCATTAGCTACAAAAATGGCAATATAGTCGAATTGACAAAATTGCCATATTTGAGATTATCATAGCTTTTTTCGATCTATGTTAATAATAGCTTATTTCCAACAAATATTATTAATATTTAAATACTATATAAATGAAAAGTTTATTTAATTTCATAGACTAAAAAACGTTTTTAATGTTTAAAGTTTAATTTAATTAAAATATTTATTTAGGTATAATATAATGTTCATAGACAAGATTAATTTAAAACGATTTTAGAGAGTGTAGCAAAGGTATAAAAACAGAATCGGTTTTGAATGATAGACATACAAATTTTGCTTTAATTTTTTCGATAACATATATAGCATATATATAGCATCATTATTTTGTCTTACACTATTTGCTATATAAATGTTGAGATCTGATTATAACATAGGCTGCACAAAAAAATCTCTTTTTGATTTTAATGAATTACCAAGAATATATGTTTGTTAAGAAACATTTGTCAACCATTTGTTTGCAATATACATCCATTCTTAAGAACTATTTGTTCACATTATTTTTTGACAGCGAAAATGATATACCTACTCAAATCAATTTTTTTATAAAAACTTGTGTTTGTAGGAAGTATATCGGATGTTGCTTTAGTTTTTTTAGATGTTTTTTGTAATAAGCTATGTTGAGATGTTTTTTGTAATTTTGTTTAATGCTATTATAATGTCACCACTTTGTACAAAGCTAAATAGTTATGCATTGAAAGCTAGTTTAAACATTTAGATATGTACAGAGCTAATTTTCTGTGAAATGTAATTGGTTGCTGCCACAGCTATTTTATTATCAACAAAGAAGGTCAATTATTAATAAGATGTGCCACTGTCATTCACAAATATTAATGTATTTTGTACACCAAACAAAAAAAAATTTCATTAGTAAAATTAGGTAAAATATATGTATGTAAATATGTGTATGCAAAACCTTTCTGTTATTAAAATTTCTGCAAGAGAGAAACAGAACTATATATTTGCAATGCTCTTTCAAAACCACTATTTTTTTTTTGTATTGGTATAATATAAAGTATAATGATATTTGAAAATGAATTGCAAAGTATTCCTTAATTTTTTTTATTCATTTTTTTATTCACAAAGTGGCAAAAAGTAATAAAAAGTGTTTAAAATTGTTAATAATTTTTTTTAATTTTATTAAATTATATAATTAGATTTAGAATTCATAACCTAAAAAAAAAATTTTAATAAAAATGTGAAGAATTATTGATAAAAGAAGTATTGTAAAAGACATAAAAAAACATAATATAAAATCTAATTTTAATTTCTTATACCTTATATACCTATTTTACATTTTTAAATTATTTGTTTAAGTAATGTTTTTAAGATTTTAAATTAAGTATTCTAAAATAAAAAATATTTTAATATTAAAACAATAATTTAATTTAAATTTGTTTTATCTCGCTACTTTCGACACACTTTGCTCCATAGTGAGATTTCAAGTTTTTTGTTTTCATTTCATATAATAAAATCTTATTTCTATACCTAACCTACATATGTATTTCAATTTCGTTGTGTTTTTTTTTCTTTTTTAAATATTAAAGCAAACCCAAAAATTGCTCACGTGTTGGAGTGGCTCATCTTATTACAATACCTAGATAATTTTTGATTACCAATTTTTTTTTTTTATACTCTTTTATTATATATGTATGTATACATATAATATTATGACCACGAGTATATTAAAATTGCTCCACCGTTTGTAACGCATTGATCTAGATGAGCTAGATATAATGTCAAAGATACGTTTCGGATCAGCTTCGAAAAGTAAATTAATCTAGCTATGTGTGTGTGTATTTTCTGTCTCTATGTTTGTGGTTAGGATTCAACCAAAATTTCGGATAGGTCTCGAACAACAAACATTTATAACTCATATAAAAATTTAAATTTTTGCAGTTCAACTTGTATACAACATGCAGTTATATGAATTTTTTGTTTGTTTATTTTTGCTTTTGTTATTGCTGTGTTAGTTTTGTAGTATCTATCAATTTACGATTTCATATGATTCAAATGATGCGTAGTTTAAAAAATTTAAGATTAGCTAAAATTAACACAAATATTTTTTTTAAGTAAATAAATGGCTTGATAAATAATTTATATATATTTATATAACATGTTTATTTGAAATTCTTTGTATGTGTAGTTTGTATTTTAGATTAATAGATAATAATCATTATGAATATGACGATTATTATCTATCTTGATAGTCTTAATATATGAATATGATGTTTATTTTTTTTTTATTATTTTTTTTTTTTATATTTTACAACATAAATGCATGGATATCTAAAAGTTGGCAAAGGCAACTACAGTCTTCCTCGTTTTTTTTTTTAATTTATGTACAGCATAATAGCTGTGATTGCAAGCAATTCAGCAAATATACTTAATATGAATCCCTGATAGTTATATAACTTTTTAAAAAAGAATATTTGCTGCCTACAAATCTAAATTGCTTTAAATTCTAATTAATATATTCTTGTGACCTTTTGATTTTATATTCGCTATCAGAATATTTATTTTGAAAAACTAATTTTTTAGCTATCATGAAAGATATATAGCTTTTTAATAAAGGCAAAAATAAACATGGTAGAAAAAAAACATGGCAGAAAAAATTACCAAAATTATTTAAGTTTTATAAATTATAAAAGAATGATTATTGCCCTTAAAACCCCTACTAAATTATTATTATCAATTGTTACAACTTTAACCTTAATTTAATAAAATTTTTAAAATATATTTTCGAGAAAATAATTTTTTCTTAAAAATAATTTTTTTATTTATTTATTAAATACTCAATATTTTAATGGCGCATTTTTTATTTCGAAGTATTTTTGAAAATTAATCGATAAAATATTAATCGCAAGTGAATTTAGTCTTTCTTATCTTCTGGAAAATCATATTTGTTCATATAAAAATTATAATTTATACTATTAGACTAGATATAAATTACATAATTACAAAGTTTGTATTTATAAGAACTTTGTAATTTTTAAAATATTTATTTATATATTCAAACAATTTAATTTTATTTACAATTTGTGATATTATAACAGCAAAATAATTTTGGAAGTTATTTTGACTATCAGAATAGCAAATTTGTTAGGCGAATGATCTTGCAGTAATAGCAGCTTTTAAGCATATATTTCTATTAAGCTGTCATGTAAGTGACATAGAAAATCAAACATGTTTGCATTTGCCATAACTTTTACACATCCGTTGCTATTTGGCTATCATGACAGGTATTTCTATTTTATAGCTATTTTGTAGTTTCAGTATCATAATAGTCACACAGCTAATTTGCTTTGTTACGTTGTCAAAACGTCGTGAAAGCCAAAATATGATCACCACTTTGATCACCGCAACATCATGATAACGTCATAAGAACATTTTCATAATTTTTGGACCTAGTAAAAATAGCTAAATAGCTGCGAATTTTTGCTGTGGCAACGTTTTGGTGACCTAGAATTGCTAGTTGGGCGGTATTGTGTGCTAACAATATGTTAGGATTTATAGTAACATGCTTCATGTATAAAGTAGCTTCATAAATCTTTAAATAGCTTTCGTCTGAATCATTGAAAAATATAAAAAATCTTGTTTTTCTAATGTCAGAGCAATTCTCATGTCAACGTTATTTAAAAGTAGTGTTGGAGTATTGAAGAAATCTACATGTAATTTTCCCATCAATTCCACCACTGCAGAATTATTATATAATTTCTGTCCTGCTTTAGAGCCACCATTGTCAAAAGTATTAATGTTAGGTTTGTCTAATTCCCAACCAGATGCTTCTAAATGTGTTTGACTTGAATCACTGCCATAATTTAGTAAAGTTGTCAGGTATGCCTTGTAATGATATAATGAGTCGGAAGGTGTAATGTTTTTTCCATTTAATGTCACATTACACTGTTTGATCATGGAGTGTAATAAATTATTTATAACACTTGGTTGTGGAGCTGCTTTAGCATCATTTCCGATTCCTGTTTTATCATTTGCACTCCAAGATGATCCATCTTTTTTTAATATTTGAACTTTAAATTTTATATAGGTGCTGGATAAATCTCTATAAGTATCTCCGTTTCCAAGTGAAACAAATTCAATGGTTGATAGTGATGCTTCTAATGAGGCTAAAGGGCTGTATGCTACCTCCTCTGAACGTAAAATGCTTGTTTGCACTGGTAAAGAAGCAAAAATATCTAATTCAGATTTCATACATTCCATTTTTTAGTTGAAAATATCAGATTTCTTGGTTTGCTTTTTGCGTCGTTTCAACTTTGAATGCTGTTTTTTAGAAATTGATCTTCTTTTTATAGATTTCCGTCTTCCACCATACATTGAATGTAGTTGATTAACCATTGATTTTCGTAAATTTTTAATACCACTTTTGCCTTGATCAATTACGGTTTCTTTAATATGGGCACCTGATGCTATGTCACCAAGAATATTTTTACTTGTGTTTACAGCTTCTTTTTTAAAAAGATCCCAGCCAGTTGAAAGAACTGGTTTCAAATAACGAAATAAACTTCCAAATATGTTACCGAAACCACGGCCACGCTGTATATTTGGATAAAACTGTAATAAAGGTCCAATATCATTAATTCCTCCTCCTACTTGAGAGGAATAATATCTCACGTAAGCTCGTTCCATGTTTGATAGAATCTTATTTGAGTAGTAGTATTTATATTGTTTGGCAATCAATGCTTTTTAAAGTGTAAGACAATTTTTGTTGGATAGTAACTTGAAACAAAATTTATTGCATCACCGTATTGGTTACAGATTTTAATTGCAATAGTTTCAGAAATATTTTTCTCTATAGGTATGTAATGAATATTTTGAAATTCAATATTTATAGATGTTCTACAATTTTCTATGTTGATAGCTCTCAATGCCCGTACTTTGTTACTTCCAAAAATAGATGATTGAACTATATCTGAATAAATCATAACCATTCCATTTAATTCGTCTTTGTTATTAGCAATAGCTAATTTAAATAGTTCAGATAATTTAGTTTTGAAACTTTTTAAACCTTTTTTCTGTTGAAATAATTCTTTTAACAATGTTTTTATATTATAACTGTGATTAACTTTTATAAAGAAGCTGTCTTCATTAAAAGTCTATGATATTCGAATTAAACCTTTTTTGTTTTGATCTGCTGCTTTTTGAAAAGTTACATCATCGTAATTTTTTGTATTAGAGATATATGCCAAAATTTCATTAAAAAATTCTTTGAAAACTTGGTGTCGAGTAAATCCCGGATTTGGAGTTATATTTTTAATAAGTGTTGGTAAAAAATTAAACTTCCAATCATCCAAATGTAATTCCGAATCGTCATATGAATAATATGTGTAACCTATAGATTTGGTTACTTTGATTTTTTCAAGAGGTTTTTCAATGTTTGTTACATAAACGTTATACTCCCCAATATTAATAAGAGCACAATTCTCTTTGTTAAATGTTTCCGTTTGTAGGAAATCGTTCAGATAAATTTCTGAAAGACCAACTTTCCAATTTCCATTTCTTAAATCAAAGTGATTAGGTAGTTTATTTTCGAATGAAGCTAAAGTATTTTCAGGAAACAGTTTTAAATTATCATTGCTAAACAATGTTATATAGAATTCATCTAGACTATCCATCTTTGTTAACTTCTTCTAAAACACAAAATGTCACACTATTTATATGTTTTCCATGCTGGAACAGACAAAGTTCTTTTCGGTGTTCTATGCAGTGATTCATTTTGTTTTCGTTTCTTTGAACCAGGAAAACGTGATAGTATACCAGGGGAAATTTTAGCACCAGCTGATCTTAAATTTGCTTTTTTAGGAGATGGTGATGGAGCTGCTACTGTTATTACATCACCTCCTGGTGTTTCGAATATACGAAAGTCAGAACTTACGGAAGGTCTTTCAATTAATTTTACACCTTTGTTTATCTCATCTTGAGCTAACTTTTTATCAATATCTTCATCATCATCGTCATAGTCATCAATATCATCTAAATTAAAACTTGGTGATATGGTTTCTGTATGTGCATTCCGTTTTGAAACGAATTTAGTTTGAGTTGCTGCATCAAATGCTTTACCAAATGATGATTTTTCTGGTAATTTCTTTGCGAATCGTCTGTTGATTCCATATTTCATTAAATTTTGTCTATATAAATGCCATTTTTGAAGTGGTTTTAGTTTTTTATCATACAAAACCTTTTTCATTTTTTGATCTAGTATGTTTAGATTTTTATCATTTTCAATTAAACTTTTAAATTTGTTAAATATTTCAGGTGGCAGAACAATCATTCGCTGCATTATGTCTTACTGAGAAGTTTTCCTATTACACCATATAATATAGTTCCGATTAGAGTTGGTAAAAACCCACCATGTTGAACTAATATTTTTCTTTTGGCTTTTATACCTTTTTGTGGACACGCTAAGAGTCTCAATTGTTTTTTATGTTTTTTTAGTTTTGCTTTTTGTGATGGTAATATTTTGTTGTTTCCATTTAACACATTAATTGCAATTTCAGCAATAGTTTTTATTATTTTTCTAGAACATGTAACATATGTCGGTTTTTCTTCAATCGTTTCATATTTTAAGCAATTATTTAAATCTTTTGTAGCACAATAACAAACGCAATATCCCTCTGAGAATATATTGGTTCTAATTCGAAACAAATCGTTAACGTCTTGTGTTAAATCTAATACAATATAACCATGTGGGCTTGATGTTGATTCATTATATACCCCCAGGAAGCCTTTTATATTTTCCGAATATAGTTGTCTAGCTAGAGGAAAAATCTGCGATTTATCTCGAGGGTTCTTAAAAAGTACCAAATATTTACAATTTAATGAAATATCTCGTGAGAATTTCCCCTGGTGGAAGACGTTTTGTGTTAATAATATAATAGACAAATTGTGGTGGTGCGAACCTTTAGTAAAAAGTTCACATACTTGTTTGTTTGCTGAATGTAACATTAAATCATCTAAAACAACTAAAGTAGGTTTATTTTCATGCTCACTTAGCTCTTCCGGAATGTTGGTATAAAAGTCTATATCAGGGAAACCTATATTTCTTGGAACAGTAGAAATTTCTGGGTTACACCATTTTATTTTTTCAATTTTTGATATATCAATCTAGTAATATTTTTAATTAAGTTGCATACAAATGTTGTTTTTCCACATCCAGATGGCCCCGCTACCATCATTGTAAACGGATGATTAAAATATATCATTATCGGCTCGTGTTTTAAAAGTGATTAAGAGGTAAAATAGTTTCGCTCTTGAAATATATATAAGCAGCGAAACTGTATTATAGCTTATTCTCAGTTTAAAAGATGGAGGTGGAGGAAGTGAAAGAGTTCTTAAAATCTTATTCCTCTGTGTTATTGAATGAACACAAGCAGCGTATTTATTATATTTATAAATACATTAAAAAATATTCAGCGACAGAAAAATTTACTTCAATATACGGAACTCATTTTAGTCTTTGTCCTTGGGCTTACGATAACTCAACATCTGGGCCGGATACATGTATCTGTTCTTTTATAGAAAATTATAAAATTGAGTTGAAAAATCTTATTAATTGGTACAAGCATAATGTCAAGGGAACAAATTGTATCTGAAATACATAGAGGCGCCAGACGAAACTTTCGTCGAAGAAAATTCATTCAGAAAGGTTTAAATGATACATGGCAAATCGACTTAGTAGAAATGATTCCATATGCAAAGTTTAACAATGGAAATAAATATTTATTGACTGTAATAGACACCTTTTCAAAATATGCTTATGCTGAGCCAATTAAAAATAAAAATGCTAATAATGTTTTACTTGGTATGAAAAATGTTTTTAAACGTGCTGGAACACTTCCAAAAAATATTCAATCCGATCAAGGGAAAGAGTTTTTTAATAAGGAATTTAGAAAACTTATGGAAAGAAAAATAATTAATCATTATCATACATATTCTGAAATGAAAGCATCCATAGTAGAACGTTTTAACCGTACTTTAAAAAATTCAATGTGGAGGCAGTTCAGTTTTCAGGGTAATTATAAATGGATATCTATTTTATCCTCGCTTATTGAGAAATACAATTCAAAATATCACCGTACAATTAAACTTCAGCCAAAAAAAGTTACAAAAGCAAACGAGAAATATATACTGAAAAACATTTACATGCAACCGAAGTTTTATCAGAAGGCAAAATATGAAGTTGGAGATTATGTACGCATAAGTAAATATAAGGGAACCTTTGCAAAAGGTTATCAACCAAACTGGTCAACAGAAATATTTACAATTAAAGAAGTAAAACGTACAGACCCAATTACTTACAATTTATTTGATTATACAAAAACTCCGATTTCAGGTTCTTTTTATGAGCCTGAACTTACTCGAGTCAAAAATCCTGACACTTTTCTTGTTGAAAAAATATTGAAAAGAAAAGGAAATCAGGTTTTTGTTAAGTGGTTAGGTTTTGATACAGATCACAATTCTTGGATAAATAAAAATGATATTATATGAAACTTAATTTATTTGTTTTTTTATTTTTACAAGTCTTTATTACTTTTGCATCATACAAAGTAATTTACAACAAACATAAAAATTTTAATTTACATAGTTGTTTAAAAAAGTTTGTTTGAAATTCTATCTAACGCATATATTAATACTAAAAAATAAAACTCGTGACTGGCTACACCTAAATAGAATAAGTCTATTTTAAACTACTTTCATTTTCTACCTCATATTCTACAAAGTAATTTACACGAACAAATTTTTTTCAAAATATATTTCAGTTAAACATAAATCACTTTTTTTTCCTTACTCGTAAGGAAAATTGTACCTCCCCAAATAATAAAAATGATATTATATGAAACTTAACTTATTTGTTTTATTTTTACAAAATTTTTATTAATTTTTTGCAGAGTATAACACACCTAATAACACACCTCCAATTAATATACCCGTGCATACATATATGACATCGGGTATATTAGATTTGCTCCTTCGTTTGTAACGCATCGATCTAGACGAGCTAGATATAGTGTCAAGGGTACGTATCGGCTCAGAATCGAAAAATGAGTCGATCTAGCTATGTGTGTCTGTCCGTCCGTCTGTGTGTCAGCACGATAACTCAAAAACTAAAAGAGCTACAGTTTTGAAATTTTCACAAAATATTTTTCAATCAATTTCTAGGTTCCCTATTTTTTTTGGTTAAGATCGGACCAAAACTTCAGGTAGCTCTCGAACAACTAACTTTTTCAACTCCAACATTTTCATACAAAAATTTTAAATTTTGCTTGCATCTTGAAATTATATGAATTTTGTTTTTTTTGTTTTTTGTTTTTGTTACAAAAAGTAGATAACGATTTCGAGTTAGAAATTCATATGATTTAAATGATGCGTAGTTTATTTAAGATAAGCAAAAAAGAAGACAAAGATTTTTTTTTAGTAAATGGCTTATTGATATTGATAGATTGATAGATTATGAATATGATGATTATTATATGAATATGATCATATGAAGTTGATTTTGCTTAAGTTTAATATATTGGTGAATTAAAAATTAATTATAAGAGATAGAATTGAAAAATTAGAGCAAGAGTTTTGGAAATCACACAAAACATTTTTTGGACATTTTTGAGGTTCCCTATTCTTTTTGTTTAAGACCAGATCAAGGTTTTGGGGAGCTGCCACACAACTTCTTTGCACCAATATGAATTTCTTAGAAACTGATTATACTACGAGGATGAAAATTACACACTGTTAGTTATATAATGGATCGAGCACTTATATGAAGTTTCAAAATGTTACGGACCCGTTTTCGGGCAGCTGTCATACAAAGTAATCAATTCGATAACTGTGAATCTAATGAAGCTACGAGGTTAGAATCAAAACTGGGCAGATAAAGTAATAGGACAAGTTAGTTGGCAAAGTTGGACATCACTCGGACCAACTTTTAGGGTGGGCTATTTTTTTTTTTTTATGGGATAATAAGTTAATCAAAAATTATGGGATACCTAATAAGTTAAATATTTTTTAAACTATTTTACTTTCTTATATTTTTTTTGTAATATTTATAATAGCATAGGGGAAATAAATAACGGTTAGTGGGTATGCACGGGTATCTAAAAGTTGACAAGGGCAACTATAATCTTCCTCGTTTTTCATTTAAAATTACTTTAAACTAAAATACAAATAACAAGTTAAATATCTGCATTTTATTTGTTACAATAACTGGTTGATCGTGAAAACTAAATAAAAATTTTATTGTTTACAATAATCTATGTTACTATACTATCACAACAAGATCATTGCACTTACTTGTTGTACATTATCTAGTTGACCTTGTCTATTATTTACAAAAGTGTTTTCCGGAAATTAATTATGCCGGTATCACGATGCCGGTATGCCGGTTAAGGTCATTGAACTTGGGATAATACCTCATTTGCATAAATATTTTCCCATGCCCAAGTGACATGACTACTGATACAGAATACATCTTCATCAAATTTTCAGAACATTATATATTAGATTACTATTTATATTTAGAATGTACTAGCAGATATACCCGGCGTTGCCCGGAAGCTTGCAAATTGTAAAAACGTAAGCTTCAGCCAATTTTTTGAAATACGACTTTGCTTATAAATGAAGCCACAAAAAAATATTTGTGGAGTTCCGTTAACCCATCGTGGCCCAACAGCTTTTTATAGGTTTTTTCGTTGCTTTGTTATATATATTAGAAATGATTTAACCGATTAACTTCAAATTTTGTATATGTGTTCTTCTTTGAAAATGAAGCTCAATTTACTAACAGACTTGGAAGTTGTTAACCCCTGTCGACCCGACGATTGTTCAAAAAAAAATTTGTAAGTAAATTACGTCCAATTTCTGAAAGTAGGTACAACTTCTTTTGAATTAGGGGAATGCTTAAAAAAATGTTTTGTCGAGTTCTTTTAACCGATTGCGAAACAAAAACTTTAAAAAACAGTTTGAACGATTATCTCTAATTTTTCTATACATGGTGCTTCTTGAGAATTTGGTGCTCCTTGACGATAGAGTTGAGGATGTTAGGTTTCCGGAGAATAATGTTAACTGAATTAAAATGACTATTGGTCAAATGGGGATACTAAATTTGCCATTATATTATTATACTATGTCAATAGTAGTTATCTTGAATTGCCAACGTTTGAATAAAATATAGTCGATGGTTTATAAAAGATTTAAAAATTTGCTTTTCAACTTATATTTTGTTTAGTACTCACCTGAAAGGTGTAATACGCTCTTCCTCGTTTTTTTATGATTTGATGAGAGAAATGTAGGCTTATTTTTTGGAAAAACTGTTTTAAAATACTATGTTTTTAAGCATTATATATAAGAAATTGAATTTTTTGATTTTTAGATTTCATTTGAAGAAAACTGAAATTTTCATTGAATCTTTGTTCAAAACGCACAAACAGGTCAAAACCAAATTAACCATGTGGGTTTTAATTAAAATGCTGGTACAAAATTTTCAATAAAATACTTTTAATCGTATAAGAAAATAAAATTTATAGAAAACTTGATGGCGTCGTCGTGGAAAACGGGTTAATCGAATTAACTAAAACTTTTTGCAGCCTCTCTTTAGACTGCAAAACCAACCTGTAAAATTGGACACAAATCGAAAACACAAAATTTTTTGAAAGTCCGCCAGGCCGAAATGGGTTAAATTATTCGAACCAAATTTATACAACTAATTTTGGTTGCTAAGAGGAACATTTGTGCAAAATTTCAAGTCAATTTGTCAAACGGTTTTGACTCGAAATCAAAAACATTGAAAAAGCTTCTTTGCGCCCTCGTGTCCAAACGGGTTAACCGAACTCAACTAAAATTTGTGCCAGACTCTATTGTCGACTGCGAAACCACCTTGTAAAATTGGACACAAATCGGAAATACAAAATTTTTTGGAAGCCCGCCACGTCGAAATGGGTTAAATTATTCCAACCAAATTTATACAACTAATTGCGGTTGCTAAGAGGAACATTTGTGCAAAATTTCAAGTTAATCGGTCAAACCGTTTTGACTCGACATCAAAAACATTGAAAAAGCTTCATTGGCCCTCGTGCCCAAACGGGTTAATCGAACCCAACAAAAATTTGCGCCAGCCTTTCTTTTCGACTGCAAAACCACCCTGTAAAATTGGACACAAATCGGAAACAAATAATTTTTTGGAAGCCCGCCGGGCCGAAATGGATTAATATTTTCGATCCATCTTTATACAACTAATTCCGTTTGCTAAGAGGAAGATTTGTGCAAAATTTCAAGTCAATCGGTCAAACTGTTTCGGCTCGACATCAAAAACATTGAAAAAGCTTCATTGCGCCCTCGTGCCCAAACGGGTTAACCGAACCCAACAAAATTTTGTGCCAGCCTCTCTTTTTGACTGCAAAACCACCCTGTAAAATTGAACACAAATCGGAAGCACAAAATTTTTTGGAAGCCCGCCGGGCCGAAAGGAGTTAATTTATTCCAACCAACTTTATAACATTAATTCCGTTTAATAAGAAGAACATTCGTGCAAAATTTCAAGTTAATCGGTCAAACCGTTTCTACTCGACATCAAAAAAACGAAAAAGCTTAAAACGGCTCTGGAGCCGCAACCTGTTGACTTATAAAAATGCGACATAGCCTATGTCACCCTCCGGGCTCCCAGAATTATTCCTTTAAAATTTTGTGACAATCGGACCAGTGGTTTTCACGTGAATCCTGGACAAACAAACAAACAAACAAACAAATTTTCTTCTTTATATATTAGAAATTGCTTATTTTTTGTAATAACTGTACAAAATTATACTCTCTTTATAGCGCGTTAAGCTGCACGAATAAAATTCAAAAATACTTAAAAACGTTTTTATAATTGAAAAAATTATAAATTTTTTTTTAATAAGGAAATTTCAAACTCAAGAACTGTTGCCTTAAATTTCAGTATGCATAGGAAAAAAATAATAAGTTTCGTATAATATTAGTCTAATATAAATTACACAAAACGGATTTTTTATGTAAATTTAAAAGCATAAAAAGCTCGAATTTCGGGCACAGGGCGTTCCTAGTATTTAAATATTTTTATAATAAAATTCAAAACGGTTTATCAAAACAAACCATATTGATACCATAACAACTATAATAATTTTCAAAAAAAAAATTAAGTTAAACAAAAAATCGATGGCTTAGTGGTAAGGACGTTGGCCTTTTAATTGAAAAGTGTGGCATAATTTTTTTTAATTCATCATTTTTTTTATTAATTTTTTTTGTAATTAAATATAAAAAAAAAAAAAAAATATTTTGAATTTTCTGTCAAACAGTTCAATTGCAATATTTTTCAATAAAGCTACTGTTCAAATATTCTAATTTTTAAAAAAATCTTTGAGTTCCTGTGGCGGAAATCTCCTTGGACGTCTATAAAATGGATTAATGTCTTAACATTACAATAAGGCTACTGTTCAAATATTCTAATTTTTAAAAAAATTTAAGACAGTTAAAAAAAATTTTTTTGGTACTTTAACACATTGCGGTAAAATGTACCTTTAAAAGTACTAAAGAATTTTATTGAATCAAATTTACGTAAATAAAAATTATTAACGTTCTAATTATATTATGAATATAAATAACCCGAAATAATGTATTTTAAAATTGAAATAAAAATTTGTATTTAATAATGTTAAACTAGGGACCTTGGTTGTGTACATGTGGCCAATTTAAAATATTACTCTTATTATATTTTTTTAAAAGAACCTTTATTAAATTAATCGTTTGACAATTTCTTTATTATTTCAGAGACGTTGTTTGCGCTCGGTTAACAATTATTGACTGACTTAATCTGATATATTAAAATCAATCAAGGTATGTTTTTACATCTGTCAATAGAAATAAATATTATATATGGGATAGTAGATCTTACTTACAGTAGGCAGCCAACGAACAACGAAAATCTACCACCAATAAAATCCACCACCACAATTGGTCATCCTGACAGGACGTTCGCCCTCGAACGTGGATGTAGTTATTATTTTTCTTTTCATACATACTAAAAAAAATTTTACACACATTTCCTTATTTTAACGGTTGTTTATTGTTCAATAGAGGTACCTATTACTTATTTTATTACTAACCTTTTTTTTTGGTTTTTTAAATTCAATTAAATGGTCTAAGTCGATACTTAACACCATTTTCTAGTTGAATAGATAATATCTTTCAACTATTTTGTTTAATTTTTAATTAAATATAATTTCAATACTTTACATATCCTATTTTCATTATTTAATTGTTAAATTTTAATATAATATTTCTGTTTTATTATTTAGTGTAAGTAAGGTACTTATCACTTTGGTTTTTAGTTGAATAGAACACCGTTCAACTTTTTTTTATTCTAATTGAATTATAATTTACATACTAATGAGATTTTCAGCTTCAATTATATATTTTCAGTTTCAATTTAATAATAACAATAATAAGGGGTGTTCAAAATTGAGATATCATTTTGATTTTGCCGCCATTTTTTTTTCTACCTGTAATTTTTATACGAGGTTTCTTTAGGTATATTCTAAATACATTCCGGTTAGTTAATATGAAGCGCTACACGAAGGAACAACGTGTTTTTGTTTTTACAACATTTTTTGAAAATGGTAAAAGTTTTCAAGATGTAATTAGAAAATTTTTTTTTGAAGGAAAAGTTCGAAGATCGCATTATTTCTCGTAGAAGAGGAGTGAATTGGCCACCAAGATCGGGCGATTTGACACCGTTGGAATTTTTTTTGTGGGGTTTTGTGAAATCTTAAGTGTACAACAATAATCCCACAACAATTCAAGAGCTTAAAAACAACATTATCGAGCAGATTTCAACCATTGAGAACAGTTTATTGAACAACGTGATTCAGAATTTTGGTAAAAGATTGGAAGCCCACCGAAGTAGAAGAGGGGGGGGGGGGGGCCCACTTGGTCGACATAATTTTTCATTATTAACTGGAACCTATTTGTAATAATTTAAAATAAAAATATATTTAATATTTCAAAAAAGTCTTTTTTTATTAAAATTAAAATGTTACCTCAATTTTGAACACCCATATTAATAATAATAATAGCAATAACAGTAATAATAATAATTATAATACTAAAAATAATAATAATAGTAATAAAAATAATAATAAAAGTAATTACAATAGTAATAACAATAATAATAGTGTTATTAACAAAAAACCAAGTCTATTTTCAAAATTAATGCAAAACAAGTAAAGAAACAGTCAGTCAGTGCAACCGACTTAGAAATACCCTACACCTATTTGGTTCAAATTTAATGACATATCCATAAGTCATTTTAACGCCATAAAAGCTGTTATTAATTTGATGGTAGTTTTATTAATTTCGATGATAAACTTTTACACATTGGGGGGTCTAAGAAAGGTACAAAATTAAAGGGACACGCAGTAAATAGTAAAGAACACCCATGTGCCAAATTTGAAGCTTCTACATTTGTTTCAAGTTACTATCTTTATTAATTTCGAAAATATGCTTTAAGGTCCTTGGAACTGAGTGGCTGGTCCCCACCCACTACCCCAATTGGGCTCAAATTTCAAGGAAACTAAGGAGATCGAAAGCGACACTCTGATACCAAATTTGGAGGTTCTATCTTCATTGGTTTCGGAATTATGCTAGTTTGGCCTGAATTCGATCAAAAAGTTCTAAGTTCCAAACCCATTGTCCAATCCTCACCGTACGCAACTGCCGCCGTAGTTTCATTACCAATAACCTACAGCACAAATTTCATGAAGATAACGTCATTAGTTGTTGAGTTATCGTGATTATTTATATATGTTCGTTAGTCCTGAAAACGATTAAAAGGTCCAGAATCCGAACCCTTGGGCTAATTTCGCCCTTATGCAGTCCACGCTTAACTTTAAGCACTAGTTAACCCTTGTACACAATTTCAACGTTCTATCTTAATTTTAAGTTACTATTTTTAATAATTTCGTTTATAAGCTTTTAAGACTTAAGAGGTCTAAGAGGGATACTGAACCACCACTACAATTGATCCCAAATTAGGGGGACGCGCAAGGGATAGTAAAGAACACCCTTGTGCCAAATTTGAAGCTTCTACATATTTTGAAGTTGTTATCTTTATTAATTTTAAAGATATGCTTTAAGGTATTCGGAAATGTGTGGTTGGTCCCCGACCCACTACTCCAATGGGGCCTAAATTTCAGAGACATTAAGGAAATAGGGAGGGACACCCTGATACAAAATTTGGAGGTTCTATTTTCTTTGGTTTCGGAAATATGCTAGTTTGGCCTAAATTCGATCAAAAAGTTCTAGGTTCCGAACCCATGGTCCAATCCCGAACTTACGCAAGCCCCGAAGTAGTTTAACTACTAGTAACATACAGCACAAATTTGATGAAAAAAGCGTCATTAGTTGTTGAGTTATTGTGATTTTTTAAATATGATCGTTAGCCCTTCGATCGATTAGAAGGTCCAGAATCCGAACCAATGATTTCGCCCATATGCAATCCCCGCCGTACTTTCAGTCCTAGTAACCTACAGTTAAAATTTCATCAAGATAGTTCCATTATTTTTTGAGTTATCGTGCTTACGGATGGACGGACGGACATGGCTATAACGACTCAGGAGGTTACGCTGATCAAAAATATGTATACTTTTCTATATCTAGCTTGCTTCCTTTAGGTGGTTACAAACACCATACCAAAGTTAATATACGCTTTTACCTATTCTATAGGTGTAGGGTATAAAAAAAAACTCTCTTAGTATGCAGGATCGAGAAATCGTTTCAGTCAAAAAAAAAATCAGATCAAAAGACCTTCTAAGTAACGATTACTCAAATTGGGTTAAAGGCGAAACTATTAACATTCAAAATAATTTTAAACTGGGCAAAATAGATGAAGAACCTAAGCATTTAAGTACAGAAGACAGTGTGAAAAGTTTTTTCAAATCTATGGTTCCCTCGATTGTTAGATTAACAAAAACAGCAATCGAGTCTGGTGAAAATACGTATGCCTTATCTAGATTAAGAGAACACAGAATATACAACAATGTGAGATTATTTTTATCATATTTTCATGATAAAGAAGATAATTGTTATGATGGTATTACGCAAACAAGTCTTAAAGTACTTATTCATCAAGAAGGGCTGCTAAATAGCTATGTCGAACTCTGAAATTTGTATTCTGCTTATCATGATAGCACCGGAATATCCAAAAGTCAAGTAATTAAAGATTTAGCTTATTTTAGGACATATTAATAATAAATACAGATGACACTTACAAAAACGTCGTGGCAAAATTAAATGATTAGTAAACCAGGACAAGTTACAAACACAATAATATAAATATGGAGCATTTAAATGCTAGAAGTTTAAGGAAAAATATGACTGAAATCGAACTTTTTGTTAAAGACAGAATTGATGTAGACATTATTATGATTGGCGAAACGTGGTTATACTCAGATGAAGAAAAAATTTTTAATATACCTAGCTTCTCTGCATCTTTTAACTCTAATAATGAATCAAGAGGAGGTGGAACCGCTATTTTTATTAAGCATAGTATTCGGTATACGGTTTTAGAAATATTTGAGCAATTCAATACTATAATTATTTCGTTAAATAAAACTTCTCCATCCTTAAAAATTGCAGTTACCTACAAAAAACCAAGTGATAACAATAGCGATTTACTAGCACATCTGGATTTAATTTTTAACAAATTCAAGAATACAGTTCTGATGGGTGATATTAATACTGATTTATTAACAGACAGAGAGCTCTCCAGATCTTACAAATTGATGTTAGAATCTAACGGAGTTACCATAAAAAACGTACTTAGTTATGAATCTGCTACTAGAGTGACTGAACATTCTTCTACGATAACCGATCATATTCTGACAGACCTAGAAAAGTTTGACTTTGACATTAAGCTTCACGATATAGTTAATCTGGATTATAAAGCGATTAGTGTCAAATTAAATAAAGTTTTAAGAAAGATTGAACCTATTTTTAGAAGGGAAATCTACAACACAAATTTTAAGAAATATAAAGAAAATGTAAGAAAGTTACTTGAAATAAATAAATGTCATAGTGTGGACGACCTTATAAAAATATTGCAAAAAGTAAAGGTGAATTCTACAATTGAAACACTCCGAAGAGTTAGAAACAGTAATCATTGGATAACAAAGGAATTATTAAATATGATCAAAAAGAGGAATAGTTTGTTCAAAAAGTTGAAAAATTAGCCTAACAATATAGATATTAAAGCTAGTTTTAAAAATGCAAAAAACAAGGCGACGTATGAAATAACTAAAGCCAAACAAAATTATTTTAATGATAAACTACAATTAGGTGGTTTTGAAAAGCTCTAAATTTGGAAAGAAAAATTTGGAAAGCTCTAAATAATCTCATCTTAAAAAAATCAATTGAGTCGAGCAAGGTTATTAAAGAAATAAACGGTAATGGATACAGAACATGTGATAGCTTTGAAATTGCAAATTTCTTCAATTCTTATTTCAGTTCAATCGGTAGTAAACTAGCAGATAAAATTACTGGTGCTGAAAAATACGTAATAAAAAAAAAGATTCGTTGAAAAGTCTGTTTCTACCTACAGACGAAACAGAAATATGTAACATCATCATAATATCTCAGCTTCAGATTTAAAACATGTTGTAACTTTAATAAAATCTATAATTGTATGCGTAATAAATAAATGTCATAGTACTGGTACATATCCTAAGTGTCTTAAGTCAAGTATAGTTTCAATTGTACCTTTCTTTCAATCTGGGTCAACATTGGATGTATCAAATTACAGATCAATTGCGCTCTCAAGTTGTGCAGTTTGTGCAAAAAGTTGTAGGATTTGATACAAATCAATTTGGTTTTCAAAATAAAATTGGAACAGAATATGCAATTCTAAAATCCACCAACTCTATTATAAATAAATTGGATCAAGGAAATTATGTATGTTCGGTATTTGTTAATCTAAAGAAGGCCTTCGATTCAGTAAATCATAATATGTTACTTAACAGATTGCATGAAATTGAAATAAGGAGTACAGCTAACAACTTACTCTACTCATATCTGAATAATAGAAAAACTATTACAAAAATTAACGGGCTAACTATAAGATCTTTACTGACGATACCTTACTTATCTATAATGCTAGAACCTGTAAAGAACTTGAAACTCTTGTAAATACCCAAATCAGTATCACAAATCAGAATTTACGAAAATTGATTAAAAGGTAATAAATTAACTACAAATGCGGAAAAACAAAGTTTATAGTATATAAAATAAAGAATAAAATTGATATAAATCCCATTCTATTGGTAAATAAGACTAAAATTGAAAGAGTTCCTGCATATAAATACCTTGGAGTTGTAATTGATGAAAAACTGAAGTGGGAAGAGCATATTAATAAATTAGTAAAAAAAATTATACCTCTGCTGGGTGCCTTCAAAAGAAGTGGAATTATATTGAACAAAAAAACTGCATATAAGTTATATTATTCTCATATTATTTTGCACATCAGATACAATTTATGCAACTGGTCCAGCTGTTCATTATGGTTGAAAGATAAAATTAGTGTTCTAATAAATAAAGCCATTAAATGCTTACATAAGTACGACTGGCGTACCCCAACAAATGAAATTTTTCAACGCACGGGATATCTGAAGTTACCCGAAATCATTATTTTGGAAAAATCTAAACTAATTTTTAAAATAGACAAGTGATGAAAAAAACCACGGGTTTTTAAAAAAGCACATTTCCAAAATGGTGACCGGACAAAACAGAACAGGATAAAACAGAACATGATAAAACAGAACCAGATAAAACAGAACAAGATAAAAAAGAACATGATCAAACAGAACGATGATAAAACAGAACAATGATAAAACAGAACAATGATAAAACAGAACAGTGATAAAACAGAACAATGATAAAACAGAACATTTGGAAAATAATTTAAGAAATTTTAATGCAAAAAATCTTCAACAGTTAAATCGAAACTATTTTTTAAAATTGGATATCAATTGTTTGAATTTTAAAACAATTTTATATATAAATTCTAAAACTTTAAATTAAAACAATTATGAACAATTAAAGTTATTTTAAACTATTAAAATGTAATTTAAATAAATATATTATTATAAAATAACAAACAAAAAAACATATAATTAAAAACAAAACATAAATAAGTTTTAATTAATAAAATAATTAAAAAAAAATAAAATAAACTATTAAATAACAAAAATATAAAATAACAACAATAAAAAACAAAATATAATTAAAAACAAAACATAAATAAGTTTTAATTAATAAAATAATATAAAAAAAAATAAGAGAGTGAAATAATCTAAAAAAAAGAATATTATTAGTTAATTAATTCATATTTATTAAATTTCATTATTTAATTTAATAAGAAAAAACTATGTATATAAATATATTATTTAATTAATAAGTTTTAAATATTTATTTAATTTTAAACTATTTTAATATACAAAAACTAGTAAATTTTTTAAACAAAGTGGAAAAACCAATAGGTAGAGGTAAAATTAAATGAAAATAATGATTGCATTTTACGGAGGCATTTAATAGGTAAACTTACACAAAAAACGTTCGTCCAAAAACTTCAAATTAAAAAACCCATTTGTTTTCCAGGTACACTTATAACCCCTTTGTTAGCAAGTACTAATAATTTTTTTTATTTAAATATATTTATGCGCAAAATATTTAAAAAAATATATATAATATATTTCATATATTACGTATAAATATGGTATAATAAACACTTTATTAAATAATAAAACAATTTTAATAAAATTTAATTTAATTCGTGCCTTTTTAGTTAAAAATAATAAAATCTATATCTATATAATATATTTTTTTTTAATATGTTCTGTTTTATCACTGTTCTGTTTTATCATTGTTCTGTTTTATCATTGTTCTGTTTTATCATTGTTCTGTTTTATCATCGGTCTGTTTGATCATGTTCTTTTTTATCTTGTTCTGTTTTATCTTGTTCTGTTTTATCATGTTCTGTTTTATCTTGTTCTGTTTTATCATGGAACCTTTCAAAATAATATAGTGTTTCATACTGAGTATTTTATCGGAATATAATGTTGAAGCGAAATATATATGTACGTTGGTGACTAAGTTACTACTTACTTACAGAAACAGTAAATTTTTTTATTTTTAAGTCCTAATAGCCCCTTTATAAGGGAATGTTGCCCAATTTCTCAAAGATCTAATCCTCACTACTCCCCTTCCCCCAACTTTTTTAGGTTCAAGGAATTAAATTATGAATTCTACCAAAATTTGGAATTTTACTTAGAATTTTACTATTTAAGAAAAAATGGTGAAAACTGAGAGACACTTTCTTCAATTTAAAGAACCGCTTTTAAATTTAGGAAAATCTTTTAACATATGTTAAAGTATAATGTTGGACCTTCAAATTTTGTATATTAACAAAAAAAAATTTGAACAGGTATTCAAGTTACAGGTATTTGAAAATATAAAAATTTCAATTTTCAAGCCCTTATAGCTGCTAAACAGGGGACACGACAAAAAAATTTTGTTAACCGACTCCTACTAATTTCTAAGGATCTAACTTCTCCTAAAACTTCAAGACCCTAGCTTAAACAGTTTAGACGATATGTGGGGTCAAAAATTTTGTAAAAATTGAGTTTTGTTTAATGGTAAATTTTACTATCGTATGGAACTCTGTACATTTTAATGATGTATTTTTGTAAAACCTAAGAAAGCAGCTTTCTTTTACCGTTTTTAGTTTGAAAATAAACCTAACAGAACTCTTATTATACCAATTTAAATATAGGGCTTTTTTGGAATTTGCGGGAGCTTTAGCTTTGTCACCCTTCAAAATTAAGAAAAACCTTTGACACATGTTGAAATATAATTAAAGAGCTTTCAATTTTGTAAATCAAAAAAAAAATTTAAACAGGTATTCAAGTTACCGAGGTTTAAAAAAAGCAAAATTTCAATTTTCGGGCCCTTATAGCTGCAAAACAGGGGACGTGAAAAAAAAAATTTGTTAACCGACTTCTACTTATTTCTGAGAATTTATCTACTCCCAAAATTTCAAGACTCTAGCTTGGCCCGTTTAAAAGATATGTGTAGCCAAAAATTTTTCAAAAATTGAGTTTTTCATAATTGGAAATTTTAGTGCCGTATGGCAACCCTATACATTTGTCTTTAAAAAATTTATAAAGTTTATAAAACCAGCTATCTTTTGCCGTTTTCAGATTGAAAATTCACCTAATAGAACTCTTGTTATAACAATTTAAATATAGGGCTATTCCCAACTTTAGGGGGCTGCAGCTCCGTAACTGGTGGGGCTACAGAAAAAAATTCTTCTACGAAATTATTTTTTTTGTAATACCAACTCTTGGTTAAAATTTCTTTTTTAAAAACTTTTGTAAACATACGGACAGACGGACGGACAGAATGAAACTATATAGGCACATTTTTACAAAATTTTTTGAAAATGTGCTAAAAAGGGTTGTACATAAAAACATCATAATTACCAGATTCATAATTACAATACAAGAAGGTTAAACAATTTACATTATGTCAAATCAAAAATAGAGTTATCACGGAATCGTTTTCTCTCGTCATCAATAAGAATTTATAATAAACTGTGGTTGGAGTTAAAAAGTAGTTCAAATTTGAATATATTTATCAAAAAACTGAAGCATTCATTAAAGAATAACCCATAATTTGTGGACATTATAACGCAGGAGTGAAATTTTCCAACGCTCGTAGCACATATCTATATGAGCTGTAATATTTGTGTTCAAATAATTATATATGTATATATATATATGTAAATATATTTAATTTTAAATAATTTACTTTGTTGAATAGTAGGAAGTAACTGCGATGTTTTATACCAAAACTATAAGTTTTGTTCATATCACAGTTAGAAAAAAAATAAAAACAAAAAACAAAAATAAATGTTAAAGTTTCAGAAAAAAAAAAACAAAAGAAAATTGAATTAAAAACATATGTATATTGCTAAGTAAATTTTTAACAATAAATAAAAAAAAAAAATTATGTAATTGTTAAGTTTTAATAAAAATTTTTTTTTAACTATTTAGTGTAAGTCGGTTCTTACTAGTTTTTAGTTGAATAGAAAACACCGTTCAACAATTTTCTTTAATTCTAATTAATTAATAAAATAATAAAATAATTACATAAGTATAATTAACATAACATAAAATAATTACATAAGTATAATTTTCAGTTTCAATTTTTTAATTGTTAAATTTTAATATAATTTTTTTTTATTATTTAGTGTAAGTTGATAGTTATCACTTTGACTTTTTTCAATAGACAATACCTCTCTACCTTTATAATTTTTTTACTTGACAAAGTTGAACATCACTCGGACCAACTTTTAGGGTTATTTTTGATTTTGTTTTTTTTTTTTTTTAAGCAAAAATGATGGGACTATGAATTAAAATTTATTAATTTTTTTTAAATTTTTTTTTTTGTGGTTTTTTTTATGGTTGTTTCGGCGAATTTTTTTTTTTAAATAAAAATTATGAGATAATGAATTAAAATTTTTTTTTTTTGTTTATTTTTATTTTTTATGGCTTTTTTTTTGTTGTTTTTTTTTTTTGTGGTTTTTTTTTTTTTTAAGTAAAAATTATGGAATGATGACTGAAATGTTTTTAAACTATTTTAATATTTTAAATTTTTTTTGTAATATATTTAATAGCTTAAGGGAATTAAATAACGGTTTATTTTATTGTATACATCATAGTGGGTATGCGCGGGTATCTAAAAGTTGACAAGGGCAACTATAATCTTCCTCGTTTAATATGTTTTTTAATTGTTTAACATTAATTTTATTTAACTCTTCCATCTTGTTTAATATTTGTCTGATCCATTTAATATATGTATCTTAATAGGGGTGTAGTTTTTTTTTTTAAAAAAAATTATTGTTGTAGAGGTAAAATAAAAATTATTGTTATTAAATATGTTCAGTTAAATAATTTAGAATACATTTTTTCGTTGAACTTATAGGACGTTTTATTTTATTGTATTATTTTATTTAAAAAAATCGTTTTCCCTTTATTGTATAATTTATAAACTGTTCTGATACTGATTGGGTTCACTGTTTGAATATTCAACTCATCTTCATGCAGTAACATAGAAACATTATTGATAAAATCGGTACCTAAAATTTCTTGTATTAAATTGAATTATCTAAGACTGTATGAAATACGGCATTGTAATTAAAATTATTTCAACAAATTTTCGATAATAAATAAAACAAATTTTTATTTCAAATTATAAATTTAAAAAAAAATAGCAAATTTAAATGTAATCAGCGAATAGTGAGTTGTCAATTGTGCTTGAATATAGATTCCATCACTATTTTTGGAAATGATTCAAAATTTATTTTATATATGCGATTATTTAAAATATCCCACTTCTGACACTATATTTGTGACCAATTTAAAATATTACTCTTATTATATATTTTTTTAAAAGACCATTTATTAAATTAATCGTTTGACAAATTCTGTTAACAATTAATGACTGCCTTAATGTGGCATACTAAAATGAACCTTATGTTTTTACATCTGTCAATAGAAATAAATATTATACATTTGATAGTAGATCTTACTGACAGTAGGCAGCCGATCGCTCGTTCAGTTACACAAAACATCGAAAATCTGACACCAAAGAAATCCACCACCACATACATATGTAAAAAAAAGTATTTTTAAAAGGCTAAGAATTTTACTACAAAACATATTATGTATTACCAGCAGATTTACCTGGCGTTGCCCGGGAGCGTGAAAATTGCAATAATTGAAAACAGCAAAACAAAGTTTCGGCCATTTTTTCGAAGTACTGCTTTGGTTAAAAAGAAAGCCTCAAAAAAATATTTGTGGAGTTCCGTTAACCCGTTGCGGCCCAACAGCTTTTTATAGATTTTATAAATTAGAAATTGTTTAACCGATTGACTTCAAATTTTGTATATGTGTTCCTCTTTGACAATGGAGTTTACTCTATTAACAGACTTGAAATTTGTTACCCCTAATTTGGGAAGGATATTACGTCCAATTTTGCGAAATATTGCTTGTCAAAATTTAAAAAACAGGTTGTTGTTGAGTTCCGTTAACCCATTGTGACTTTACTCTTAAACAGAAACGGTTTGACCACTTGAATGTAAATTTTGTATGCGTACATGTATATACTTATCTTTCCTACGATTATTCAAAAAAAAATTTTTGTGAATTTAATAATTATCAGAAGTTTCAAGTGAAATTTGATAAATTTGTAGAAAAATTGTAAGAATAATTCTAAAGAAAGCGTTTTAAAAAAATTTCTTTATTTACATTTTAAAATTAAAATGTACACCATATGTAATTTTTGTAATTTTCTATAGGCCAAAAGGTAAACTAAATTTGCCACTATGTCATTATACTATGTCAGTAGTATTTTACTTGAATTGCCAACGTTTGAATAAAATATAGTCTGAAAAATCAACCTTTAAAATTGGAAACAAATCAGAAACACAAAATTTTTTGGAAGCCCGCCAGGCCGAAATGGGTTAATTTATTCCAACCAAATTCATACAACTAATTCCATTTGCTAAGGGGAACCTTTGTGCAAAATTTTAAGTCAATCGGTCAAACCGTTTTGACTCCATCAAAAAAACGAAAAAGCTTAAAACGGCTCTGGAGCCGCAACCTGTTGACTTATAAAAATGTGACATAGCCTATGTCACCTTCCGGGCTCTCAGGATTATTTCTTTAAAATTTTGTGACAATCGGACCAGTGGTTTTCACGTGAATCCTGGACAAACCAACAAACACACAAACAAATTTTCTTCTTTATATTAGATATTTGATTAATTAAAAACCAAATATTTTTTTAATAAACTACAAAATTTTAATTTTTTTTTTTTATTTTTATTATATCATATATTTTATTGATTTATTACGATATAGGTAATATGTAATTAAGAAATTGTGTACAATACTTAAGTTGTGTTCAAAGGTATATCCTGAATGTATATTTATGTATTTAAAGTAAAATAAATTTTTATATTTAAATGAATTATATTAAAAGTTCTAAATTTGTCATTGTATTTTAGAAATACATTTATTGCATATTTTGCAATTATAAGCTTTTCCAATAGAAAATCATAAAATTTTGTGTTTAAAACCTAACTAAATTTTTCCAATTTTGTAACCGAATTGAAAGAAATGTATTCAACATTTATTTCAAGTATTTTTGTTTTTTAATATTTTTAAATAGATAAGTTAGTAAATATTTTTAATATTTTTGAATAGATAAAATAATTAGAAAATATTTTAGTATTATAAAGTTAATTTGGTTAGCTATTATAAGATATTTATTGTTGAAACATACATATGAGAAAAAATAATTCGGTGAGATTTTAGAGTTGGTTTCGAAATCAGGGATTCAATAATTTGTTTAGTGGGGGTTTGGACGGCAGCCTCCACTTTTATAAGATATTTATTGTTGAAACATGGAAAGATTGCTATGGAAAGATTTGATTTTCATATGTGGTAGCAGAATACGCTTAATTGATTTGTTAATTATTAATGCGACACCACCCTCCTACGGGACCTTTGTCTCAGTGTTAAGGGCAGAAGTCCCAGTGGGACTTCTGACATTTTTTAATGGTACTTTTGTCTCACTAAAATTTGTTAAAAGTCCCATTAAAATATTAAATAATTTTGCAAACAAAAATCAAAATTTGTCATATTGATATACTATAAATGGGATGGTGTCATAATTGCAAAAAAAAAAATTCAAAGTTCGAAAATATTTATTTAAGAAAAATAATTAGGAAGGATTTTAAAGTTGGTTTCAAAATCAGGTTTTCAATAATTTGTTTAGCGGGGTTTTGGGGCAGCAGCCCCCACTATTATAAGATGTTTATTGTTGAAAGATATGTAAAAAAAAATAATTCGGTGAGATTTTAGAGTTGGTTTCGAAATCAGGGTTTTAATAATTTGTTTAGCCCCCCGCTTGGTTGCGGCAGCCCCCACTATTATAAGATATTTATTGTTGAAACATACATGTAAGAAAAAATAATTCGGCTAGATTTTAAAATTGCTTTCAAAATCAGGGTTTCAATAATTTGTTTAGCGGGGGTTTGGGGGCGGCAGCCCCAATATTATAAGATATTAATTGTTGAAACATACATGTGAGAAAAAATAATTCGGTGAGATTTTAGAGTTGCTTTCGAAATCAGGGTTTCAATAATTTGTTTAGCGGGGGTTTGGGGACGGCAGCCCCCCACTATTATAAGATATTTATTGTTGAAACATACATGTAAAAAAAATTAGTTTTTCAATATTTTTTTTTTCGACATTTATTGTTCAATATTTTTTTTTTCGATATTTTTTTTTCAACATTTTTTACATTCAACATTTTATTTTTTAGTAATTTTTTTTTCAATATTTTTTTTTTCAACATTTCTAATTCGACATTTTGTTTTTCAACATAATGCACTTGATTAACAACTTAAAATTTCTTGAAATTTCAAATCTTTTTAAAAACAAAAATATTACTGTTTATTTTTTGTTTGTATAAATAGTGAGAAAAGTATTGAAATCGTAAAAACAAAAATTAATGGAGAATTAATTTAGAATTTTTAAAAATTATAGGGAAAAATTTTGAAAAATAAAATGTTGAGAAAAATACAACGTATTTTCTTAACATTTTATGCATTCAACATTTGTTTTCGACGTTTCGTTTTACAACATTTTTTGTATTCTACATTTTTTATAACATTCTATTTTTCAACATTTTTAATCCAATTTCGATCCATTCCCAAATTACCCATTAATTAAATTTGGATCCTCGAAAGAGTCAAAAGGAGGACATATTTTTGTTTAAAAGTATTAATTGTACTTTTAAACAAAAATATGTTTCCGATAAAAAAATAAACAAAATTATTTCATTATTAAATATTTTTCATTACAAAAATAAAATTGGAACTTCTGACCCACTTCAATGAACCAGAAATCCCATGGGACTTTTGACCTTTGTTTTTTGGTAGTTTTGTCTTACTGCTATAAGACAGAAGTCCCATGAGATTTCTGGCCATGGGACTTGTGACATGTCACCAAATTTAACTAATGATTTTGCATTGTCCTTTGCTTATCAAGAACTACTGTTACTAATTTTATTTAAATTTCAATTTAAATTTACATGTTGCCCTATATATATTTGTATTAAAAAAATTATAAATGGATATCTTTTTCAATTGTGGTTTTAAGTTGGTTTTATTTTATACGGAAAAAGAATTTTTCAGATGTCCTGCACTTCATTAGTGCCGATCATTTTATTTTAAACATTATATCATATACTAAGTTTTTATGCCCTGACCTTTGAAATAGGCAAAATGGTATATTAACTTTGGTATGGTGTTTGTAACCACCTAGAGGAAGCGAGCTAGATATGGGAAATTATATATATTTGTGATCAACGAGATCTCCTGAGTCGGTTTAGCGACATCCGTCCACCCGTATGCACGATAAGTCAAAAATCAATGGAGCTATCTTGATGAAGCTTTAACTGTAGGTTTCTAGTAATAAAAGTGCGTCAGGGATTGCATATATATATATTTGTGATAAGCGTGACCTCTTGAGTCGATATAGCCATGTTTGTCTGTCCGTCCATAAGCCCGATAACTCAAAAACTAATGGTGATATCTAGATGAAATTTAAACTGTAGTACTCAAATTACTAGTTACTAGTACTCAAAGTACGGCGGGGATTGCACATCGGCGAAATTGGCTAATGGGTGCGGATCCTTTTTAATCGTTCTTAACCCTTAGAACATATATAAAAATCGCGATAACTCACCAACTAATGACGCCATCTTCATGAATTTTGTGCTGTTGGTTACAAGTATTAAAACTACGGCGGGGAATACGTATGTTCGGTATTAGACCTTTGAAATTATGAATTATTTTTTGTTGAAAGATATGTAAAAAAAAATAATTCGGTGAGATTTTAGAGTTGGTTTCGAAATCAGGGTTTTAATAATTTGTTTAGCGGGGGTTTGGTTGCGGCAGCCCCCACTATTATAAGATATTTATTGTTGAAACATACATGTAAGAAAAAATAATTCGGCTAGATTTTAAAATTGCTTTCAAAATCAGGGTTTCAATAATTTGTTTAGCGGGGGTTTGGGGGCGGCAGCCCCCACTATTATAAGATGTTTATTGTTGAAAGATATGTAAAAAAAAATAATTCGGTGAGATTTTAGAGTTGGTTTCAAAATCAGGTTTTCAATAATTTGTTTAGCGGGGTTTTGGGGCAGCAGCCCCCACTATTATAAGATGTTTATTGTTGAAAGATATGTAAAAAAAAATAATTCGGTGAGATTTTAGAGTTGGTTTCGAAATCAGGGTTTTAATAATTTGTTTAGCGGGGGTTTGGTTGCGGCAGCCCCCACTATTATAAGATATTAATTGTTGAAACATACATGTGAGAAAAAATAATTCGGTGAGATTTTAGAGTTGCTTTCGAAATCAGGGTTTCAATAATTTGTTTAGCGGGGGTTTGGGGACGGCAGCCCCCCACTATTATAAGATATTTATTGTTGAAACATACATGTAAAAAAAATTAGTTTTTCAATATTTTTTTTTTCGACATTTATTGTTCAATATTTTTTTTTTCGATATTTTTTTTTCAACATTTTTTACATTCAACATTTTATTTTTTAGTAATTTTTTTTTCAAGATTTTTTCCATTCAATATTTTTTTTTTCAACATTTCTAATTCGACATTTTGTTTTTCAACATAATGCACTTGATTAACAACTTAAAATTTCTTGAAATTTCAAATCTTTTTAAAAACAAAAATATTACTGTTTTTTTTTTGTTTGTATAAATAGTGAGAAAAGTATTGAAATCGTAAAAACAAAAATTAATGGAGAATTAATTTAGAATTTTTAAAAATTATAGGGAAAAATTTTGAAAAATAAAATGTTGAGAAAAATGCAACGTATTTGCTTAACATTTTATGCATTCAACATTTGTTTTCGACGTTTCGTTTTACAACATTTTTTGTATTCTACATTTTTTATAACATTCTATTTTTCAACATTTTTAATCCAATTTCGATCCATTCCCAAATTACCCATTAATTAAATTTGGATCCTCGAAAGAGTCAAAAGGAGGACATATTTTTGTTTAAAAGTATTAATTGTACTTTTAAACAAAAATATGTTTCCGATAAAAAAATAAACAAAATTATTTCATTATTAAATATTTTTCATTACAAAAACAAAATTGGAACTTCTGACCCACTTCAATGAACCAGAAATCCCATGGGACTTTTGACCTTTGTTTTTTGGCAGTTTTGTCTTACTGCTATAAGACAGAAGTCCCATGAGATTTCTGGCCATGGGACTTGTGACATGTCACCAAATTTAACTAATGATTTTGCATTGTCCTTTGCTTATCAAGAACTACTGTTACTAATTTTATTTAAATTTCAATTTAAATTTACATGTTGCCCTATATATATTTGTATTAAAAAAATTATAAATGGATATCTTTTTCAATTGTGGTTTTAAGTTGGTTTTATTTTATACGGAAAAAGAATTTTTCAGATGTCCTGCACTTCATTAGTGCCGATCATTTTATTTTAAACATTATATCATATACTAAGTTTTTATGCCCTGACCTTTGAAATAGGCAAAATGGTATATTAACTTTGGTATGGTGTTTGTAACCACCTAGAGGAAGCGAGCTAGATATGGGAAATTATATATATTTGTGATCAACGAGATCTCCTGAGTCGGTTTAGCGACATCCGTCCATCCGTATGCACGATAAGTCAAAAATCAATGGAGCTATCTTGATGAAGCTTTAACTGTAGGTTTCTAGTAATAAAAGTGCGTCAGGGATTGCATATATATATATTTGTGATAAGCGTGACCTCTTGAGTCGATATAGCCATGTTTGTCTGTCCGTCCATAAGCCCGATAACTCAAAAACTAATGGTGATATCTTGATGAAATTTAAACTGTAGTACTCAAATTACTAGTTACTAGTACTCAAAGTACGGCGGGGATTGCACATCGGCGAAATTGGCTAATGGGTGCGGATCCTTTTTAATCGTTCTTAACCCTTAGAACATATATAAAAATCGCGATAACTCACCAACTAATGACGCCATCTTCATGAATTTTGTGCTGTTGGTTACAAGTATTAAAACTACGGCGGGGAATACGTATGTTCGGTATTAGACCTTTGGTTCGCATTCTAGAATTTTTTTATCGATTTTAGGCCAAACGAGCATAATTCCGAAACCAATCAGGATAGAACCGTCAAATTTGGTATCAGAGTGTCTCTTCCGATTTCCTTGGTGTTCTCAAAATTAGGAGTCAATTGTAGAAGTAGGTCAAGTCCTTGGTGTTTCATTAGGTGTTTCTTCTTTTTTGCTTTGTGTACGTGAAATTTCTGATGAATTGAAATAGCGGTTCGCGAAATACCCCACTACTCCCAAGACCTTAAAGCATTTATTCGAAATTAATAAAGATAGTACATTGAAAGAAATATAGAAGCTTTAAATTTGGTATAACGGTGTTTTTTCCTATTACTTTTGTGCCCCCGAAATTTAGACTTAATTGTAGTGGTGGTTCACTTGCCTCCTATATCTTTGAAATTAATAAGGATAGAACCTTCAAATTAGATACACGAGGGTTGTTTCCTATTTTCATTCTTATTTAACACTGTTATATATTTAAAAGGCCAACAATTTTACTTTAAAACATATTATGTATTGTAAATTAAAAACAATATATTTTTTTAATAAACGGCTAAAAATTTTTTTATATCATATATTTTATTGAAATATTACCACAAGTAATAATATATAATTAAGAAATTGTAGAATTAAGCAAAGGTACTTGCTGCATGTATGTAAAATTTACTTTTGCCTTTAAATGAATTATATGAATAGTTCTAAATTTGTAATAGTATTAGAACTACAATTATTGCATATTTTGAATTTATAAGCTTTGCTAATAGGTACATGTACTAAGAATTTAAATTAATTTAAATTTTGTAAAATTTGAATTAATAAATATATTATGGCTTTGATTGGCTTTTTATCACAAAATTTAATAATTCAAATTTTTCCTATTTAGCAATTCCATTCAACATTTATTTCAAGTTTTTTTGTTTTTTAATATTTTTAAATTGATAAATTAGTAAGAATTGTTAAAATATTTGAATTGATAAAATAATTAGAAAATGTAAATAAAGTAAATTTAGTTAGCAATGTCTTACGATCAAACTAATAAAAGCTTTTATGGTTTTAAAATGACTTATGGACTTCCCATTTAATTTGAACCAAATAGGTGTAGGGTATTTCTAAGTCGGTTGATGTTGTCCCAAACCCACTCCTCAAATTGGTCCTAAATTTCAAGTACTATATGGACATAGGTAAAGGCGACAAGGAGGTAAATTTTCATTCATTAGGAAGAACAAATCTCGAAATTGTACATTTTGTATCGATTTTGTTCATTTCGGAAGCTGTGTAGACTTGTAAAATATTCAGTGTTCCATCGTCGCCAAAAATGTTGAAACAAGTATTGAAAATTTTTCCATCTTTTTAAATAATTTATTTTCATATCCAGTAGTGAATGTGCAATGAATCATATAGTGAATTTATATATTTTTAAATCTTCTGGACCATTACTAGTTTCACACAAAGGGCGTGAATTTAGACACGCCTCGATTCGATGTAATTCAGTATTTTTCATATGTTTTTTTATTTTTTTTATTTATTTATTTTTATATATAATTATATGTTATAAAATTATTATTATTAGACTTAGACAATAACTTAAAATTGGTATAAAAGTTATTCGCAATTATATTTAATATATTTACATTTATATAAAGTAAATACAAAAATTATGTATATTATTATTATTATTATTATAGCCAAATTTATAATTTTACTCATAAATCTAACAATCTTTTTAATGAAACCTGATCATTTTTTAATAAAGATTTCAATTTTAACGTGAAGCTACTTGTATTACTACATTTCTTTAATTTCTCAGGATAACAGTTGTAGATTCTTATTGAAGAACAAAAATTACTGTTTTTAGCTAATTCAGTTCGAGTTTTTTTATGACATAACTTATCCATATTTCTTGTGTTGTAGTTATGAATACTCCTTCTCTTTTGTAAAAACGTTTTACTTTTGGTGACAACCATATTCTATTTTATGAATAGCTTTAGCTTTTTCTAAAATTATTAATTCATCTAACTTAAAGAATCTCATACTTTTGTATAACTCATCAGTCGGAGTACGCCAATTTAACCTGTAGAGTATAATGATTGCTTTGTTTGTTAAAGTGCTTACTTTCTTTTTTAATGTATTTGAACAACATGATCACAACATTATCACCACATTGTATCTTATATCTGACATATTGTGCGCATTGAATAATAACTTAGCTGATTTATCATATAATATAATGCCGCTTCTCCTAATAGAACCTAGTAATGGTTTTATCTTTTTTAAAATGTAATTCTCTTATAATATCTCTTATTTAGTCGTTTGAAATCAGATATTTGTTTTTTCAATGTTAGGTGTTAGTTTATTTCAATTTAACCATTTCATATATCTTTCCAAATCCTCATTTACTAATCCTTCTAATATCTCAGCATTTTTTGCTGTACAGATTAACAACGTTTCATCAGCAAATATTTTATAGTCAGCTTTAATATTAGCAAATTCCATATTATGTACATGCACTTAATATAACGTGAAATCCAGAACTGACCCTTGTGGCACTCCTATAGTTATAGCACGTTCATTGCTACAAGTACCATTAACTTTGGTTTTCATATATCTGTTTTCCCAAAAAAAAGGTTTTAGTAGTTCATGGGGCAGACCTCTTATACCAAAAACTGGGTCAAATGCCGTGCTTAAATCAACAAAGACTGAGCAGACATAGTTCCCTTTATCAAGATTTCCATCGGCTTATTTTTTCCCATACAAAAATATAAACGTCCCTTTTTAGAATAAAGTGTTAGACCAATTTTAATGAAACAACAACCAAAAGAAAGGTTTTTATTGTTTTCATATTACAATATAGTTTTTTTTTAGAATTTTGCGTTTTTTCAGGTGAAAACCCATCATAAATTTAACCTTAAATCGGTTTAAAGTTGTGATTTATGACTCTAACATTATGTGCCGACTTTCTGTGTAAATGTAATTCATTTTCGGTTGTAACTCGCAGCTCAATCAAACTATTATAGACGCTGAATTATGTATATCTTTTTTTTTTTTGCTTAGATCAAATTTTCAATGAACAAGGAGATTTAATTTTTTTTAAAAGTTTTGTTTTGTTTTTGTTTTTTTTCTTTATCTTAACAAGTAAACTAGAATTAAAGTTCTGGTGAAAAAAATATGTTCTGTTCGAAATGCATAGTAGAGAATGATAACATTTTTGAACAATCGTCCGAACGCCATGGTTGACAAATTCCAAATATATTAATAGAGTGAACTCGATTCTCAAAGAGGAACACATATTTAGAAAATTTGAAGGCAATCGGTTAAACCATTTCTAATTTATATAAAAGTAACGAAAAAACCTATAAAAAGCTGCTGGGCCACAATGTGTTAATGGAACTCCACAAATATTTTTTTGAGCCTCTCATTTTAACCAAAGCAGTACTTCGAAAAAGTGACCAATACTTGCTTTTTTACAATTTACACGCTCCCGGGCAACGCCGGGTAAATCTGCTAGTTACATATATTTAAAATAATTGGAAATACATATAATATGTTTTCAAATTTCTGTCAAAAAATTTAGAAATAAGTAGATACAAGAATTTACTTGAGAGTAACCAAAACAAGCGTAACGTATTGTACTGTACCTCGGATTTTTAAAATTTACAAATTGACAAAATGTATAGAAAAAATAATTATTGGTTTTTCTTATATTTATAAGATTATATTTTAAAAAATAATACTCTTAAATAAATATGATTTAACAGAATACATACAACATAGTTCAAATAGTACTAAAATGTTTAGAAAAAATTACAGTGTTCTATATGAACGACAGCATTAACTCGAATTTTGACTGCTTGACTTCAGTAAATATATGTATATATGTATGTTTAAAAACTGCCATTTTTAATTCCTGAACTCAAAACCAAAAATAAAAATCGGTACATTTTATAACGTTCCAGTGGAAAACAGAAACCTATTTATGGAGTTTCTAGAACTTAAACTGGTAAGATAAGGCAAATCATATATTTTTTGCAGATACCAATCGAAATCTATTTGAGAACTCCAATATAATTATTAAGTATAAGGATATTATATCAACTTCTGGATATAGCATAGTTAATAAAATGGAAAGTACAAGAAATACAACTAACTCGAGCACCTTAATTGATCACATAATAACAAACATAAATGGCAATTATGATGTTAATTATATAATAAAAAATAACTGCCTATCGGACCATCAATTGGCAATAGTAAATATTAAAGCAATTAACATTGAGAAGTTACCAATGAAAAAGTACAACATAAACAAAATCGATTATAATCAAATACGTTCCATAGCAAAATACAAAATAAAAAATAATAATATACCAGAAATCGAAACCTTAGTCAAAACTATACAAGAAGCAAAAAGATTATGTACCAAGACAATACCAATGACAACGAGAAATAATAGCTGGATAACACCTTTTATTCATGACAAGCTGAAAATAAGAAAAGAATTATATAACCGACATAAAAATGATCCGACCAATAGTGAAAAAAAGGTAAAATATATAAAAATGAAGAAAAAGATAGAATAATTAATAAAAAAAGAAAAAAAAAATTATATTAATAGAAATATTAAAAAAGCCGGGAGCGATTCTAGGAAATTATGGAAAATATTAAATAATTCTATAAAAAATACCAATGAAGATAAACTGAAAAATGTTATTCAGGTTATTAAAAGCAATGGTGAAAAAACTAAAAATGATGATGAAACTGCAAACACTCTCAATAATTTTTTTACTGAAATAGGAGAACGTATTAAAAAAAACATTCTAAATACCAACGATTTTACTAACTGCTCACAAAATCTATATAATAGCAACTCGTTGTTTCTTATTTCAGTTATAGAACCAGAAATCCATCAAATTATTATGAATTTAAATAAAATTGCAACTTCAGGATTGCATAAAATTACAGTGAGAGATTTACAAGAGTTGGTCAATATTATAACCCCATCTTTAGTGAAACTGATAAATGAAAGTTTCACTAATGGTATATTTCCTTATTCGTTAAAAAAAGCATATTTAGTTCCTATTCACAAAAATGGGTCAAAAGAAGACTGTGGTAACTATAGACCAATTTCGATTCTAAACTCAATTTCAAAAATATATGAAAAAATTATTAATTTAAGAATAAGAAGTTTCATTACTAAAACAATAGGCTTTAATGCTTATCAATATGGTTTCTCAGAAAAAAGTGGTACAGAATCAGCTATCGCAGCAACCTTGGAACATATTTACGTTAATTTGACGGCTACTATGTTGGTGCAGTTTTTATTGACTTAAAAAAAGCGTTTGATATGGTATGTCATTCCAGACTTATCAGATTACTAGACAACTTAGGAATTTGAGGCAACAGTAATCTCTTACTAAAAAGTTATTTGACAAATGGAACCCAATGTGTTAAAGTTAATGAAGTACTAAGTGATGAACTAGTAATAAAAACAGGCGTACCACAAGGTTCATTGCTAGGGCCGTTATTATATCTGCTGTATATAATGGACTTACCTAAAAACAATATTAAATCAAAATACAACATTTATGCGGATGACACTAACCTTATAGCAAAAGGGAAAACATTAGAAGAGCTTCAACATATACTAAATGATGACTTAAAGATATATTGCAGTTAGTTGGCCCAAAATGAATTATGTATAAATGCGAAAAAAACTAATTATATGATATTCAAAATGCAAAAGAAAACAAATGATAATATTACGCTTAAAGTAAACGATACTAAAATAGAACAAGTTGATAATGTTAAGTACTTGGGAATGATAATTGATGAAAACTTAAGATGGGATAAACATATAAAAAACATTAAAAAAAAAAATTATTCCTATAACAATGGCTGTCAGAAGATTGAGGAGTATTCCAAATTATGCTGCTAAACTTATATATAATGGCCATATATTATCAAGAATTAGGTATAATATATAATGTTCGAGTCATTGTTCATATTTTCATAAAAACCAAATGAGTGTACTAATGAATAGAGCCCTCAAAACTTTATTTAATTTGACTATAAGAACCAGAACTAATAATTTATATAAAATAATTGATTCACTGGATATTAACCAACTAATTTACTTTGAGAAATGTAAATACATGTATAATATCCTGAACAACAATATTAAGTCAAAACTAAAACCTCAAAAAAGGGAGAATATTCATAATTATCTAACCAGAAAAAGGAAAAATATCGAAATTCCTAAAGCCAAAACAAGGTTGAAGCAAAAAAGTCTAAAATGCAGCGCAATAAAACTTTTCAACTCGCTACCGGTAAAAATTAAAAACAGTCAAAATTTAAACATATTCAAAAGTAAACTTAGAAAATTAAAAAAACTTTAGAAATTAATCTTTAAAATTTGACAATTTAAACAAAAAACAAGTGAAGAAACAGTCAGTCGGTGCAACCGACTTAGAAATACCCTACACCTATTTTGTTCAAATTTAAGGACATATCCATAAGTCATTTTAACACCATAAAAGCTGTTATTAATTAGATCGTAAAACATAGCTAACCAAATTAGCTTTATAATACTAAAAACATTTTCTAATTACACTATCTCTTAAAAAATATTACAAATTCTTACTAATTTATTTATTTAAAAATATTAAAAAACAAAAAACTTGTTATAAATGAAAATATATTTATTCCAATTCAATTACAAAATGAAAAAACTCTAGTTATTAAATTTTGCGATAAAAAGCTAATCAAAGCATAATATATTTAATAATCCAAATTTTTAAAAATTGCAATTATTTTAAATGGCTAGTTAATATACCTAATAGAAAAGCTTATACGGAAAATATGCAATAAATGTATTTCTAATATACAATTAGAAATTTAGACCTTTTCATATAATTCATTTAAATATAAAAATAAATTTTACATAAATGCAGCAAGTACCTTTGAACATAGCTGAACCACTACAATTAAGTCTAAATTTCGGGGACAAATAGGAAATATATTCTTTGGCTTTGAAATTATACTCGTTCGGTCTTATATCGATCAAAAGCTTCTAGAATCCGAACTCATTGACCAAACTCGACCAGAACCAATTCCAATGGTACTTTCATTACTAGTAGCCCAGAGTTTAAAGTTCATCAAAATAGCGGCATTATTTTTTGAGTTATGGCGTTTTTAAGATATATGTTTGTTAGCCCTTGAACTTTTCAAGGGTTCCAGAACCCGAAATTATGGTACGATTTCGCCCATATGCAGTCCCCGTCATACTTTCAATACTAGTTAACCCTTGTACACAATTGGAACGTTCTATCTTAATTTTAAGTTACTAGTTTTATTAATTTCGATGATAAACTTTTACACATTGCGGGGTCTAAGAAAGGTACAAAATTAGAGGGACACGCAGGAAATAGTAAAGAACACCCATGTGCCAAATTTGAAGATTCTACATTTGTTTCAAGTTACTATCTTTATTAATTTCGAAAATATGGTTTAAGGTCCTTGGAACTAAGTGGCTGGTCCACACCCACTAGTCCAATTGGGCTCGAATTTCGAGGACACTAAGGAAATCGAAAGCGACACCCTGAAACCAAATTTGGAGGTTCTATCTTCATTGGTTTCGGAATTATGCTAGTTTGGCCTAAATTCGATCAAAAAGTTCTAAGTTCCGAACCCATTGTGCAATCCTCACCGTACGCAATCGCCGCCGTGGTTTCATTACCAATAACCTACAGCACAAATTTCATGAAGATAGCGTCAGTAGTTGTTGAGTTATCGTGATTATTTATATATGTTTGTTAGCCCTGAAACCGATTAAAAGGTCCAGAATCCAAACCCTTGGGCTGATTTCGCCCTTATGCAGTCAACTCTTAACGTTAAGCACTAGTTAACCCTTGTACACAATTTGAACGTTCTATCTTAATTTTAAGTTACTATTTTTAATAATTTCGATTATAAGCTTTTAAGACTTAAGAGTTCTAAGAGAGATACTGAACCACCACTCCAATTGATCCCAAATTAGGGGGACATGCAAGGGGAAGTAAAAAACACCCTTGTGCCAAATTTGAAGCTTCTACATTTTATTAAGTTGTTATCTTTATTAATTTTGAAGATATGCTTTAAGGTCTTCGGAAATGTATGGATGGTCCCCGACCCACTACTCCAATGGGACCCAAATTTCAAAGACATTAAGGAAATAGGAAGGGACACCCTGATACAAAATTTGGAGGTCCTATCTTCTTAGGTTTCGAAATTATGCTCGTTTGACCTAAATTCGATCAAAAAGTTCTAGGTTCCGAACCCATGGTCCAATCCCGAACTTACGTAATCCCCGAAGTAGTTCAATTACTAGTAACCTACAGCACAAATTTGATGAAGAAATCGTTATTATTTGTTGAGTTATTGTGATTTTTTATATGTGATCGCTAGCCCTTCGATCAAATAAAAGGTCCTGAATCCGAACCAATGGGCCGATTTTGCCCATATGCAATCCCCGCCGTACTTTCGGTCCTAGTAACCTACAGTTAAAATTTCATCAAGATAGCTCCATTATTTTTTGAGTTATCGTGCCTGCGGACGGACGGACGGACGGACATGTCTATATCGACTCAGGAAGTCACGCTGATCACAAATATATATACTTTTCCATTACTAGCTCGCTTCCTTTAGGTGGTTACAAACACCATACCAAAGTTAATATACCCTTTTACCTATTCTATAGGTGTAGGGTATAAAAAAAATTCTAGAAATTTATATATTATTGTAAAATTATCTGAAATTAAATAAAAATTGAATTAAAAGAAAAAAAATAATCAAATTTTCAGAACATTAAATATTAGATTAATATTTAAATTTAGAATTTAAATCGGTTTTTATACCCTACACCTATAGAATAAGTAAAGGGGTATATTAACACTTTGGTATGGTGTTTGTAACCACTTAAAGGAAGCGAGCTAGATATGGAAAAGTATATATATTTGTGATCAGCGTGACCTCCTGAGTCGATATAGCCCTGTCCGTCCGTCCGTAGGCACGATAACTAAAAAACTAATGGAGCTATCTTGATGAAATTTGAATTGTAGGTTACTAGGACTAAAAGTACGGCGGGGATTGCATATGGGCGAAATCGGCCCATGTGTTCGGATTCTGGACCTTTTAATCGATCGAAGGGCTAACGAACATATATAAAAAATCACGATAACTCAACAACTCATGACGCTATCTTCATCAAATTTGAGCTGTATGTTACTAGTAATAAAACTACTTAGGGAATTGCGTAAGTTCGGGATTGGACCATGGGTTCGGAACCTAGAACTTTTTGATCGAATTTTGGCCAAACGAGCATAATTCCGAAACCAATGAAGATAGAACCTCCAAATTTGGTATCAGGGTGTCCCTTCCTATTTCCTAAGTGTATTGGAAATTTTCGCCCCATTGGAGTAGTGAGTTGGGGACCAGCCACACATTTCCGAAGACCTTAAAGTATATCTTTAAAATTAATAAAGATAGGAACTTGAAAAAATGTACAAGCTTAAATTTTGGCACAAGGGTGTTCTTTACTATCTCTTACGTGTCCCCCTAATTTGGGATCAATTGGAGTGGTGGTTCAGTACTCCTCTTAGACCACCCAAGTTTTAAAAGCTTATAATCGAAAATTCAAATTGCGTACAAGGGTTAACTAGTACTATAAGTACAGCGCGGACTGTATTAGGGCGAAATCAAGCCAAGGGTTCGGATTCTAGACCTTTTAATCGGTTTCAGGACTAATGAACATATATAAAAAATCCCGATAGCTCAACAACTAATGACGCTATCTTCATGAAATTCGTGCTGTAGATTATTGGTAATAAAATTACGGCGGCGATTGCGTACGGTGAGGATTGGACAATAGGTTCGGAACTTAGAACTTTTTGATTGAATTTAGGCCAAACTAGCATAATTCTGAAACCAGTAAAGATAGAACCTCTAAATTTGGTATAAGGGTGTCGCTTTAGATTTCCTTAGTCTCCTTGAAATTTAAGCCCAATTGGAGTAGGGGGTGGGGACCAGCCACTCAGTTCCGAGGACCTTAAAGCATATTTTCGAAATTAATAAAGATAGTAACTTGAAACAAATGTAGAAGCTTCAAATTTGGCACATGGATGTTCTTTACTATTTCCTGCGTGTCCCTCTAATTTCGGATCAATTGGAGTGGTGGTTCAGTACCTCTCTTAGACCCCCCAATGTGTAAAAGCTTATCAGCGAAATTAATAATACTAGTAACTTAAAATTGAGGTGGAACGTTCCAATTGTGTACAAGGGTTAACTAGTATTGAAAGTATAACGGGGACTGCATATGGGCGAAATCGTACCATGGTTCCGGGTTCTGGAACCCTTGAAAAGTTCAAGTGCTAATAAACATATATCTTAAAAACACCATAACACAGCATAAATATTGCCGCTATTTTGATGAAATTTAAACTCTAGGTTACTAGTAATGAAAGTACCATGGGAATTGGTTGTGGTCGAGTTTAATTTCGAAGCAAAGAATATATTTCCTATTTCCTATGTGTCCCCGAAATTCAGACTTAATTGTAGTAGTTCAGCTATGTTCAAAGGTACTTGCTGCATTTATGTAAAATTTATTTTTATATTTAAATGAATTATATGAAAAGGTCTAAATTTGTAATTATTAGGAAATGTTTTTAGTATTATAAAGTTAATTTGGTTAGCTATGTCTTACGATCAAATTAATAACAGCTTTTATGGTGTTAAAATGACTATGGATACGTCCTTAAATTTGAAACAAATAGGTGTAGGGTATTTCTAAGTCGGTTAGTGCAGGGATGATATTCAAAAAATTTTTAAAGTAATAAAAAGATAAGTTTTTAGTTTGTCACTAGTTAAATTGGTAATGCGTTCGAAAGTCTTACTGCACCGACTTACTGTTTCTTTACTTGTTTTAAATTACGTTTTGTATAAATATTGCTAAAAAACAATTCAGGTTTTTAAAAATTTATTTTCGAACGCATTACCAATTTAACTAGTGACAAACTAAAAACTTATCTTTTTATTACTTTAAAAATTTTTTTAATATCATCCCTGCTTTCCTATTACAATTTTAATAATAATTAAAATAAATGCAATTCATATTACTTTTTTTATACCCTACACCTATAGAATAGGTAAAGGGGTATATTAACTTTGGTATGATGTTTGTAACCACCTAAAGGAAGCGAGCTAGATATGGAAAAGTATATATATTTGTGATCAGCGTGACCGCCTTAGTCGATATAGCCATGTCCGTCCGTCCGTCCGTAGGCACGATAACTCAAAAAATAATGGAGCTATCTTGATGAAATTTTAACTGTAGGTTACTAGGACTGAAAGTACGGCGATGATTGCATATGGGCGAAATCGGTCGATATGTTCGGATTCTGGAATTTTTAATCGATCGAAGGGCTAACGAACATATATAAAAAATCACGATAACTCAACAACTAATGACGCTATCTTCATCAAATTTGTGCTGTAGGTTACTGGTAATGAAACTACTTCGGGGATTGCGTAAGGTCGGGATTGGACCATGGGTTCGGAACCTAGAACTTTTTGATCAAATTTAGGCCAAACGAGCATAATTCCGAAACCAATGAAGATAGAACCTCCAAATTTAGTATCAGGGTGTCCCTTCCTATTTCCTAAGTGCCTTGTGAATTTGGGTCCCATTGGAGTAGTGGGTCGGGGACCAGCCACACATTTCCGAAGACCTTAAAGCATATCTTTAAAATTAATAAAGATAACAACTTGAAAAAATGTAGAAGCTTCCAATTTGCCACAAGGGTGTTCTTTACTATCTCTTGCGTGTTCCCCTAATTTGGGATCAATTGGAGTGGTGGTTCTGTACCCCTCTCAGACCTCCCAAGTTTTAAAGGCTTATAATCGAAATTACTAAAAATAGTTACTTAAAATTAGGATAGACCGTTCAAATTGTGTACAAGGGTTAACTAGTACTATAAGTACAGCGCGGACTATATAAGGGCGAAATCAGCCCAACGGTTCGGATTGCGGACCTTTTAATCGATGTCAGGGCTAAAGAACATATATAAAAAATCACGATAACTCAACAACTAATGAGGCTATCTTCATGAAATTTGTGCTGTAGGTTATTGGCAGCGAAACTACGGCGGTGATTAAGTACGGTGAGTATTGGACAATGGGTTCGGAACTTAGAACCTTTTGATCGAATTTAGGCCAAACGAGCATAATTCCGAAACCAATGAAGATAGAACCTCCAAATTTGGTATCAGGGTGTCCCTTCCTATTTCGTAAGTGTCTTTGAAATTTGGGCCCCATTGCAGTAGTGGATCGGGGACCAGCCACTCAGTTCTTAGGACCTTAAAGCATATTTTCGAAATTAATAAAGATAGTAACTTGAAACAAATGTAGAAGCTTCAAATTTGGCCCAGGGTGTTCTTTACTATTTCTTGCGTGCCCCCCTAATTTGGGATCAATTGGAGTGGTGGTTCAGAACCTCTCTTAGACCCCCCAGTGTGTAAAAGCTTATCATCGAAATTAATAAAACTAGTAACTTAAAATTAAGATAGAGCGTTCCAATTGTGTACAAGGGTTAACTAGTATTGAAAGTATGACGGGACTGCAAATGGGCGAAATCGTACCATAATTTCGGGTTCAGGAACCCTTGAAAAGTTCAAGGACTAACAAACATATATCTTAAAAACACCATAACTCAAAAAATAATGCCGGTATTTTGATGAAATTTAACAGTAGGTTACTAGTAATGAAAGTACCATGGGAATTGGTTGTGGTCGAGTTTAATTTCGAAGCCAAAGAATATATTTCCTATGTCCTATGTGTCTCCGAAATCTAGACTTAATTGTAGTGGTTCAGCTATGTTCAAAGGTACTTGCTGCATTTATGTAAAATTTATTTTTATATTTAAATGAATTATATGAAAAGGTTTAAATTTGTAATTGTATTTTAGAAATACTATTTATTGCATATTTTGCGTTTATAAGCTTTTCTATTAGGTATATAAACTAACCATTTAAAATAATAGCAATTTTTAAAAATTTGGATTATTAAATATATTATGCTTTGATTATCTTTTTATCACAAAATTTAATAATTAGAATTTTTTCATTTTGTAATTGAATTGGAATAATTGTTTTTTAATATTTTTAAATAGATTAATTAGTAAGAATTTGTAGTATTTTTTAATAGATAGTGTAATTAGAAAATGTTTTTAGTATTATACAGTTAATTTGGTTAGCTATGACTTACGATCAAATTAATAACAGCTTCTATGGTGTTAAAATGACTTATGGATATGTCCTTAAATTTGAACCAAATAGGTGTAGGGTATTTCTAAGTCGGTTGCACCGACTGACTGTTTCTTTACTTTTTTTTTTTTTATATATGCCTCTATATTTTATTTCAAATTCATATCTGTTGCTGTTCTATCAATACAATTGATGATCGAATTACATTGTATGAACATGAATTGTGACTTGAAATAGCTAAGTCTCGCCAACATATTTGTGTATTAGCAGTTTGATTGATTATCGTTTTTAAAAAATTAAACATTGCAATTAAGATATTGTACTTTATTAAAAATATTAAAAACGAGGAAGATTGTAGTTGCCCTTGCCAACTTTTAGATACCCGTACATACCCATTAACCGTTATTTATTTCCCTTATGCTATTATATACATTATAAAAATAATATAAAAAGGTAAAATAGTTAAAAAAAACATTTACCTCATTATCTCATAATTTTTGCTTAAAAAAAAAATAAACAAAACCAAAAACAAAAATGCCCCACCCTAAAAGTTGGTCCTAGTGATGTCCAACTTTTTCAAGTTATTTGCCCTACTACTTTACTTGCCCAGTTTTAATTTTAACCTCGTAACTTTATTAGATTCACAGTTATAGAATTGACAACTTTGTATGGCAACTGCCCGAAAATGGGGTCATAATATTTAGAAACTTCATATATAAGTGCTCGATACATTATATAACTAAATGTGTTTAATTTTCATCCACTTAGTATAATTAGTTTTGAAGAAATTTATATTGCTTCAAAGAAGATGCATGGCAGCCCCCCGAAAATAAGGGCCATAACATTTTGAAACTTCAAATAAGTGCTCGGTTCATTATATAACTAACCGTGTGTAATTTTCATCCTTGTATTATAATTAGTCTTGAAGAAATTCATATTGGTGCAAAGAAGTTGGATGGCAGCCCCCCGAATATGGGGCCGCAACATTTTGAAACTTCATATAAGTGGTGGATTCATTTTATAACTAACCGTGTTTAATTTTCATCCTCTTAGCAGGTATAATTAGTTTTAAAGAAATTCATATTGGTGCAAAAAAGTTGTATAGCAGCCTCCCCAAAATGAAGCCGTAACATTTGAAACTACATATAAGTGATTGATTCATTATAAAACTAACCGTGTGTAATTACTTTTGAAGAAATTCATATTGGTTTAAATGAGTTGTGTGACAGCTCCCCGAAGCTTTGGTATGGTTTTAATCAAAAAGAATAGGGAACCTCAAAAATGTCCAAAAAAGGATTTGTGTGAATTTCAAAACTTTAGTTTTAACTTTTCAATTCTATCTCTTTTAATTAATTTTTAATTCAGGAATATATTAAACTTAAGCAAAATAAGCATCATATAATCATATTCATATAATGATCATCATGATAGATAATAATCATCATATTCATAATGATTATTATCCATCAATCTCAAAGTTCAAAGTCCACATATAAAAAATATTAAAAGATACATATTATTTGAACACATATAAATTACTTACAAGCCATTTACTTAAAAAGATCTTTGTGTTAGTTTTTTCTTATTTTACGCATCTATTAAATTATATAAAATCGTAACTCGATAAATACATAAAAAACAACAAAAACACAAAAAAAAATAAAATTCATACAATTTCATGTTGAGTACAAGATGTACTGCAAAATTTCAAATTTTTATTTGAAAAAAATGGAGTTAAAAAAGTTAGTTGTTCGAGAGCTACCCGAAGTTTTGGTCCGATCTTAACCAAAAAAAAATAGGGAACCTAGAAATTGTTTGAAAAATATTTTGTGAAAATTTCAAAACTGTAGCTCCTTTCGTTTTTGAGTTATCGTGCTGACACACAGACGGACGGACTGACAGACACACAAAGCTAGATCGCTTTATTTTTCGATGCTGATCCGAAAGGTACCTTTGATACTATATCTGGCTCGTCTAGAAAAATGCGTTACAAACGGAGGAGGAATTTTAATATACCAGATGTCATATATGTGTTCACGGGTATAAAAATTATTACATGGATATCAAATTCAAAATATTTCAATTTATGACTAATATTTTTGTAATATTTGAAATAAACAACGAAAAAAAAGTAAACCATAAAATTTTAAGTTTAATTTTTTTATACCCATACATATATGACATCGGGTATATTAAAATTGCTCCTCCGTTTGTACCGCATCGATCTAAACGAGCTAGATATAGTGTCAAGGGTACGTATCGGATCAGCATCGAAAATTAGGTTAAGTTGGCAGCAGTCGATTTTTTTTTTTAAAATCACAATATCCCAAAAATTGATAAATTTTTCCTCCCCTTATTCTATTTTTAAATTTAGTAGCTACAAAGGCAAGTAGGCACTACGTTTCAATAATAAAACCTGAAATTGTGACTACAAATGTATATATGCAGAGAATGGTTCTAAATTCTTTAAGTTTACTTTATATTATACCTATTATATACTTTTAATTGAACTTTATTTTTCATTCTGTCAGTTAGTGATACATTTATATTAGAAATATGACCATAAATTTATAAGAATTGTATGGTTCAGCGGTTAGCAAAGTGGCTGACGGTGTAAATAGGCCTGAGTTCGATCCTCCTTCAAAGATAAAAATTTTTTTGTTTTAAATTCAACAGAAATAATAAAAAAAATTACAAATAAAATTAATTTATTTGTATAGTTTAAGAACTAAATTACTTCACTTTGATAATATAAAAACATAGACCAAATAATGATTATGTAGACGATCAGTTTCATATACAAATTTTTAGGGTTTTTTGTTTATGTCAGTACATTTTTGGTTCATTAATTGAAAATTTATACAAGTAGATAGGTAAAAAACCATGTTATTAAGACTATCCGAAAGAAGAACTGTCTTTCATTTTAGCAATTTACTTTTATATTAAAACACTTTTAAATGCAAAAGATCTACCATCAATTTTTGGTTAATGAAAATTTTCAACATTTTAAGCTTAAAAGTTTTGAAACATTAAAAGAACTGTTTCTTTTACCAGCAATTTACTTTTATATTAAAACACTTTTAAATGCAAAAGATCTACCATCAATTTTTGGTTAACGAAAATTTTCAAACATTTAAAGAACTGTTTCTTATACCAGCAATTTACGTTTATATTAACACAGTAACAAATTTCCAAGATCTACCTTAAATTTTTTATTTTCTGCATTTTAGTGGGCTAGTACTACTTTAATAAAAGTATATATTGAAAAAAAGATTTTTTTTATTTTATTTTATTTATCTAGTTTATTTATTTATATTTTTCTATATATGGTCATGAGTCATGACTCATAAGTTTCTTCAAACAGACAAATATTATTACTTGCGTTCCTATGGAGGAGTAAACTACTCTGTTTTACTCTCCCCTACTGCCAGCTACACCACACCAGCTCTTGAAAAAGAATAAATAAGAGGAGTAGATAAATAAATAATTTTTGGCAGATAGCTTTAAATAAATTTTTCATAATAGATGAATTTTCTCTTGAATTTTTATGTTAAATCTTATTTTTTTTTGATTACCAATAAGCACTTAACTCTTCCATTTTAAAAATTAGTCTTTATATATTTCAGCAATAAACCTTAATTTTTCAATTTTTTTATATTATCTAAATATATTAAATATTATTAATTTTACAAATTACAGATTGTTTTAAAATGTCATATATTATGAAGGATAATTAATCTGACAATTATAAACTCCTGAAAAAAAAATTGGCTTTCCATTTACAAATAACTTCTACCTACTCTTCATCAACAATTTTTGGTAAAAGGAACGCATGTATTATAAAAAAATCCTTCGTGCGTTATGTAAAATTAAAAAAGTTTTTTATTATAAAAAAAATATATGTTTAAAACGTAGAATAAACTTTTCATTTAATAGGGTCTTAATTAACCTAAATTAAAATACACGACGTACGTCAATATGTCATATAATTTTATACGGCAGTACGTCAATATGTCTATCTATATATCCGTAAATCGATACGAGCGTACACACAAAAATATTTATTTAAATGTTTTAATTTAGTGCAAAAAATTTTATTAATTTCATATAATAGGTGTATTTTGAATTTTTTTCAATATAAGATATTTTTTAAAACATAATCTTAGAAATATAAGAAAAACTAAAAACTATTTGTCAATTTGTAAATTTCAAAAATCCGAGTTACAGTACATCGCGTTACGCGAGTTTTTAGTTATTTTTGCGAACATAATAATAGCTATTTTCAATTATTTTGAACGTATGTTTTTTAATTTTCAAAACTTAATCGTAGCAACATAGGGATTTGTTCCTTAAGGCCTAAATTACAAATTATTTTTTTAAGAAAGATTTTTAGTTTTTAATTTTTTGCAAACATATTTTATAACAACTTTTGTTATACATCTCTCAAACGTAATGCCAACTACAGAATATATTTCAAAAGACGGTTATTTTATTATTATAAAAACCTAACAAAAAGCAACAACAATATACGAAGTACCAAAATAATTTTTTTAGAAAAAAAAAAATACATACAGTACTTTTTGCTTATAACGACCATGAAGAGATAGAAAATTTTCGTCGTAATAAACGAATGTTGTTTTAAAAGAATGCTGTGAAATTTTAAAAATTAGTATAAGACTTGGACATTGTAAAATATGCTAATTCTAGAATGGACACTTCGAACTCATTTGCTAGATTTTTATTTGATGAGTCAGCCTCAAGCCTATGTATACTGCTTTTCCTCTAATGAAATTTTTGCATGCATTATTATGATTTTTTTTATATTCAAAAATAAATATAAAAATACTAAATTAATCACCAAGAAACATTAAAGATATAATAAATTTAAATAAAAGAAATATGAATGTAATAAAGAACGTAGATATAATAAATTTAAATAAAAGAAATATGAATGTAATAAAGAACTTACAATTTTAGGTAAAATTTAATTCATTGGCAAAAATTGTAAAGTTTTTTATAACTAAAATTGAGCCGAGTTTGTTATAAATGAAAACTACTGTATAAACCGAATTCATTTTTTTCATTAGAATTTTAGAGAGATAAAGAAAAAAAAACAAAAACAAAACAAAAATTTTAAAAAATTTCAATCTCCTTGTTCATTGAAGATTTGAAAATGTAAACACGTATACGTCAATTGAAATTCGCTACACAATACAATTCTTTCAATAGAAAATTTTATCGTGTGTTGCACTTTTCTTGTAGCCCTAAATATTAACATTTTTTTCTGTATAAGACAAAAGTACAATTTTATTTATTTTTTTTATTTTATTTTATCAAACGTCTAAGTTTGGAACTGCTTTATTTGTGTTCAAAACATTCAAACAATCAAAGCAATTTTTCAGTTAATAAATAGAAAACAAGTAAAGAAACAGTCAGTCGACTTAGAAATACTCTACACCTATTTGGTTCAAATTTAAGGAAATATCCATAAATCATTTTAACACCATAAAAGGTGTTATTAATTTGATCGTAAGTCATAACTAACCAAATTAACTTTATAATACTAAAAACATTTTCTAATTACACTATCTATTAAAAAACATTACAAATTCTTCCTAATTTATCTATTTAAAAATATTAAAAAACAAACAAACTTGAAATAAATGAAAATATATTTATTCCAATTCAATTACAAAATGAAAAAATTCTAATTATTAAATTTTGTGATAAAAAGCTAATCAAAGCATAATATATTTAATAATCCAAATTTTTCAAAATTGCAATTATTTTAAATAGTTAGTTTATATACCTAATAGAAAAGCTTATAAACGCAAAATATGCAATAAATGTATTTCTAAAATACAATTACAAACTTAGACCTTTCATATAATACATTTAAATATAAAAATAAATTCTACATAAATGCAGCAAGTACCTTTAAACATAGCTGAACCACTACAATTAAGTCAAAATTTCGGGGACACATAGGAAATAGGCAATATATTCTTTGGCTTCGAAATTAAACTCGACCACAACCAATTCCCATGGTACATTCATTATGTACTAGTAACCTAGAGTTTAAATTTCATCAAAATAGCGGCATTATTTTTTGAGTTATACTGCTTTAAAGATATATGCTCTTTAGTCTTTGAACTTTTCAAGGGCTTCAGTACCCGGAACCATGGTACGATTTCGCCCATATGCAGTCCCCGTCATACTTTCAATACTAGTTAATTCTTGTACACAATTGAAACGTGTTATCTTAATTTTAAGTTACTAGTTTTATTAATTTCGATGATAAGTTTTTTCACATTGGGGGTCTAAGAGAGGTACTGAACATATTTGATCGAAATAAGCGCGACACACAGGAAATAGTAAATAACACCCATGTGCCAAATTTGAAGTTTCTACATTTGTTTCAAGTTACTATCTTTATTAATTTCGAAAATATGCTTTAAGGTCCTTGGAACTGAGTGGCTGGTCCACACCCACTACTCAAATTTCAAGGACACTAAGGAAATCGAAAGCGAAATCCTGATACCAAATTTGGAGGTTCTATCTTCATTGGTTACGGAATTATGCTAGTTTGGCCTAAATTCAATCAAAAAGTTCTAAGTTCCGAACCCATTGTCCAATCCTCACCGTACGATATCGCCGCCGACCCACTACTCCAATGGGGCTCAAATTTCCAAGACACTTAGGAAATAGGAAGGTACACCCTAATACCAAATTTGGAGGTTCTATCTTCATTGGTTTCGGAACTATGCTCGTTTAGCCTAATGTCGATCAAAAAGTTCTAGGTTCCGAACTCATGGTCCAATCCCAAACTTACGCAATCCCCGAAGTAGTTGCATTACTAGTAACCTACACCACAAGTTTGATGAAGATAGCGTCATTAGTTGTTGAGTTATCGTGATTTTTTATATATGTTGGTCCAATGCCAAACTTACGCAATCCCCGAAGTAGTTGCAATACTAGTAACCCACAGCACAAGTTTGATGAAGATAGCGTCATTAGTTGTTGAGTTATCGTGATTTTTTATATATGTTCGTTAGCCCTTCGATCGATTAAAAATTCCAGAATCCGAACATATCGACCGATTTCGCCCATATGCAATCATCGCCGTACTTTCAGTCCTAGTAACCTACAGTTAAAATTTCATCAAGAAAGCTCCATTAGTTTTTTAGTTATCGTGCCTACGGACGGACGGACGGACAGGGCTATATCGACTCAGGAGGTCACGCTGATCACAAATATATATACTTTTCCATATCTAGGTCGCCTCTTTTAGGTGGTTACAAACACCATACCAAAGTGTTCATATACCCCTTTACTTATTCTATAGGTGTAGGGTATAACAAATTATTTTTAATTCGCAACTGTTAAGCTTATGTATATAGACCAGTTCCAAAATTTTACGTTTTATTAAATTACTAATAAATTATATGATGATATGTTTTTATTGTGTAAGAATAAAATCGTATCAATTGTTAGCAAATTTAAATAAAATTATACTTTTGCCTTACACAAAAAAAGACATTGGCAGCCAGCGTGGAACTTTTCTATATTATACTAATAATTCAAAATAAACGTTTTGGTTCTGTTATCTGTTTTCCATTGTTTCTTAAAAAGTCAGTTTGTATTTCGTTATGAATGTGTAGGTATGTACATTTACAATATTGAATTTGCTGCTTTGCAATTTTCTAATAAAATAACTTTGTTTTGCTTTCTTTATCTCTGCACCCACCTTGTTTTTTACCACATTATAAGTTCTCTTAAACTCCACACTACAAGGGTACTGCTTATGTTTCTTATACAAACTATTTTTATGTTTTATTAATTTTAATATTTCTTTCGACAGCCAGTGATTATATTTTCTAATTCTTATGTTCTTAACACTTGTACATAAACCTTTGAAATAATTTATTGCTTCTACCAACTAATCAATATTTACAATTATATCCACGCAAGTGATTTTCCAGCAGTTATAAATATATATAGTAATATTCATATAATATTATGAATATTAATATTCACACTATTATATTAAACATAGTTTGTACTCGTTATTTTCGTACACCATCGCTTTAGTTTTCTAAGTACTGTTTTATTTCAACAGAGATTGCCTTATGATCTAAGTTTGGAATATCATGCATATTGATATAAAATCCAAATCGATCAGTTTTAAGGTCTGAAAGAACATGGTCTATTAGTGTCGCTGAATTTAATGTAATTCTAGTAGCATCATTTGTATTTTTAATATTAACCGAGTTAACATCGAGCATATTGATATACATTCTGCTTACATCCTTTTCAGAGAGTAAATCAATGTTAGTATCACCAACAACTATTATGTTTTTGTACTTATTAAGCAGTTGATCTATGTGTTTTATAAATGTCTTATTGTTTTCAGAAGAACTTTTGTAGCACACTGCCATATTATATACTAGTTTAGGTATCTTCCAAAGAATCATAATTGTATTGAAAGATTTAGATGTTTCCAAAACCTTTGGACTAATATCCTTCTTCACATTTATTGCACACCTACCTCCTCTGCTCAAGTTATTAGAGATAAAAGATGCTTTATACCCAGGTGTATTGAAGTATTTTTCTTCTTTTGAGCATAACCAAGTTTCTCTAACCATGATTATATCAAAATCCGTTTTAATTTTTATAATGCTTTTATTTCATTCAGATTTTTCCTCAAGCTTCTAGCATTAAAATGCACCATTTTTATATTCAATAGTTTATCCAGCGTCATGGTTTTCATATCAAATAGTTTTTCCATGATTCTCTAGCTCTCTGCATATGCTCCCTATATTTAGGTTTCATGATAACTAAAGTATAAGTTTGGGAGTTCATGAAAGTTATTTGGAAGTCCTTCCTGGTGTATAAGTAATTTTAGAGGTAGCATGGCATTTGTCCCTTTGTCATTGGTCTCCTAGGGACTAATGACACACTCAAATGTGCCAATAGTTCCCGGGGAGAAATGACATATCAGGTTTTGTCATCACTCCCCGGGGGAGTAATGACACTGAATATACGCAAATCAGAATTTCCTGAATAATTTAAAAATTTTGTTTGATAATTGCAATAGAAACATAACGAAATTTCAAATTTATTTTTATAAACCGTATACGGTATACATATTGTAAGATTAAAATTTTTGTTTTAAGTAAACGCAATAACGGGATGGTGTCTGATGAATGGAATTTCGGAAATGGAATTTTTTTTTGGAATTTCGTACCCAACCCCGCAATAACAACATTTTGAATGGATGTATATTGCCTTTTTCCAGAAAATTTATTTATTAATTTATTTTAATAAATAAATTTTCTGGAAAAGGGCCGTAGGTTTATTGCCTCTCACCGTTGTGATCATTGAAGCAGGTGCATTAAACTTAAATAAATAAATTGATTATGTTCTTGATTTTGATAAAGAAATTTAAATCGGGACTAACAAAAAAGATAATGTTGCCCTTTTGAATATTGATGGCAACAATCTCTTTTTTATACCCTACACCTATAGAATAGGTAAAGGGGTATATTAACTTTGGTATGCTGTTTGTAACCACCTAAAGGAAGCGAGCTAGATATGGAAAAGTATATATATTTGTGATCAGCGTGACCGCCTGAGTCGATATAGCCATGTCCGTCCGTCCGTCCGTTCGTCCGTCCGTCCGTAGGCACGATAACTCAAAAAATAATGGAGCTATCTTGATGAAATTTTAACTGTAGATTACAAGGACTGAAAGTACGGCGGGGATTGCATATGGGCGAAATCGGCCCATGGGTTCGGATTCTGGACCTTTTAATCGATCGAAGGGCTAACGAACATAAATAAAAAATCACGATAACTCAACAACTAATGACGCTATCTTCATCAAATTTGTGCTGTAGGTTACTAGTAATGAAACTACTTCGGGGATTGCGTAAGGTCGGGATTGAACCATGGGTTCGGAACCTAGAACTTTTTGATCGAATTTAGGCCAAACGATTATAATTCCGAAACCAATGAAGATAGAACCTCCAAATTTGATATCAGGGTGTCCCTTCCTATTTCCTAAGTGTCTTGGGAATTTGGGTCCCATTGGAGTACTGGGTCGGGGACCAGCCACACATTTCCGAAGACCTTAAAGCATATCTTTAAAATTAATAAAAATAACAACTTGAAAAAATGTAGAAGCTTCCAATTTGCCACAAGGGTGTTCTTTACTATCTCTTGCGTGTTCCCTTGATTTGCGATCAATTGGAGAGGTGGTTCAGTACCCCTCGCAGACCTCCCAAGTTTTAAAAGCTTATAATCGAAATTACTAAAAATAGTTACTTAAAATTAAGATAGACCGTTCAAATTGTGTACAAGGGTTAACTAGTACTATAAGTAAAGCGCGGGCTGTATAAGGGCGAAATCAGCCCATTGGTTCGGATTCTGGACCTTTAAGTCGGTGTCAGGGATAACGAACATATATTAAAAATCACGATAACTCAACAACTAATGAGGCTATCTTCATGAAATTTGTGCTGTAGGTTATTGGTAATGAAACTACGGCGGTGATTACGTACGGTGAGGATTGGACAATGGGTTCGGAACTGAGAACTTTTTGATCGAAGTTAGGCCAAACTAACGTAATTCCGAAACCAATGAAGATATAACCTCCAACCTTTGGTATCAGGGTGTCCCTTCCTATTGCGTAAGTGTCTTTGAAATTTGGGCCCCATTGGACTAGTGGATCGGGGACCAGCCACTCAGTTCCGAGGACCTTAAAGCATATTTCGAAATTAATAAAAATAGTAACTTGAAACAAATGTAGAAGCTTCAAATTTGGCCCAGGGTGTTCTTTACTATTTTTTCCGTGCCCCCCTAATTTGGGATCATTTAAACTGGTGGTTCAGGACCTCTCTTAGACCCCCCAAATGTGTAAAAGCTTATCATCGAAATTAATAAAACTAGTAAATTAAAATTAAGATAGAACGTTCCAATTGTATACAAGGGTTAACTAGTATTGAAAGTATGACGGGACTGCATATGGGCGAAATCGTACCATGGTTTCGGGTTCTGGAACCCTTGACAAGTTCAAGGACTAAAAAACATATATCTTAAAAACACCATAACTCAAAAAATAATGCCGGTATTTTGATGAAATTTAAACTCTAGGTTACTAGTAATGAAAGTACCATGGGAATTGGTTCTGGTCGAGTTTAATTTCAAAGCCAAAGAATATATTTCCTATGTCCTATGTGTCTCCGAAATCTAGACTTAATTGTAGTGGTTCAGCTATGTTCAAAGGTACTTGCTGCATTTATGTAAAATTTATTTGAATATTTAAATGAATTATATGAAAAAGTCTAAATTTGTAATTGTATTTTAGAAATACATTTATTGCATATTTTGCGTTTATAAGCTTTTCTATTAGGTATATAAACTAACCATTTAAAATAATTGCAATTTTGAAAAATTTGGATTATTAAATATATTATGCTTTGATTATTTTTTTATCACAAAATTTAATAATTAGAATTTTTTCATTCTGTAATTGAATTGGAATAAATATATTTTCATTTATTTCAAGTTTGTTTGTTTTTTAATATTTTTAAATAGATAAATTAGTAAGAATTTGCAATATTTTTTAATAGATAGTGTAGTTAGAAAATGTTTTTAGTATTATATAGTTAATTTGGTTAGCTATGTCTTACGATCAAATTAATTACAGATTTTATGGTGTTAAAATGACTTATGGATATGTCCTTAAATTTGTACCAAATAGGTGTAGGGTATTTCTAAGTCGGTTGCACCGACTGACTGTTTCTTTACTTGTTTTTCTTACAATTTAGTAATAATTCCAAAACCTTTTTGTATTTTTTTGGAAAAGGGCAACATTATCTGTTTTGTTACAATTTAGTTATAATTCCAAACAAAAAATTTTTCCGGGGAATAATGTCACATATTTTGAGAGACTTATGACACACTAAGGTGTGTTATTACCCCCGGGAACTAATGACATATTTGGATGTGTCATTAGCCCCTTGGGGACCAATGACAAAGGGACAAATGTCATGCCGCCACTTTTAGACTAGTTTGCGTCATTCTCTCATAACATGTATTATCATTGTCATGAAAATATCTCAGAAACAATCTTACATTGTTGTACATTCTGTGTTCTCTAAATCGAGATGTAGCATAAATATTGACACCGATGTAATAGCATTTCTTGTTAATCTGACAATCGATGGAGCTAGTGGATTAATAAAGCTTTTGCTGTTAGACTTTCCAATATGTCTACTACGTTTATCGTTTCACCTTTAATCCAATTAGAATAATTAGCTGTTCGCACTTCAAGTTGGCTTCCATTTTTAGATATATCTTTAATAATTCTCGTATTAATTGTATTAAGCATCATTATTTTTAACATATTATTATTAACAATATTGTTTTTATTGATAGTATTATTATTTTGACTATTATTGTTATTTTGAATCTGATAATCTTTTTTATCGGACTCTGTTACTATAAGGCATTCTTTTTTAGAGTTACATGTATTATTTTTGCTATTATTATTAACTTGAATGGTGCAAGATTTATTATGTGTACTTTTCTTCTTTTTGAAAGTTATTAATTTGAGTATAACACTGCTTCTTTTACCGTTGGCAGATTTTTTAATAGATTCCTCTGTTTTCGATTCAACTTTTTTTAACAATACCCACTTGATTTTCCTTGTTATTATTATTATTGTTATTATATTAGTATTATTATTATTATTGTTATTGTTAGAATTATTTGTATTATTATTATTGTTATTATTATTAGTATTATTATTATTAGTATTGACATTAATATTATTATCATTTGTATTAGTATTTTCACTACTAATATCCAAAGCAATTGAGATTTAGTTTTCTTTCTCAACTATCATTGATTGCTAATATCCAATTTTTTGTTCTAGATTGCTTAACTTTCTCTGGTAAACTGGACACGATACACTGAAAGTTTTATGATCAACGTTTAAACAAAGCTTAAGTGTTTTTTAGAAGAACTGCCTTTCATTTCAGCAATTTACTTTTATATTAAAACACTTTTAAATGCAAAAGATCTACCATCAATTTTTGGTTAACGAAAATTTTCAAACATTTAAAGAACTGTTTCTTATACCAGCAATTTACGTTTATATTAACACAGTAACAAATTCCCAAGATCTACCTTCAATTTTTTATTTTCTGCATTTTAGGGGGCTAGTACTACTTTAATAAAAGTATATATTGAAAAAAAGATTTTTTTTATTTTATTTTATTTATCTAGTTTATTTATTTATATTTTTCTATATATGGTCATGAGTCATGACTCATAAGTTTCTTCAAACAGACAAATGTTATTACTTGCGTTCCTATGGAGGAGTAAACTACTCTGTTTTACTCTCCCCTACTGTCAGCTACACCACACCAGCTCTTGAAAAAGAATAAATAAGAGGAGTAGATAATTAAATAATTTTTGGCAGATAGCTTTAAATAAATTTTTCATAAATGATGAATTTTCTCTTGAATTTTTATGTTAAATCTTATTTTTTTTTTGATTACCAATGAACACTTAACTCTTCCATTTTAAAAATTAGTCTTTATATATTTCAGCAATAAACCTTAATTTTTTCAATTTTTTTTTATTATCTAAATATTAAATATTATTAACTTTACAAATGACAGATTGTTTTAAAATGTCATATATTATGAAGGATAATTAATCTGACAATTATAAACTCCTGAAACAAAAATTGGCTTTCCATTTACAAATAACTTCTACCTACTCTTCATCAACAATTTTTGGTAAAAGGAACGAATGCATTATAAAAAAATCCTTCGTGCGTTATGTAAAATTAAAAAAGTTTTTTATTATAAAAAAAATATAATATGTTTAAAACGTAGAATAAACTTTTCATTTAATAGGGCCTAAATTAACCTAAATTAAAATATACGACGTACGTCAATATGTCATATAATTTTATACGGCAGTACGTCAATATGTCTATCTATATATCCGTAAATCGATACGAGCGTACACACAAAAATATTTATTTGAATGTTTTAATTTAGTACAAAAAATTTTATTAATTTCATATAATAGCTATATTTTGAATTTTTTTCAATATAAGAAATTTTTTAAAACATAATCTTAGAAATATAAGAAAAACCAAAAACTATTTGTCAATTTGTAAATTTCAAAAATCCGAGTTACAGTACATCGCGTTACACGTATTTTGGTTGCTCTTATGTAAATTCATGTACCTATTTATTTGTAAATTTTTTGACAGAAATTTAAGTATATATTTAAGTTGAAGATTATTTTTTAGTTATTTTTGCGAACATAATAATAGATATTTTCAATTATTTTGAATGTATAATAATATTTTCGGACCAAAAAAAATAAAACAAAAAATATTTCTTGATTTAAAAATTTCTAAATTTTAATAATTATCTTTTCTTTACTGATAGTCAAAATGAACTGACTTTACAAAAAGTTTCTTTTTTTTCACTTATTTTTAATTTTCTAAAAATGACACGTTAAACATAAAAAAAATTAATATTCGAATACGATTTCTTAAGTACTTATTTTAATTAGTTATTATTACACAATCTTAAAATTATTTATTTGCTGACCTTTACTTATTCTAAATAATACAGTATAACAAGTGCATTTGGTTTTTTGTATGCAAAATGACACTTTAAAAGAAACAACAAAAAATAAATTTATAAAAAGAGAAAAAAAAATTTATGAAGCAAATTTATACGGCACGAGTATGATTATGCGTTATCATCGAAATTTCGTATGAGGTTATTGGAATGGAGAAACATGTGTTTTTATAACATTATTGTGGTTTAGTTCAGAGGGGTGATCTATTGATAACGTAACACCTCCGCCCTTAAGATTCGACTCCTGGCGAATCCCACTTGATTGTATTGGAATTTTGGGTAGAGCAAATTTAAACTTTATAAAAAGGAAAATGCAAATAATAATTATTGCTGTAACTGTAATCACGTCCAATGTTAGATTTGTATACCAACTTTTGTATGAATGAATTTTAATTCCTCTATGTGCTTTGTGTTATTGATTTGTGTGTAATACAAATCATCCACATGAAATCGATTTGAAATTTTCGCTACAGTTATGTTGCGATTTACATAGGGTGGAATTCGGTGATGATATTCTTCTTCGGAATTTTTTTGATCAAAAGCTCCGAGAGAAATTTTACAGTTATAAAATTTTATTAAATTGTTTTCTTTTATTTTTATGTCGGTAATTTGACCACAATTATTATAAAGAGAGGTTTCTTTCAAATTTTTTGTTACCACAATGTTACTTGAAATTGATTTTATCTCCATTGCAAGATTTTGCTTATAATGGCAAATCATTTGATTTGTTTTCATTAAATTTGCAATACATTGATCCTCAATTGGGATCAGGTTTTTTTCTAATATGTTATATTTTTCTACATTTTCAAAAATATTTTGTTTACAATTTATAACTTTACTTAAATTAGTATCTAATTCTAAATTACTATCTTTATTTGGAACTTTAACAATTATGTTCCTATAACAATTTTCTTTGACAAAATTTGGTATTGAAATTACAAATACAATAACAGAATCATTAAACAATACAGAATTTTTTATGTAAGGTAGAGTTTCTACGGTTATATTATAATTTACAATTTCTTCCTTTGTAAGAACATCTTTTGCTAAAATTTCTAATCTACTTGACAATATTATTTCTTTTATGTTTTCAATTTGTTTTACTAAAATTTGTATGTTCTCACTAATTTCATTTTTTATAATAAAAAGGTTAAGTTTAATTTCAATTTCTTTAATATGCTTATCAAAATTATTTATTGTATCACTTATATTTCTTTGTACTAAGTTTACATGTTTAGTAATTGCTTCGACTTGATCTGAAATTTCTTTGTTTATTGATATTTGAGCATTTAAATTTTCTATGGCTTTTTTATTATTGCTTTCTATTATTTTGAAATGTTCTTCTATTTCTTCACGTTCATCATTGTCCATGACTCCAGTGAGAAATCGAAGACCGTTACCAACCAAATTTACTAAACCTCGTTTTGTAACATGGTGAGGAATTATACTACTGAATTCTTCTTTCAAGTGATTGAAATTGTATAGAAGTGTATTTGGAATGTTAGTTTTTTCTTGCAACTGGTTTATGTTAAGTTCTATTTTACTTATACTTTCTTCATACTTCGACAAATCTATTATATGCAAAATTTTACTATAATTATGAATTATTTTTAGCTCGTGCTCTTGAAACAAAATGTATCCGTTACCGGATTTTAGTTCTGTAATTTCTATAGATGATTTTGAGAGGACTGAATATGGAAATAGCAGGAGAAGTAAAATGATAATTGCTGAAAAAAAAAATGAAAGAAGAGAAATTTGTTAATTTTGAAATTTATACTTTCTTTTAAATTGATTATTATAGCGAGGGAGGATTTCATTGTTAATTTTATGATGGTATTGACCTGTTTCTATCATTTTCACCTTCTTGTGGTAGGGTTGTAATTTTGTAACCCTATTTAACTTAAGGTAATTGGAAGGCTTACCATTGGTTTTTCCTTTATTACGTTTTCTGATAGATTTTTCTTTGATTTTTGTAATAAATTCTTTGATATAAGGATATTGGTCGAAAGAAATAACACCATTTAAAAAGTCAATAGGCCTTTTGCCAGTTGAGGTGTGAATAGTTTCGTTGTAGACTTTTAAGCTTTTGATAATGGGATCTTCGTCCGTAATTTGACCTTCTTCTTTTTGGATCGTGTTCAAAATTCGTAGGTGTTCATTCAAGGTATTATGGAATCTTTCGATATCCGCATTACTACTATGATTATTGGGAGTAGTAAAATGAACGTCAATTCCTTCTGTCTCTAAATAATTTTTGAAATTCAGGCTGTTAAAGCCCTTCTCTTGGTCGGTTACAACTTTAACAGGTTTACCGAAAGATGCTATATATTGCATAAATCCATTTTTCAAATCCACCCAATTCCTAGATTTTAAGGGAATGATTTGGGCGTGCTTTGAAAACTTGTCAATAATTGTCAAGTATGGATTTCCTTTTGTGTGAAACCATATGTCCATATGGACTACTTGTAATGGTTTTTCAGGGGTTTCTGTAATTTTTAACGGTAGATTTAAAGGACGTCTTTCATACTTTGCGATGTTACAAATATGACAATTATTTATAACATTCTGAATTTCATTTTTTAATTTAGGAAAATAGTAGCTTTTCTTTAAATTTCGATAAACATCATTGATACCTCTATGGTTTGTTTTTATGTGCTGGTCAAGAATAAGTTCCTTTATTTCAAGATGATATAAAATGTCAGTAAGTAAAAATGAGCATTTGTTTAATTTTATTAGTTTATTTTTTGAAAAATATTTTAGGTATGTATTTTGAAAAGAACTGTAAATATTAATATCTTCAATCATAATTCCTATTATTCCTTTACTAGGAATATGATTTTTAAAAACTTCAATAAAAAATTTTTCGTTAGGATTAGGATGTGTGAAAATTTTTCTTGTTCTACGATGGATTTTAAACAATTTCAATTGTTCTTGTGAACCCTTTTCTATTATGATTTGTGTTTTGTAGAAATTAAGTGGTGATTCTGATATAGGAATATATTCGGAATTGTCTTCGTCAGCTGAATGCATTGTAGCATCAGTTGATCGTATTTCGTCAACTTCCATGTTGTTTGAATTATTATCATTCGAATTTAGTCTATTTAAATTTGATTCGTTTAAATGAATCTCAACGCGTGAAAGAGCATCTGCAACTTTGTTTTCGCGCCCACTTAAATATTCTATGTCAAAATTAAATTCTTCTAACTTGATTTTCCACCTTTGCAATTTTGAATTAGGTTCTTTCAAGTTATGTAACCATTGCAAGGGTTTGTGATCTGTTCTAATTGTGAATTTACGACCATAAAGGTATGGTCTAAAATACTTCACTGCCCATACTATCCCCAATAATTCTTTTTCTATCGTTGAATATCTGCATTCATGCTCATTAAGCGTTCTTGACGCGTAGCAAATTGGATGATTGTCTTGAGAGAGAACAGCCCCAAGAGCGACGTTACTTGCATCAGTTGTTAATATAAATTTTTTTTCAAAATCAGGATAAACGAGAATAGGATCGGTGGAAATTAACAATTTTAACGAGTTAAAAGCATTTTTGTATTCTAAGTCAGAAATATTAATGTGTCTATTTTTTTTTAAGCAAGTGGTTAAAGGTTTGGCTATTTTCGCAAAATCTCTAATAAATTTACGATAATAACCGACTAAACCCAAAAATGATTTTATTTGTTTTTGAGTTCTGGGGATTGGGAACTTATTAATAGCTTCAAGTTTGTTTGGGTTGGGTTTGATTCCCTTGGTTTTAACCACATGGCCCAAGAACTCGGTTTCTTGTTTCATGAACTCACTTTTATCTAACTGAATCTTTAAGTTAGCATCTTTCAATTTCTGTAATATTCTTTTCAAATTTTCAAAGTGCTCTTCTTTACTAGTACTGAAAATTATTATGTCGTCTAAATAAACATAGCATATTTTACCTATAAAATCCCTTAAAACAGAATTCATTAGTCTTTGAAACGTTGCAGGAGCATTTTTAAGTCCAAATGGCATCCTGACGAATTCAAAGTGACCGTTATTGGTGTTAAATGCGGTCTTTTTAATGTCATCTTCTGCTATTTCTATTTGGTGATAACCTTTCGCTAAGTCCAGAGTAGTGAAATACATAGCTCTGCCTAGCTTATCTAGGATATCATCCATATTAGGGATAGGATATTTATCGTCAATCGTGACATTGTTCAGTTTTCTGTAATCAATGACAATGCGCCACTTTTGTTTGCCTGACGCATCTTGTTTTTTTGGGACAACCCATATTGGAGCCGAATATGGTGAATCACCCTGTTTTCATAATTCCCTGTTTTAACATATCTTTTATTTGATCATTAACTTCTTGGCGATGTATTTCCGGATAACGGTATGTTCTAGTATAAATTGGAAGCTCATTCACAGTTTTAATTTGATGTTTAATAGCATGAGTAAATGACAGATCATCACCTTCGTGGTAAAAGGCTTTTTCGAACTTTCTTATTAAATTCAAAAGCTCTGATTTTGTAGATGTGTCTAAATGATCACACCTGATTTCATTTTCTCCTAAAAATATTTCGTTTTGAAATACTTCTAGCTCCTTTAACGGAACTGGAATGGAGTATTCCTTTTCTTCATTTTCATTGAAGAAAAGTGGAATTATGCTTCCCGTTTTTAATTTTAGAAATTTTTTTTTATAATTAATTTCGGCTTCAAGAGGACGTAAAATATTATTTCCTATAATGCCATCAAATTTATCATGAAATTTCATTTCTAAGAATTTTATTTTTATATCAGAATTGAATTCTACGAAAGATTCAATCGTTATCAGGGTATCACAAGTGGTGATATCAGTGATAGTTTTTATATTCGCGGCTTTTATTTTACTAGCATAGATAGGATTGCAAATGTTTGTATTAATTATACTCATGGAAGCACCCGTGTCTACAACAAATTTTAAGGGTCTTCCTTTTGATTGGATTGTTATATAAGGAATGGACTCTTGGTCGAGGCTGTTAATTGAAAATTTTCAACCGTTCGTACTGTATTCACTCTAGAATTAATCGTTGGAGGAACCACATCCATCGGTTCTGATTGTGAATTTGTTGCATTTCTTCTGGTATTTTGACTATTACTATGACTATTATTAAAATTGTTATAATTAGCACGACTATTGTTATCATTATAATTATTACTATTATGATTATTATTGTTAGTTCGGTTAGTATTTTGGTTATAACTATTATTGCTATTATAATTGCGGTTATAATTATTATTGCGATTAAAATTATTATAGTTAGCACTATTTGATTTATTGTAATTAGCGTTATTTCTATATTGATTTTGATTTATTTTACTATTATTTTTGTTGTTACCATAATTGAACCTACTATTATTGTTAGAGTTATTTTTATTTTTGGAATTGTTCCCAAATGGATTAAAATACGCGTAGTTTCCCTCATGTAGAATATCCATTGCCACTTCAATTGTTTCAGGATTTCTACTAAATAATACGGAACGCATTGGTTCAGGTAACTTATCTTTAAAAATCTCCAATCCGGTTTTAATATTGGCGGCAATACTAAAACTCGAATTGGGTTCTTCTCTAATTTTGTTATTTAGCCTCCTTAAAATATTTTTTATGTTATTATACAGATCTACACTGTTAGAAGTAAATGTTACATCTCTAAGTTCGTTGTAAATTTGGAGGGCACTTTTCTTTTCTCCGAAATTGTTAATTAAAACTTCCCGTATTTCAGACCAAGTTTTCGCATTATTATTTACCTCAATTACTACTCTAGCCTTATTAACTAACTTACTTTTAATTCTACTAAGCAAAATATTTTGACTACTTATATCATATTTAATAACTGAAGGAATTATTAATTCTACTAAATCTAAAAAATTAATTAAATCGTTACCTTTCCCATCGAACTCGGGCAGACGTTCAATGTATTTTAGTGGATCTATTTCCAATGTTAATAACTGTGGTTGATCTGGCATGTTGTTTTTGTAGTTGTTCGTTTGTCTCTCTGGTTCTGAATCCGAATCGGTGCTGAATTTCTTATAGAATTTGTTGCTGGTTGTACGAGCTCTTCTGATGGCACGATTTCTCTCTCTTTGGAACATAAAATTTTTCTTTCGCTTTTAATTTAATTTTATTTTAAAGTTAAAAAAAAATTTTTATTTTAACTTTTATTAATTTTATTTAAACTTTTTGATTTAACTGTTTGTCTCTTTTTTTTTAAAAAAAAATTCCTTATATTTTTTTTTTTTTTTTTTTTTTTTAATTTTAATAAGAAAATTTATTTTTTTAATATTAATTTTAATTATAAGTTTTATATTATTTTCTTAATATTAATTTTGATTATTTTAAGTTTTATTATAGGTAGTTATAAATATTAGAAGAAAGTTTTTATTTCTTTTCTTTATTTTTAAGTTTTAATTACTTATAAATTAAAGTTTAATTAATTATTCAATAATGTTGAATTTTCAAAATTTTAAATTAAAATTTCTTATGTTCACAGTTTTCTTTTATTGTTTTCAAAATTCCTGAAATTGGAATTTCTTATGAGTTCACTTTTTTTTGAAATTTTAATTACTAAAAAAAATTAGGCACTTAATCAATTTATTTTCACTAAATAGAAAGAAATATTAATTTTTTTTTCTTTGTCCTTTATCACAGGATCCTGTTATTTTTTAGGATCCTACCGACTGCGCCAATAATATTTTCGGACCAAAAAAAATAAAACAAAAAATATTTCTTGATTTAAAAATTTCTAAATTTTAATAATTATATTTTCTTTATTGATAGTCAAAATGAACTGACTTTACAAAAAGTTTCTTTTTTTTCACTTATTTTTAATTTTCTAAAAATGACACGTTAAACATAAAAAAAATTAATATTCGAATACGATTTCTTAAGTACTTATTTTAATTAGTTATTATTACACAATCTTAAAATTATTTATTTGCTGACCTTTACTTATTCTAAATAATACAGTATAACAAGTTCATTTGGTTTTTTGTATGCAAAATGACACTTTAAAAGAAACAACAAAAAATAAATTTATAAAAAGAGAAAAAAAAATTTATGAAGCAAATTTATACGGCACGAGTATGATTATGCGTTATCATCGAAATTTCGTATGAGGTTATTGGAATGGAGAAACATGTGTTTTTATAACATTATTGTGGTTTAGTTCATAGGGGTGATCTATTGATAACGTAACAGTATGTTTTTTTATTTTCAAAACTAATCGTAGCAACATTGGGATTTGTTCCTAAGGGCCAGAATTACAAATTATTTTTTTAAGAAAGATTTTTAGTTTTTAATTTTTTGCAAACATATTTTATAACAACTTTTGTTATACATCTCTCAAACGTAATGGCAACTACAGAATATATTTCAAAAGTCGGTTATTTTATTATTATAAAAACCTAACAAAAAGCAAGAACAATATACGAAGTAGCAAAATAATTTTTTTAGAAAAAAAAAATACATACAGTACTTTTCGCTTATAACGACCATGAAGAGACAGAAATTTTCGTCGTAATAAACGAATGTTGTTTTAAATGAAATTTGAAAAATTAGTATAAGACTTGGACATTGTAAAATGTGCTAATTCTAGAATGGACACTTCGAACTCATTTGCTAGATTTTTATTTGATGAGTCAGCCTCAAGCCTATGTATACTGCTTTTCCTTCTAATGAAATTTTTTTTGTATTTTGGATGCGATATTATGATTTTTTTTATATTCAAAAATAAATATAAAAATACTAAATTAATCACCAAGGAACATTATTAGATATAATAAGTTTAAATAAAAGAAATATGAATGTAATAAAGAACTTACAATTTTAGGTAAAATTTAATTCATTGGGAAAAATTGTAAAGTTTTTTATAACTAAAATTGAGCCGAGTTCGTTATAAATGAAAACTACTGTATAAACCGAATTCATTTTTTTCATTGGATTTTAAGAGAGATAAAGAAAAAAAAACTAAAACAAAACAAAAACAAAACAAAAATTTTAAAAAAATTTCTATCTCCTTGTTCATTGAAGATTTGAACTAAACAAAAAAAAAGAAAGACATAAGTCGCCGCATATAATAGTTTGATTGAAATGCGAGTTACAACCGAAAATTAATTTACTCAGAAAGTTAGCGCATAATATTAGAGTCATCAACTTTTAACCGCGTGACCGTTAAATTCAAATTTACGTTAAATTAAAGACGGGTTTGCACCTGAGAAAACGCAATATTTTAAAAACAAAATATCATTGTAATATAAAAACAAAAAAAACCTTTCTTTTTGTTGTTGTTTCATTAAAATTGGTCTTATAGTTTACCTGTAAAAGGGATGTTTATATTTGTATGGGAAAAAATAAGCCGATTAAATATTATGACTAGTATCGCCCAATGCTCGATATTCGAGCTTTTTGTGCTTTTAAATTTACATAAAAAATCCATTTTTTGTAATTTATTTTAGACTAATATTACACGAAACTAATTTTTTTCCTATACATAATAAAATGTATGGTAACAATATTGCATTTGAAATTAGCTTGAAAAAAAATTTATAATTTTTTCAATTATAAAAACGTTTTTAAGTATTTTTGAATTTTATTCCTGCAGCTTAACGCGCTATAAAGAGAGTATAATGTTGTACACTTATTGCACAAAAAAATATATAATGTTCTGAAAATTTGATGATTTTTCTAAACAAATACATATGTATACATATTTACTGAAGTTAAATAGCCAAAATTCGAGTAAATGCTATCCTACATATAGAAAACTGTACTTTTTTCTAAACATTTTAGTCTGATTTGAATTATGTTGTATGTATTCTGTATCCTAATTAAAAAGTTTATTCATAGAGCATAATATGTACAACAAAATTTAACATACCTATCATAATTCATAAGTGAATAAGTTAAGTACTTTGTATTACATTATATTGAAGCTGCCAAAATACAAAATAATAGTTAAGTTGACAGAAGTCGAGATTTTTTTAAAATCACAATTTTAAGATTTATAACATATCTAGGTACAAAGATATTAAAAAAAAATAACTAATCAATTAAAAAATTGATAAATTTTTCCTCCCTTTATTCCATTTTTAAATTTAGTAGCTACATAGGCAAATAAGCACTACATTTCAATAATAAAATCTGAAATTTTTATTACAAATGTATGTACATACACAAAAAATGATTCTGAATTCTTTACTTTACTTTATATTATTCCATTTTTAAATTTAGTAGCTACATAGGCAAATAAGCACTACATTTCAATAATAAAATCTGAAATTTTTACTACAAATGTATGTACATATACAAAAAATGGTTGTAAATTCTTTACTTTACTTTATATTATACCTACTTGTATAGGAGTAAACTACTCTTTTTACAGCTACACCACACCGCCTCTTGAAAAAGAGTAGATGAAAGGAGTAGATAATTAAATATTTATTTTATCTAAATTAAAGCATACGACGTACAATTTTTATACGGCAGTACGTCAATATGTCTATCTATATATCAGTAAATTGATACGCGCGTACACACAAAAATATTTATTTGAATGTTTTAATTTAGTACAAAAAATTTTATTAATTTCATATAATAGCTATATTTTGAATTTTTTTCAATATAAGATATTTTTTAAAACATAATCTTAGAAATATAAGAAAAACCAAAAACCATTTCTCAATTTGTAAATTTTAAAAATCCGATTACAGTACATCGCGTTACGCGTATTTTGGTTGCTCTCATGTAAATTCATGTACCTATTTATTTGTAAATTTTTTGACAGAAATTATACGTCAACTTTTATTTAAGTTGAAGATTATTTTTTAGTTTTTTTTTGCGAACATATTATAGGTATTTTCAATTATTTTGAATGTATGTTTTTTTAAAAAAAATATATTATTTTAAAATATTTTATTTTGAAAACTTAATCGTAGCAACATCAGAAAAAACAATTACAATATTTTCATACGCTTTGTCAAATTTTAAAATTTTAAATTCCGAAGTACAGTACATAACATTCCTACGTATTTAAAAATTTTTTGACAGAAACTGCACGCCGTACTCATTTATTCTGGTTGATCCCTAAAGAACACATAATTTTTCCTAAGAAATGTAATTTTTTTGTTTCTCCAAACATATTATAGGTATTTCAATTATTTTGAATATATGTAATGTATTTTTTAAAAACATATAGGTATTTTTAAAAACAATATTATTTAAAATGTTTTATTTTTAGAACAATAACAACATAAGAAAAATCAATAACATTTTTATGTGCTTTGTCAATGTTTAAATTTTAAAAATTCGAGGTACAGTAAGTTATTCTCATGTAATATCATGTACTATTGTACTTAACTACTAATTTACAACTTTTGTTTGCAGTTATACACCATAAGCGTTGATTTTGGTTAGGCCCTAAGGAACAAATCATTTAAATTACAACATATTTTTTTAAGAAAGATTATTTGTTATTTTTTTTCATTTTCTTTGCAATTATATATATTTTATAAATATCATTACTCTCAAACGTAATGGCAACTATATTTCAGAAGTCGGTTTTTTATTTTACAAAAAACTTAACAAAAAGCAACAACAAAATACGATTTAAAAAAAAAAAAATTTTAAGCAAACGAAAACAAAGTAGAGTACTTTTCGGTTATAACGACCATGATGGAACGGAAAATATTCGTCATAATAAATGAATGTCGTTTTAAAAGAATGCTGTGAATTTTGAAAAATTGGTATAAGAATTTAACATTGTAGAAGGTGCTGATTCTACAATGGACACTTCGAACTCATTTGCTAGAATTTTATTTGATGTGTCAGCCTCAAGCCTATGTATAGTGCTTTTTCTTCTAATGAAATTTTTTTTTGTATTTTTGATGCGTTATTGTGATTTTTTTTTATATTCAAAAGTAAATAAAAAACACTTAATTTATCGCCAAGCAACATAATTAGATATAATAATTTTAAATAAAAGAAATATCAATGTAATAAAAAACTTTAATTTTTAGGTAAAATTTAATCTTTGGCAAAAAGTGTAAAGTTTATTATAATTAAAATTGCACCGAGTTCGTTATAAATGAAAACTACTGTATAAACCAAATGTATTGCTTCCATTTCGAACAGTACTATTTTTTTTTCGTTCACTTTTTAAGATAAAGAAAAAACAAAAACAAAAAAAAAATTTAAAAAAAAAATTTAAATCTCCTTGTTCATTGAATATTTGAATTAAACTAAAAAAAGAAAGATATACATAAGTCGGCGCCTATAATCTTTTGATTTAGATTTAGCTGCGAGTACAACCGAAAATGAATTATACATTTACACAGAAAGTCGGCGCATAATATTAGAGTCATAAGCCTCAACTTTTAACAGCGTGACCTTTAAATTCAAATTTACGTTGAATTAAAGACGGGTTTTCACCTGAAAAAACGCAATATTCTAAAAAAAAAATTGTCCTATGAAAACAAAAAAAACCTTTCTTTTGGTTGTTGTTTCATTAAAATTGGTTTTATAGTTCACCCGGAAAAAGGATGTTTATATTTGTATTGTATGGGAAAAAATAAGCCGATTAAATATTATGATTTGTTTTTACTTGTTTTTGATGTAAAAAATCTTCGAAAAAATTTAAGCAATAGTCGCGTTCAGAATGAAGTAGCACTACACTGAATGGAAGCGATGTAGTATTTAGACATTTTGAGTTACTTTTGGTATATTTTATTTAAATTATGGACAAAATTTAAAATTTCTATGGTATTAAATATCATTTCTTTAATTCTATTTCTATTCTTATTATTTTTTTGTTTAAAATATTATTAAAATTCAAATTTTTAAAATTAATCGAATGCGTATGTTTTTTAGCCCAATTTCAAAAAATTTTGTAAAAATGTGCCTATATAGCTTCACTCTGTCCGTCTGTATGTTTAAAAAACTTTTACACCGTTTGAAATAGAGTAAAGAAATTTTAACCACGGGTAGATATTACAAAAAAAATAATTTCGTAGAAGAATTTTTTTCTGTAGCCCCACCCGTTACGGAGCTACAACCTCCTAAACTTAGAAAAAGCCCTATTTTCTAGGTCCTCCAAAATCAGTAGGAGTCCGTTAGCAAAATTTTTTGTCCGAGCACTCTGTTTAGGAACTATAAGGGCTCGAAAATTGAAATTTTGCTATTATTAAACACCTGTAACTTGAATAGCTGTCCAAATATTTTTTTAACGATATACAAAATTCAAAGCTCTATAAATATATTTCGACATGTGTTAAAGGTTTTTCTTAATTTTGAAGGGCTACGAAGCTACAGCCTCTGCAAATTCCAAAAAAGCCCTATATATAAATTTATATAACAAGAGTTCTGTTAGGTTTATTTTCAATCGAAAAATGTTATAAGAGAGCTGATTTTATAGTCTTAATAAAAATACGTCGATCAAATTTATAGGGTTGCCTTACGGTACTAAAATTTAGCATTATAAAAAACTCAATTTTTGCAAAATTTTTGGTCTCACATATCTTTTAAACGGTTCAACCTAGGGTCTTGAAATTTTGGAAGAAATTAGGTCCTCCGAAATTAGTAGAAGTCGGTTTACAATATTTTTTTTCAAGTACACTGTTTAGGAGCTATAAGGGCTCGAAAATTGAAATTTTGATATTTTCAAACACCTGTAACTTGAATCCCTGTTCAATTTTTTTTTACAAATATACAAAATGTACATCTGCAGAATTATATTTCAAAATATGTTAAAGGTTTTCTTAAATTTGAAAGGGTCTCTTTAAATTGAAGAAATTATCTCTTAGTTTTAACCATTTTTGGTTAGATAATAAATTTCTAGGTAAAATTATATTTCGCACTTAAAAACAGGTTTTCTTGATTAAATTGGGGTTATATTCTAAGTATTTCACTATTATTCATACAATTAATAAATTAATGAAATAACTAAATTATAAAAATATCATTTATTTTTATATGTATTTTTATAAAATAAATGATAAAATACTCAGTAAGAAACCGTGTATAATTTTGAAAATGTGCTTCTTAAAAACCCTTGGTTTTTTTCCTCACTTGTTTAATATTTTATTTTTTTTTTTATTTTTTCGTCAATTTATATTTTATAAGAAATGCTCTACTTTCAAAAATTATCTGAAGATCGTGTAAACAAACACTGTTTACATTAAAATGTAAACACTTAAACGTCAATTGAAATTCGCTACACAATACAATTCTTTCAATAGAAAATTTTATCGTGTGTTGTACTTTTCTTGTAGCGCTAGATGTTAACATTTTGTTCTGTATAAGACAAAAGTACAATTTTATTTATTTTTTTTATTTTATTTTATCAAACGTCTAAGTTTGGGACTGCTTTATTTGTGTTTCAAAACATTCAAACAATCAAAGCAATTTTTCAGTTAATAAATAGAAAAAAAATTATTTTTAATTCGCAACTGTTAAGCTTATGTATATAGACCAGTTCCAAAATTTTACGTTTTATTAAATTACTAATAAATTATATGATGATATGTTTTTATTGTGTAAGAATAAAATCGTATCAATTGTTAGCAAATTTAAATAAAATTATACTTTTGCCTTACACAAAAAAAGACATTGGCAGCCAGCGTGGAACTTTTCTATATTATACTAATAATTCAAAATAAACGTTTTGGTTCTGTTATCTGTTTTCCATTGTTTCTTTAAAAGTCGGTTTGTATTTCGTTATGAATTTGTAGGTATGTACATTTACAATATTGAATAAGCTGCTTTGCAATTTTCTAATAAAATAACTTTGTTTTGCTTTCTTTATCTCTGCACCCACCTTGTTTTTTACCACATTATAAGTTCTCTTAAACTCCACACTACAAGGGTACTGCTTATGTTTCTTATACAAATTATTTTTTTGTTTTATTAATTTTAATATTTCTTTCGACATCCAGTGATTATATTTTCTAATTCTTATGTTCTTAACACTTGTACATAAACCTTTGAAATAATTTATTGCTTCTACCAACTAATCAATATTTACAATTATATCCACCCAAGTGATTTTCCAGCAGATATAAATATATATAGTAATATTCATATAATATCAGATTTTTCCTCAAGCTTCTTACATTAAAATGCACCATTTTCATATTCAATAGTTTATCCAGCGTCATGGTTTTGCTATCAAATAGTTTTTCCATGATTCTCTAATTCTCTGCAGATGCTCCCTTTATTTAGGTTTCATGATAACTAAAGTATAAGTTTGGGAGTTCATGAAAGTTATTTGGAAGTCCTTCCTGGTGTATAAGTACTTTTAGACTAGTTTGCGTCATTCTCTCATAATATGAATTATCATTGTCATGAAAATATCTCAGAAACAATCTTACATTGTTGTACATTCTGTGTTCTCTAAATCGAGATGTAGCATAAATATTGTCACCGATGTAATAGCATTTCTTGTTAATCTGACAATCGATGGAGCTAGTGGATTAATAAAGCTTTTGCTGTTAGACTTTACAATATGTGTACTACGTTTATCGTTTCACCTTTAATCCAATTAGCATAATTAGCTGTTCCAACTTCAAGTTGGCTTCCATTTTTAGCTATATCTTTAATAATTTTCGTATTAATTGTATTAGCATCATTATTATTAACATTATTATTATTAACAATATTGTTTTTGTTGATAGTATTATTATTTTGACTATTATTGTTATTTTGAATCTGATAATCTTTCTTATCGTATTCTGTTACTATAAGGCATTCTTTTTTAGAGTTACATGTATTATTTTTGCTATTATTATTAACTTGAATGGTGCAAGATTTATTGTAGGTACTTTTCTTCTTTTTGAAAGTTATTAATTTGAGTATAACACTGCTTTTTTTTACCGTGGGCAGATTTTTTTAATAGATTCCTCTGTTTTCGATTCAACTTTTTTTACAATACCCACTTGATTTTCCTTGTTATTATTATTATTGTTATTATATTAGTATTATTATTATTATTGTTATTGTTAGAATTATTTGTATTATTATTATTGTTATTATTATTAGTACTATTATTATTAGTATTGACATTAATATTATTATCATTTGTATTAGTATTTTCACTACTAATATCCAAAGCAATTGAGATTTAGTTTTCTTTCTCAACTATCATTGATTGCTAATATCCAATTTTTTGTTCTAGATTGCTTAACTTTCTCTGGTAAACTGGACACGATACACTGAAAGTTTTATGATCAACGTTTAAACCAAGCTTAAGTGTTTCATTAACTTTTAAACAATGAATGCATTTGTTAACTTAATCACAATCTTTACTTTTGTGATTTTGATGGCATTTGCTGCACATTTCCTCTTTTGTACAATTTACAGCTTTGTGAATAAACCCCTTACATTTATAGCATCGTAGAACTCTCAAAGCATCGAAAAGAAAGATTCTTTATCAATTTCTATTAGAGCATTATATTTAGCATTTGTCAAATTTTTAGCTTGATATATTTTCACTACCTTTATAGAACTGTGCTCTAAACTAGCTTTCTGTGCCTTAAGTTTGTTAATAAGATCTTCTTTAGTACATTTAGCACCCATATGTACAACTTCAATTTTTGTTTTTATTTCAACTGGCACCTTAATTTCATAATTATTATGAAATAAAGTTCCATTTTATTTTCAAGTTTATTTATTACTTTATCCCGTTCTTCTTTTGTTTCTGTTTCAATAAGCACCATTCCATTTTTCCTATTTACCACATATTTTTTCTTTACAATTATTGGTTCCACTTGTTTACTTACTTCCATTTTAGTTAACAGGCATTTTTGTTTTTGTTTAGGTTTAATAACCAGTGGTACACCTGTTTTTATTGCTTAGCCTAGCACTTTTTAAAATATCAGCAAATAAAATATTTTGACTCATATTTATGATTATTTTGTTTTTAGTTCATTGTTCTTAGATATCGTATTTTTAAGATTGGCATTCGTATTTGCACTCTCCGATTTGAAAGTTTCCGTAAGGTGGCACATTTTCTCAATTTCACTTTTTTATTCTATTTTTATTTGCTCTAACCTCATTAAATATCTTTCTTCGATAGCTTTTGGTAACTCGATAGCCCCTTGTTCATTTTTCTTTAACGCACATTTAAATTCAGCTTTGTGTTATTTTAGATAATCACTATTTTTTTTTGTCTGAGCAATCTATGTTTTGAAGCATCATATCAACATTTTGGATGTATAAATCTAATCCAAAGATCTCGTGTTAGCACTTTGTCTGCTCCAATAAAACTAGTGCCATTGTCATTGTATAAATTGCTGCATAACTCACGTCGGGACGTAAAACTTCTAAATACAGCTATGAAGCCTTCAGTTGTTAGATCAGTTACTAATTTTAAATGTATGGAATTTACATACAAACAAATACATATATATCTATTATTTTAAGCTTTATATTTTTTTGAATTTTTCTTTTATAAGTTTTTAACTCAAACAGATCCGTTTTTAGTTTAATAATCAATTCCAGCGTGTGAGAAAGGACGAGAACCTTGTACTCTGGATGCTGGTAATTTTCTATGAATTTATTTCTTATCTCGGTCTTATGACGAAAACAAATTAAACTTTTATGAATATGATTGTATTTACTCTCAAAATTGAAATTATTAGTTGAGATCCACCATGTAATGTTTCTTTGTGAGTTTTTTCTTTAAGTAGCTGTGTAAAATGACCTTTATCGGCAATGATCATATGGTGTCGTTGGTTATATCGAAGTGATAAATTCTCCTGACACGTGGAGAACTACGTTTTGGTCTATAAATTGTGTCAATTTCGTAAATTCATTTTTTTCTTGATTATAGCTGGATGTTTGGAGTTTATAAATTTGTTTTTAGAAATGCTTCATTTGTAGTCGTTTTATTATACAATTTAATGAAGTTTGGATTTCGTTCGCTTTCAAATAAATTATTTTGTTAACTGAATTCGATCGACAATTTTTTAAAAACTTTATATAATAGGCGGTAATTCGAATTAATATGGTTAACAATGAATAATTGGTTTCAAAGTATGGTGCTTCGACCTTAGTGTAAGCGACATACTATATTCGCTTACACTAAGGTCGAATCACCATAAAACCTTCTTTTTCGACAAAATTCGACAGTAGTTTCTGCATAATTTTTATTAGGCCACATTTTTGAAGAATTTTTTAGCAAATGAGGATCATGTCGCCACAAAAAATTTTGTTTTAGTTGAGATGAGTACATACCGTTAGATGTAGGGCTGTTATAATTAATTTCATTAATTTTGATAGTAGAGTCGCGGCACAAAGTTCTAGTCTCGGTAAAGAAATTTTTTTATTTGGTGTTACTTTTGTTTTAGACACTACCAGATGAATTGATCGTTCATTCGACTCGTTCGTGATGCAAATAAAAAATTACACTCAAATTCAGGGTTTTGATTAAATTTAGTTCAAGTGCAATTGACCACAATTGTGCTGAGTTTTGTACATGCTACTTATTTTTGTTATTGTATCGTTTACATAAAATTTAAAAGTGGTTCAAATTCAAATGACTGTATATGCTTGGTATACAAAAATGTAGCTAATTACATTTTTGTATGACAACGAAAAGAAAGAAAATAAAAACAAAAAGTCAATGTGAATTCATTATCTATTTATTATTGATAAATATATTTAATTTTAAATCATAAATATGAAATTGAGTTTTATCTTTTATTGGAGATTCATTAAGTACTATTTTGGTTTGGGTTACCAACTGTGACGTAACTCCCGCCATCGACAAAGCTATGTATTTTGATTGACCGACAATTTTTCGAATAGTGGATCCATCTTTCCATAAAAATATCATGTATTTTTGGAAGACGCAACAAATGTTCTCGCCAACTTTTCGCAATCAACCCAATCCCAATCGGATCCTAAGAGCCATAGTTTTTGCATAAGCATTTTTGTCAAAATGATAACAGGAGATATCACACCAAATGGATCGAACAGTTTTGCTAATTGCGATAAAATACTACGTTTTGACTATTTTACACGCATCTCGCCTAAATTTAAAAAGTAGATACAAACGTCTTTGCTTGGATTACAAGAAATACCTTTCGAAAAGTTTCCAAGATTCGAAAAGTCTCCGTATCTTTGGTCGATGAAATCAATTCAATTTCGGCCTTTTCTGTGAAAAAGTTTTTCATTATTGCATTACTATTGGATGCCAATTTTCTTAGAAGTAGGAATTTGATTTTGCAGCTCAATTGTGTCTGGTTCCGAATCTGCACCGGACAGATGATAATAAACGCAAAAATCGTATAACATAATTTTTGCTGTCATTGGGTAATTATCCATAGCTAACATTTGTAATACTTTTTTCCCTATATCGGTTGAGGTATTGCAACGTAAATTTGGCGATATAATTTTTCTATGTCCGTCGTAAATTTGTAACAGTTTGTTACTACTGGACTTTCTAACAATACCTCATTCAATTATAATATTGCTCGTTGTAGCTCTAGATGCGTCGAAAACTACGCGTAATTTAGTGTTTGCACGCAATTCTTTTATGACGCACTATGAGCGGTTGAAGAAACAAGGTTTGTATTTGAGTATAAGCCAAAATTGTCATATCGCTTTAGTAATAATGACCATGTGTTTGCCACTTTTTATAATCACCTTCAAATTTCACACAAGTAATTTTTGGTAAATTTAAGCTGATTTCCCCACTATTTTTCACTTGATTTGATGTCATAGCGCTCGGTTGGGCTACATTCATATCGCTCGTATTGTCCTTTCTTAATATGCTTTGACAAAACTCGTTTGTAATCCTCTTCGATGCTTTCATATTTTGTTACAACGAAATCTTCGAGCTCAGAGTAAACATGTTACTCAAAATAGCTGTTTGTGTTTAGGGTACACTTTTATCTGACAACCTATGCACTAATAACGCTTCATGACTGATAATAAATGTATCTGTGTCTAATTTTTGAAAAGTATCTAATCTCCTGAAAAATGGTAAAACGCGAGTTACGTCATCTACCTAACAAGCCGAACATAATTATAAGTAATTTTTTATTCTAAAATTCATATGTTGTTCACCTTTTGTACAGACGCAATGTCATTTCGGCCTGGCGCGCTTGCAAAAAAGTTTGTGTTTCTGATTTGTGTCCAATTTTACAGGTTGATTTTGCAGTCCAAAAGAGAGGCTACAAAAAGTTTTAGTTTAATTCGATTAACCCGTTTTCCACGACGACGCCATGAAGTTTCCTATAAATTTTATTTGCTTAAACGATTAAAAGAATTTTATTGAAAATTTTGTACCGGCATTTTAATTATAAAAACCCAGAGGGTTAATTTGGTTTTGACCTGTTTACGCGTTTTGCACAAAGATTCAATAAAATTATCAAATTTTTGGTATCAACGCAAGTTAACCTTTATTCCAAAAACTCACTTAATTAATAAGACTAATGTTTTTGCTCTTCTTAAAAAGTCTCAAATAATGCAAAAGCTAAATGAGATAATAATAAAAATAAAGCTAATAAAGAATCCGAATAATATTATCTTTAAATTTAAATAACATAACATTTTTCTTCTCTACATTTTTTCGTAAGTCTTTGTTTTTTATCTACTTTGCAGTTGTTGTTTTTTAAAAATAGATTTCAGTGTAAAATTGCAGTTTTCTTCAAATAAAATCTAAAAATCAAAAAATTCAATTTCGTATATATTATGTTTTCAGGGAAGTACAAAACTAAATATAAGTTGAAAAGCAGATTTTTAAACCTCTTCTGAACCATCGACTTTTTTATTCAAACGTTGGCAACTCAAGAAAACTACTATTGACATAGTATATTGACATAATGGGAAATTTAGTATACCCTTTTCACCTATAGTCAAACGGGTACAATAATACTTACATGTAAACTAGATATTAACCGGCACACGTTGCCTCGCCACTTAATAGAGTTTTAATTTAAGTTGATGTAATTGAAAAAAGTTAACACAAAAATTACACATGCTGTACATGTTAATTTTAAAATGTAATAAAGGAATTTTTTTAAAACTCTTATTTTAGAATTATTCTTGCAATTTTTCAACAAATTTATCAAATTTCACATGAAACTTTTCATAATTATTATATAATAATAAAAATTTTAATTCAGTTAACATTATTCGCCGGAAACTTACCATCCTCAACTCTATCGTCAAAGAGCACCAAATTGTCAACAATCACCACGTATAGAAAAATTACAGATAATCTTTCAAACTGTTTTGCAAACTATTTTTTAAAGTTTTTGTTTCGCATCGGTTAAAAGAACTCGACTAAACATTTTTTAAACATTTCTCTAATTCAAAGAAGTTTTAACTACTTTAAAAAAATAGACGTAATTTACTTACAAATTTTTTTTTGGACAATCGTCGAGTCGGCATGGGTTAACAAATTCCAAGTCTATTAAAACAGTAAACTCCTTCCTCAAAGAGGTTATATCATTTCTAATTTATAGCAAAGTAATGGGTTAACGGAACTCCACAAATATTTTTTGAGGCTTTATTTTTAACCAAAGTAGTGCTTCAAAAAATTGCCTGAAACTTGCTTTTCAAGAATTTGCACGATCCCGGGTAACGCCGGGTAAATCTGCTAGTATAAATATAAAACTTATAAAAAAAAAATTTATTTAAAAACCTTTAAAGTATTATCTCAATCAAATCTAAATTAAAAACAGTTAAATCTAAATCAAACCCAATTTAAAACGTTAAATCTAAAATAAAAATAAGTAAAGAAACAGTCAGTCGGTGCAACCGACTTAGAAATACCCTACACCTATTTGGTTCAAATTTAATGGGAAGTCAATAAGTCATTTTTAAATCATAAGAGCTTTTATTAGTTTGATCGTAAGACATGGCTAACCAAATTTACTTTATTATACTAAAACATTTTCTAATTATTTTATCAAATCAAAAATATTAGCAATTCTTACTAATTTATCAATTTAAAAATATTAAAAAACAAACAAAGTTGAGATAAATGGATTCGTAAAATGTAATTACATTAAAGAAAACTTTTATCCAATTCAATAAAATTTTACACACATGCTGAAATTACTCCTTTTCAGGATTTTTAGCTGTAGTGCATTTACTATTGAATGATTTAGTACCCTTTGTTAATAATTTCAATTTTCAATAATTTTTTAATTTATTCTTTTAATTTACTTATTTATTAATATTCTATTTAATTAAACTCAAAGTTATTCCAAAGAAATATTAATTTGTAATAATATAAATATAAAAGGTTATATAATTTCATTGTTTTTAATGTAAGTTAAAACCATTAATGCTTTCATTAGCTTTTTATCAAAAAATTTAATAATCAAAATATGCAATAACTGTATTTCTAAAATACAATGATAAATTTAGTATTGTTCATTTATAAATAAAAAAATACTTATAAAATATAACACATAATATGTTTAATAGTAAAACTCTTAGCTTTTTAAAGTGTATTAAATTTGATTTTTTTATCTTTATTAATTTCGAATATATTATGCTTTAAGGTTTTGGGAGTAGGGGGGGTGGTACGCAAACCGCTATTCCAATTCATCCAAAATATTTCGTACACAAAACAAATAAGAAGAAACACATGTGACTTTTGTTATTTTAAAATTAATTAATAAATAAAAAAAAAAAATTATTTGTTTTTTTTCTTTATGTTTTATTTAAAAATTTATTTTTTAAAATTAACTTTTTATTTTTTATAAAGCTTTCTTTATTTAATTTTATTTCAAAAATTTTTATTACAAAGATTGGAACTTTTGACTTTCCAATTTAAAACCAAACTTAACACTAAAATTTTTAAAGAAAGGAAAAATTAACCAACACTTAAATTTTTCCTAATTTCTACAAAAAAATATATATAATAAAAAAACTTAAATTCAAGAAAAACAATTACTGACAAATTTATTTATTTTAAAGGAAATCAATTTGCTGATAAGGATTATTTTTGGATTTATTTTTAATTTTTTTTTTTTTTATTTTGAACCAAAACAAGGTTTTTACAAAAAATTCTTATAGCTAAAACTTAAAATTAACATGAAATTGGATTACAAAGTATAAATTTAAAGACATAAAAATCAAAAGTTTATTTATTTTTTTTTTTTTTTTGTAGATTGTAAAAAATGCATACATAGCGAAAACACAGTTAAAATGCAATTTATAAAGTAAAAAAAAAAAAACAAAAATAACTAAACTATAGAATTATAAAATAATGTGAACATATGTGAAAATAAGGTGAAGTTTAATATGAGTATAATATATTGAAGGTTAAAATTATTGTCATAGGTCATTAAGAAATTTTAATTTTAATTTACGTTTAAAAGTGTATCTAGAAATTTTTGTTGAAAAAAGATGACTATGTTTATTGAATGTAAGTAGATACAATACATATGTTCTAGCGCAGGAAGTGGCGTCACATAACAATTTTTACTATAAAAACGTAAATGAAATAATCATATCAGTTCTTGTGGTTACTTAATTTTGAATTTTTTCTGTTATAAGTGTTGTGGTTAATATTCTGTCTGTTAGACTATCTATCATATCAGTTCTTGTGGTTACAATTATTTTAAATTTTTTCTGTTATAAGTTTTGTGGTTAACTTTTAGACTATCTATTAAATTATATTCTAACTTAAAAATATGTTTGTGGTTCTATTTTTCTAGAAATTTCTCTTTTTAATTAAATGTTTATCATATTATCATAATTGTCAAAAACTAAATTTTTGAATTAACTTTTGACTATATTATAAGAAATAAGAAAGAAATAACAAAAAAAAATAAAATTAAATTTGTGTAAAATTGAATTTAAAATTAGATTAGAATTAATTTTTAAACCAAAATTTATCTTGGATTATGGAATAAAAAAAATATTCTAGTATATGAAATTAGCAACATATGTTTGGTGGTTAAGATAATGTAAGTATAAAAATTTTCTTTGTTATGTACTTTTGGAACCTAAAAAATAAGTTTGTGGCAAATTTTCTAAGTAAATATTTAGTGTATTATCATAATGGTTAAATATAAAAAAATTAAATTTTTTGATAAAAGAAATTTATTTAAAAATTTTTTAAATAAATAGCCAAGCAATAAATTTTAAAATTTATAAAACGCAAACCATTCTTAAAACAAACAAGTTTTTTTTTAAAAAATATCTTAAACAAAAAAAATTAATAATGTCTTTATCTTCTGCTGCATCAATTTCTGACAATTTAAACGACATTGTCAAAAAGTTATTGGAGGAGAGCCAAAGTAAGTATTAAAAAAATTTTCTTATATTATTTGAAACATATTAAAATTTTCTACTCTCTTTTAATTTTAGAAGCTACAATATTAGTTGAGGGAAATATTGGTGCCGGTAAATCTTCTTTCCTCGAGAACTATTTTGAAGGAAGACCTCACTGCAATGTATTATATGAACAAGTGGAGAAAATGTGCGATTTTCGTGGACAAAATATGTTACAGAAGTATTATGACCATCCATTAAAGTATGTAGAGAGTTTTCAGTCTCTGATACTGAATATAACGCTTAAACAAATGTTTAAAACAATTCCGACTGCACTAAAAATAATTACATTAGAATATTTGCGCCAGATTCATAACAAACATGAGGAATTATTCTATTATGAAGCGAATTATAAAGGAATGCACATCATCGTGATTGATGCTGAAGAGCTTCAAAAAAGCGAAAAGGATGAGGAGTCAGAAATTATAACTGAAAATGAAGCAGATGAGGAAGATGAGGGAGATGAAGAAGATGATGCGCTATATGGACCAACAGAAAATAAATCCTGAAAAAAGAAAAAGCTGAAAAAAGATTTTCAAGACCATCGGATATGTATACAAAGGTAAAAAAACAAAAAAACAAAAATATTATATATATTTTAATAATTTTTTTTTCTAATTCAGATTCATGGTTCAGTACAACAATTCAAAAAGTGTTTACTAGATGTCTGTGATGGTATGGAGCGAGAGCAGATGATAAAAATCCTGCCAGAAAAAATCAATCGCTTGGAAAACAATTTAATGGGAAATTATTTAAAACATCTATCATCAGAGTTGTTGGATGAAGATGGATCAAAAACTTGATACTAATAATAATTATATAATTTATTGTAGATATAAAAAAAAGATAAAAATAAAAAAAAAACAAAAAAATTAAAAAGCTTTTTTTAAAAAAAAAAACCAATTTCTATTACAGATTCCCTCCTTTGCTTAAAAAGAAATTATAAAACATTTTTTATTTATAACAATTAGATAATTTTATTCAAAACAGCTGTGAGAGGTTGATATTTAAAAAATCTGTCATGCAACATTAAACAATATGCTGTGGTATTTTCAGGTATTTTCTTTGAAGACTTGAATTCAATTTTTACATCAATAGGTCCAGTTTTTAAAATTTCATCCTGATGTTGACAATTTATAACAAAGATTGCCCCAAATGCTTTAAAGTTGTCCCAATTTAAAAGCGATTCAATTATATTATTAGAATAATAAGTTTTTCGAAAACTCATATACATCATAAATAATGTTGAAAAGCGATTTCTGTCAAAATGTAAATCTAAATTTTCATGTGGATAATATTCTGAATTTAGATGAACTTTTAAATTAATCAAATCACAATGATCAAAATGTGTTATATTTTTATCAACCTTATTTTTTTTATTTGTTTGTAGAGCAAATACAATAAAACGAGGTTTTTCAAGTTGTGTAGTTGTTTTAACATGCCACCAATGATGTTCACTATTAGATGGTAAATCTGGATAAGTGTAAAGATCCCAACTTCTAAAAACTATTGGAATAGATAAACCTTTATTGATTGATTGATATAAACTTATTTTCTCATTATCAGATAATTGAATATGAGGTATTTTCCATTGCAGTTTTGTTATATTAATTTTCACTTTTTCTATAGTATCACTCGTTATTATAGCATTGTTATCATCTGATGAACGAATTAAAATTAATTCATGATTAGCATTTGGTATTATTTTATTATAATCTTCAGCAAAACCCAATAATTTATTTAATGGTATATTAAAATTAAAAAATAGTTTTTTAATTTCAATGTTATCAATCGGCGACCAACTGGATGAATATAACATATTACTTTCATTCTTATTTAATGAAATATAATTTTTAAGCGTTGATGTGATACCAACACTTCTATTAAAATCAATTTCTTGTCCATTTAAATTATAACTAATACTATTAAACAAGAAAGCAGCACAATTATTTGAAAATTCAGTTTTTGTTGGGACATTACCCTCAGCAGTTGTTGCAATAGTTCCTTTAATATATAAAAAACTCTCAGATGGAAGAACATTAATATTCTGATTTTGTATATTTATTCTAATAGTATCACCATTATTAAAATTGTTATTATTTAGTGAATATGTATGATATTGTTTTCTTATAATTCTGTCATTAGAAGCAGGTTCTTTAAATATATTTAACATTTTAATTTTAAACCAATTGACTTTAAAAATAGTTTATTTTCAAATGTTAAAGGTTTTGATTTCCTTTTATACTGTTTCTCTTCAACAATCTGTGTGTGATTAATAAAATTTCTATTTTGATCTGAGTATTTATAGATCAAATTATCATTATTATTTTTATTATTATTGTTTTTATTATTATTACTAGCTGTTGGCCCGCCATAGAATGACGTAGTTCATTATATTAAATTAGAATTTATTTTCAAAAATATATAAGTTCTTGGAATTTCGGAATAATGTATAATTTGCACTTTGCCAAATAATGGTGTAAAGAAAAAGAAAAAAGGGAGTTTTTTGTAATTTATATGCATTTAAAAATATATCCTTCCATCCGGAAACGAATCTGCGTGTCAACATTTCGGAGTCAGACACTCTAAAAATGTATTATAATAAGAAGAAAAGAAAAACTGTATTTTAATTAGCCGTATTTTGTAATTAGTTTATAAAACTTAAGTAAATTTATTTTAGTCTGCTTAATTACAAAATGTGTGTTTATATATTATTTTTTTAAAAGTTTTTCCAAAACAAATTGGAAGATTCATATTATTTCATTTGAGTATTTTATTTTATTGATTTATTTCTTAGCCAGTTTTTAGTTGATTTTTTAATTTTTAGCTGATATTATTATTTGTTAGTGTTTTGTGATTAGGGTTTTTCTTATATATTATTGCTTTCTTAGTTTTTTAATTTATATATAGTATTAGATAATTAATGGGCTTTTTATTTTAGATGTTGTTTGTTAGAGTTTTTTTTTTAATTTGGTTGTGTTACAAATTATATATATGTATAAATATATATATATATATATCTTTTTTAACTATTTATCTAACTTTTTCCAATAAAAAATCTCTAACAACGACCAATATATCGGTTTTCTATTAATTGATTATATTTTAAACTCCGGGAAGAACCGAAACTGGGGATTTTAAAATTTACCGAAATTAAAATTTTTAAGTCGAAAAAAATTGCATTTAATTTAGTTATTTTTTAATAAAAATTCAATTTAACGTATAAAAATTAGAATTTCTTGTTTTTTTTTAATTTTTACCCTCTTTAGTATTTTTCTATAAAAATAATAAAAAAAAAAGTTTTATATATTTTTTCCTTTATAAGAAAACTTAATTTAGATATTTAAAAAAAATTACTTAGAAAACAATTCATAAATAATTAAAATAAGATAGTTTTTGGCGTATTTATGATAATTTATGGTATTTCATTTTTTATAATAGAATACATCCAAGAAAACCCATATAATTCAATACACCATTTATTAAACTATACATTAGAAGTAAATTGGCTGGGTGGTTAAGACGGTGGTGACTAAATTTTGTATTTTAGGGTAGGTTCAATTTCAATCCAGAGGAAAATTTTTTTAAATTTTTTTTTTTAATGCAATTAAATTAAATTTTAAAAGAGATTCACGTCTTATATGTAAATATCGTGAAATTAAAAATTTGATATGAAATTTTAACAGAAAAAAATTTGGTTTTTACACTTGCACCTGTTTGTACGGACAAGCTTTCTCCCTAATACAATAATATACATATATATTATTATAAATATTAAAAATTAGGATTCGATTTTAAAACCAGAAGACACTACCGCAAGCCTTATTAAAATATTTTATATATTATTAATTGAAGGAAAAAAATAAATTAATTGAAGGTACCTGTGAAATCCAAAAAAAAAGTTAGGAAAAATTTGAAATTGCTTTGGTTGCTTTGCTTGGTTATTTGCTTTCAAAGCAAAGCAAGCAGAGCACCAAAGCACATATTTGGCCTATACTATTAATTCAGTATTTCACTGAAATTAATGAAGACTTAAAACAGGAATGATCCTGTAAATCATAGTCTCGATTTTAAATGCAAAATGTTTTACTATTTATTTAAATTTTCCCAAAAATCTTCTGTGATTTTTAAAACTGAAATGAACTATTTCATATAAATTTAAGTTCATAAAAATGTTTTTTTTTTTTTATTAAAAATTAATAAAATATTTTTTGGCCTGCTTATGATAGTTTTGGATATTTTATTTTCTAAAATAAAACACATCCAACAAAACATTAATATTTTATTTTTTTATAATTCAACACATCCAACAAAACACATTTAATTGAATGCGTTTGTTACACCTCATTCTAGACAAATATATTAATAATAATTGTAAATTATCATGATAATCTTTTTAAATGTAAACGTAAAGTAATAGTTTCACCCCTAAAATTATTAAATTTCCGTCTTGATCCAATAATTTCAGTGTAATGTTGTTTATATGTTGAATAGTCACAGGTAAATAAATAACATTGTGTGGTGTTTCTATTATTTTATAACCTGGACTAACGTTAATTGAAAATTCATGAAGAATATGCGCTGACTTATTAGTAATGTCCCACCAATAATATTACATTCTATACGTATAATATTGATTCTATTAATGTTAACATATTGATCAGATTCATGAAGAGTTTTGGGTTGTAATATTTTTTTACTAAAACCTAATACTTCCTTAAGCGAGTTTGGTTTTGTAAAATCGATATCTTCTGAAGAAAAAATTTCTACTTTCATTGTATTATTATTTGCTTTCAATGAAATATCTATATCATTTAAAATATTTGAATTTATATATTGATCAATATCATCAATTTCATAAGATCCAATCGGAAGTTCAATTATTTGATTTCTAATATAGAACTTATTATTACTATGATCTATATTTGCAATTGAGTAATAAGTTTGAAAATCTACTAATCCGCACACATATTCTCCCTTTAAATCTATTGTTGGGAATATTCAGTATGAATAATTGATTGTTTGCTGTTAAAAGTTAATGTTAACGACATGATGTGTAAAATAAAACTAATCTTATTTTATAATAGTTATTTTTATTTATTTATTAAAAAAAAAACATTCATTACAATGCAATAAAAATTTTAAACATAAATGTCCACAATTTTATTTATTATTTTTTTGAAAGTCTTTAGTATTATATAATATATTATTGCCTAAATATTTAACAAGTTCTTTGGGTGGTTTTAAATCACCATAACTATTAAAATATATTATTATATTATTTTTTTTCCAATAAGCTACCCAGTGTGTGCCATTTCCAGATGAATCATCCAAATTTACTATACCACATTCAATTTCTCTAGGTTTTCCTTTTGGTAAGGTATTTCGCATAAAAGTACCACGAAAATTTGTTATATTCTTTGAAAAATTAATTAAATCGATATTTGATAATGCTCTTTTAGGTAGCTTTTTTAAAAGTTTTTTGAAGAATTATATGGTTTTAAATACAATCCATACCCTTTTTTATAAGGTTTTAAATATAAACCTTTACCAATAGCAATAGCCTCCATTGATTTATTATGCCTTTTATTTTCCTCCAATTCTTTTCTAGCATTAGATGCACTATTAATTGCTTTTGCAATACCAGCAGCGCCACCAGATAATGCACCAATAGCAGATAAACCAGATAAAATAGTTATCAAAAAAGGTAAAACTCCACCTATTTTCGGTATTCCTCTAGGAATTGTCTTTGATTTTGGTTTATTTTAATTATTTTTTTTGCTGCTAATAAACCAATTTTTATTGAGTCATTTAAATTATTTATAGAAGCTTTTTTTAAAATTTTTTTCGCCTCTTTAACAGCATTTTTGAATATTTTTAGATTATTTTTAAAATTGTTTCTCTCATTTTGTTTATTTTTCATTTTCCTTTTTTTAATACCCATACCAAATTTTGCTTTTGTTTTCATAGTGTTAAAGACTAAAAATGAATTTAAACGTTCGTTAATTGTTGAGTCCGGTGCTTTAAATCTTATCCAAGCTTTATTATGTAATATTTTGTCAGCAATATTTCGATTTTCAATATCTTTATATTTATTGTAAGCTACATCATGCTCTTTACAAGCCTCATCTAAATGATTAACACCACGATCACCTTTACTTAAACGTTTTTCAAGTTTAGTACCAGGTCCACAATAATTATAACCAGGTAAATGTAGTTCAAATGGCAAATTATTAATTAATGAATTTACTAAACCTTTTCCTCCAATAGTTTTATTACAATTAACTGAATTTGTTTTATATGTTATCATTTTTATATTCTATTTTCAAATGAATATCAATAGCATAGATTCACTGTTTATATACATATAAAACATATTTTTCTATTAATACTAAATTTAGTAATAAAGATGAATTTTGTAAAGCAACATCACAACCTTAAAATTGGACCAAAATTGGACAAAAACATGGACCATTATTACCAAATAGTATAAGATGTCTCATCGTTGGACCATCAAATTGTGGTAAAACAAACTTACTATTAAGCATGTTATTTGATCCAAATGGTTTAAAATTTGAAAATATATATATATATTCAAAATCTTTACATCAACCAAAATATAAATATTTAAAAAAAGCGATTAAACCAATTAAAGGTTTGGGTTACTATGAATATTCGAATAATACAGATATAATAAAGCCAAATGAAGCAAAAAATAATTCTTTGTTTATATTTGATGATGTTGCTTGTGATAAGCAAAATAATATCCGTGACTATTTTTGTATGGGACGTCCCAATGGTATTGACAGCTTTTATTTATGTCAATCTTATACACATATTCCAAAACACTTAGTGCGAGACAATGCCAATTTTATAATTATATTTAAACAAGATGATTTAAATATGAGGCATATCTATAACGATCATATTAATTCAGATGTCGTATAAAAAGTTTCAAGAAATATGTCAAATATGTTGGAAAGAACCATTTGGTTTTGTAATTATTGATAAAAATAAAGATCTTTTTAAGGGACGCTACCGAAAGGGGTTTAATTACTTTATTGTTCTATAAATATATTGTAAAAAATGAAAAAAATATTAATCTGCATTCACACATAAAACAAGTAACACCTAAAGACCAGTAATAAACCCACCAGTAATAAACCGATCAGTAATAAACCGACCGGTAATAAACCGATCAGTAATAAACCAACCGGTAATAAACTGACCGGTAATAAACCGACCTGTAATAAACCGATCAGTAATAAACCATATACATATATATTAAAATGCATATTAACAAGAAGTAGGAATTGATTAAAGCTCGCGAGGCTCTAAGAAAAAAATATATAATGCTTAAAACAGGAAAAGAAGAAGAGATTGGAAGATTAGAGGAAACTTTTAAACCAATTACAGAACCACTTAAAAAAATTATTAACATTGTAAAAGACGGAATAACTAATGATTCAGAGCCGAAGATAAAGAAAAAGGAAAAAAAATATATTGTTTTAAAAAGGGAATATGATAATGATGATGATCATCAAAAGGAAAAAAAAAATATTCTTTTAAAAAGGGAATATGATAGTGATGATAATCATGATAGCAATAATATTGATGGTATTGATAACTTTACTTTAAAATATAATGAAAATAATGATACATTATTTCCAAGTACTAAAACTTCAACACCAATGCCTAGTAGAAAAAAAAATATACTCAATGAAAATAATAATGATGTTACTATAACTAATTTTTTAAATAATTCAAAGTATGATAAATCATACGGTCCGTATTATGATATGGAAAGTAATAGTCTAAAGTTGGGTAATTCAAAATTTCATGTTAATGAATCTAATCAAAATATTATACTTAACGATAATGAAATATATGAAGGCACCATAGGATTACATGAATTAATATTCATGAAAAATCCTAAAAATTATAATAATGCAGATTTAGAACAATATCGAAATATTTTATTGAAAGCTAATGCTCATATGATTCATTATTATCCTAACACACAAATAAAAGGAAATAGAAGTTTAAAATATAAAAATATTATTCGAAAATTATTTCCATCTCAATATAATACGCGATCGAAAAACCAATCAAGTAATATTAGTAGTGAAGGAAAAGGAATAGATATAATGAAAAATGTATATGATTTAATATCTTATTCAAATAAAAATATAGATTATGTGTACTACAATGATCCAAATGAATTAGTTGAAAGATTAAAGTTATTAAAAAGCTCTCAAATGGCTGGTGATAATAATCATAATAATGAAATATTATCTATTATTGAAGAATTAAGAGAAGATGGTATTATTGTATAAAAAAGCTATTTTGTATTTATGATTTAAAACTAAATCGCGAATTTTTTTAAAATCCGTTGATTTAGTTTCATTTAAAATTGTACAAGCAGTTGACATTTTTTTGGTATATTTAAAGCTTGTTCTTCAATTTCTAATATTCGATGAATGGTATTTTATTAAAGAATCAAATGCTTTTATAATAAAATTTTTTGTAAAAAAAAACAAAGAAACCACAAAATAATAACCACAAAAATTTTTTTCTATTTTCTTTATTTAATACAAAATAATTAAATTGATTACAAATTAATTTTATAATGTGACCATGCTAATGTATCTATATTATTATTTTTAATATATCTCTTATCTAAACTAAGCGAAATTTTATTAAATGATTGTGTATATATCTTAAGCAATTTACTTTTAAATCTGAACATTCTATGGTAATACAATTTTTTTTGAATAAACAATCTCTATAATTACTTAATGTTAACATCTTTAAGATATTTCTTTTAACACCTTTTGCTTTAATAATTTCTTTTTTCTTAATAATATCAACTGAATACATTTTAGCTCTTAGACCAATAAATTCTCTTATTACACTACCATTACATTCGTCTTTCATCATACCCAATATTTTTTTATTTTTTAATGGAATTTTATAAGGATTGTTTTCACTATAATCTGAAGTATCGAATCGTTCTTCTATATCCGGTATGATATCATTATAGTAATCTTCTGTTGCGATTGTATAAATAAAAGAATCAGTATCCATATAGTTTAGAGTAAGATTGTCTTTATATTTAATTTTCATATAACCATAATGAAAATCATACATTTTCCATTTTGAGAGTTCTAGAACTACAAAACCAATAAATATTGGTTTATTATATAACACAGAACCTTTGTTCATTTGAATGGCACACATGTCAGTTGCAAATTGGGTTATGCTGTGGAAATTAGATTTAGCAATTAATGCTCGCGCACCTAATCGTCTGCCTCTGCTTTCCCATTCGGTAATAATTTTTACAACTTTCCTTTTATCAACATTCTCCATTGTTTTTCCATATACAGCATTATTTTGTAATTTAAAATAATTTTTTTCAAAATCATTTTTTTCTTTTTGTCTATGATCATTATTTAAATCAATATAATTTTTAAGCCAAGGTGATTGTTTGAATTTTAAAATTCGATTAATCTTTTTTAATTTAAGACCATATTTTATACATTGTTGTAAATTTCTATAATAAATTATATAATTTTTTTTTTCTTCAAAATCTGCCACTATTTTTTCAGTCTTCATAAAATTATTTTTTTTATTTTCCGCACAAAATGGTAAATCATTATGATCATCATGTAAATATGTTGGATATTCTATATCTACTTCCAATATGTATCCAATATCTGAATTTAATGGAGTATTCATAAAATCTATATCTGAAATATTATCAACCCATTCAAAATTGGAAATGGGTAAATACTGAGACATAGCCCAACCATACAGATTTACTACATCATTGTAAATTATATATTTTGATTGTTTTGTTTTATCAAAATTATCCATATATTTATTATTGGAAATAGAATATCATAATGAACATTGTGTAATACCACCTCTAATACCTCTTTTAATAAAATTATACATATAAATATCAATAAATAATTCTATTTTGATATTAAGTTTTTTTAGCATTGCATCCCATGATAATCCGGGAGTTGTATAATAATGACATGGATCTAATGAATAAATGCCTTTACAAATATTTCGATAATTTTCAAAAATATCGCATAATAGAAAAACATCTGTTTTTAAATAAACTTCTAAATAATCTTGAAGATTTTTACATTTAAATGTTTCCCATACTTTTTTTGCGTGATTATATTGTTCATCTGAGCAAGTGGTATTAGAAAAAGTATTATTAAAATTTTCTTGTAAAGGTAAATATGAATATTTTAATTTTTCCCATGAATCTAGATATTCATATGGAAATACACCTTTTTTTCTAAGTAAAGCAAATTCATCATTATTCGGGAACATTTCTTTAATTGTTGACATATTTTCATCAAATATATTATTTGCCAATGAATCAAAACTGGCAGGCATAAATCTAAATGAATCTAAAAATCTTAATTCAATCATTTCATTATTAACATTAATTACTCTTGATAATGAAATATATTTTTCCTTGTTAATTGGTATTATTTTAATTATAGAAGAATGCTCTGATAATGTTTTTATAAATAAGTGACAGTCATAACCAGATAAATTATGTAAAAATATTGGAAAAAATTTGGCAACTTTATAATTTAAATTACAGCTATTGTGTGCTGGACCTCGATATTTTCCAGTTAGGTGACAATGATCGGCAACTCTACTTTCCAAATCTAAATCTTTTTCACATATATGACAGAATTTGCTTTCTTTTTGAATCTGTTTTTCGTAATTTGTTAATGGTTGCATTGGTATAACATTTAATATATATGAAGAACTTAACTTTTCAATATCTTCTATTAAATTTTTTATAAATTCAGTTATACAATTTTCTCCTGTATACATCTTAAATATATTTAATTTTCTATTAAAGCTGCAATTAATATAATGTGCAAATGAGCAAGGTATATGTTCATTTACATCTGTTGTTGACGATATTAATGAATCTGGTAAACAAGTATCTATGTTGTTAAGTATACATTCAAAATCAGCATATATTGTAAAAGGTACATCTAATTTTTATACCCGTGCATACATATATGACATCGGGTATATTAGATTTGCTCCTCCGTTTGTAACGCATCGATCTAGACGAGCTAGATATAGTGCCAAGGGTACGTATCGGCTCAGAATCGAAAAATTAGTCGATCTAGCTATGTGTGTCTGTCCGTCCGTCCGTCCGTCCGTGTGTCAGCACGATAACTCAAAAACTAAAAGGGCTAGAGTCTTGAAATTCACACAAAGTTATTTTTGGACAATTTCTAGGTTCCCTATTGTTTTTTGTTAAAATCGGACCAAGGCTTCGGGGAGCTGTCATACAACTTTTTTGCACCAATATGAATTTCTTCAAAACTATTTATACTACGGGGATGAAAATTACACACGGTTAGTTTTATAATGACTCCGGCACTTATATGAAGTTTCAATATGTTAGGGCCCCATTTTCGGGGGGCTGCCATACAACTTCCTTGCACCAATTTGAATTTCTTCAAAACTAATTATACTACGCGGATGAAAATTTCACACGGTTAGTTATATAATGAATCGAGCACTTATATGAAGTTTCAAAATGTTAGGGCCCCATTTACGGGGAGCTGCCATACAACTTTTTTGCACCAATATGAATTTCTTTAAAACTATTTATACTACGGGGATGAAAATTACACACGGTTAGTTTTATAATGACTCCGGCACTTATATGAAGTTTCAAAATGTTAGTGCCCCATTTTCGGGGGGCTGCCATACAACTTCCTTGCACCAATATGAATTTCTTCAAAACTAATTATACTACGCGGATGAAAATTACACACGGTTAGTTATATAATGAATCGAGCACTTATATGAAGTTTCAAAATGTTAGGGCCCCATTTTCGGGGGGCTGCCATACAAAGTTTTCGATTCAATAACTGTGAATCTAATAAAGCTACAAGGTTAAAATTAAAATTGGGCAGGTAAATTAATAGGGCAAGTTACTTGGCAAAGTTGGACATCACTCGGACCATCGGACTTTTAGGGTGGGCCAATTTTTTTTTTTGTTTTTTTTCTTTTTTGTTTTTTTTTTTTTTTATTTATTTTTTTTTTTTTTTTAAGCTAAAGTTATGGGACAATGAATGAAAATTTTGTTTTTTTTTTTTTTGTGATTTTTTTTTTTTGTTAATTTTTTTTTTTTTTTTTTTGAGCTAAAGTTATGGGACAATGAATGAAAATTTTGTTTTTTGTTTTGTGATTTTTTTTTTTTTTTGTTAATTTTTTTTTTTTTTTTTTTACGTCAAAATTATGGGTTAATGAGTTAAATGTATAAGGAAAGTAAATTACGGTTTATTTTATACACCATAGTGGGTATGCTCGGGTATCTAAAAGTTGACAAGGGCAACTATAATCTTCCTCGTTTATGATAGTTTTGAAACTGTAATATTGAATTTTTTTTATCTGGCAAATAAGTCACAAGTTTATTGCATTCGCTTTTATGTTGTAAAAGAGCGGACTCATTATAAAAATATAGTAAACAATTATTACACATTAATATTTTTCTACAATATTTTGTTACTTGTCTACCTAATAAAGCCTAATACCTAATTTTTTTTTTTGTCTACCTAATTTTGAAAATTTAAAGTAATTTTATAATTTATTATTATTTGATCAGCTGCTATATAGGTATTTTATAAATAGATGTTCGATTTAAATCTTTTTTACATTGACCATTATATAAAGCTGCAATTATACACCATTTAAAGCAATATTCATCATTGTTTTTTATGTTGATACAAGCATGTTTTTTTTTAATTTCATTTGGTAGTGGTAAATATTGCGAACCTTTAATTGGCGTATATTGATTAATATTGATTTCAATGTGAATTATTCGCAATAGCGCCCAACCGCTATCTCTTTCTTGAAATTCATCTGTTTTCGTTATAATTTGTTGTACCATATAATCATATGCATTTGATAATTCTTCGAATTGATTAATTATTTTTATTTTTGTATTAAATGATTTTATAGATTATTCTGTTTCAAAATTAATTTCATCTTTTTCTTGTGTAACTTTAATATACTCATTAAATAATTCTATATTGAACTTTATTGATGTATGCTTTTTTAAACAGTTTTCCAATAATTTAATAATTTGTTCTTTTGAATTATTTAAGAACTCTTGTGGTAAAAGTAGTTCTTCCTTCTCGTTTTCCAAAATATACTCTTCAACGCGTTCATTGAAAGAACTTTTAACACATTTCAAATATTTTTGTATAAAAACTCCAGCATTCTTTTTATGTTTGAATGCACGTGTATGATAAGACCATTCCTTTAATGGTACATCAATCATACAATCATAACATTTTCTTGTTGGAATAGCAATGTTACCATCATTTTTTCGTTTAGCCATTTTGAATAAAAAATTATTATTTGATTTATTGAAAATTAATATTTATTACTGATTTTTTTGGAATACATGTTCTATTCTTATATGGGTTTTTTTTTTTTTTTTTTTTTTTTTTTTATTGTATAGTTACTCTATTTACATAATAAAAACAAATATTTATGGTTTGTGGTTTTAATTTTGCTTAGTCATTAGAAATATTATCATAGATCTCTTTAGTTTTAATTTAAATTTTTTGTAATCTTTGATTTATAAAATACATTGGGTTTTTTATTTCAAATTGTAATGATTCTTTTAAATCATTAATAGTTTTATCTAACAATGTTGTTAATTTACTATCCATTCTATCTATATCATCTTTAAATTTTTCTTTTAATTCCTTCACAATTCTTTCAAAAGTATTTATTTTTTGTCTTTCTATTTGAATAAGAGTTTTCATATTGATTTCTAGTATTTCTTTATGCGAAATCAGATGCCCAACAGCAATTGGTATAATGTTTACCATGTTTTGATTTCACCATGTCTACATTTATGTACTCTCGTGTTAAACGATTATAGAAATCTTGAATTTGTTCTAGATGTTCTTTATACATAAAATTATTTTCTTTATTTCTATATAAAACCTCTGCTATTAATTGGGTTACGAAATTCAAATTCATTTTTTTTTTTTGTTATTAATGAATAAAATACCGGTTATGGATAAATTCCAATTCTTACTTTTACTTGTTTTTATACTATACTTTTATATCAAATTATTTTTTTTTTGTTATAGTTATTTTAACTAATTTCGCTTTTTAATTTGTCTAAAGCAAAACTCTGGTGAAGATCTTAGGTATATTATGTATTCAGGTACCAGATGACATGTTTTTATCATCTGCACTGAAAAATTATACCATTCCTCCAGCACATTGTATTGTACTGGAGTTAGATGATGGTTTTCTTTCAAATTTTTGGTGAATATATTAAATGCACTAAAAACGGATCTTTCCATTATTTTTAGTGCAGTCGGAATTGTTTTAAACATTTGTTTAAGCGTTATATTCAGTATCAGAGACTGAAAACTCTCTACATACTTTAATGGATGGCCATAATACTTCTGTAACATATTTTGTCCACGAAAATCGCACATTTTCTCCACCTGTTCATATAATACAGTGCAGTGAGGTCTTCCTTCAAAATAGTTCTCGAGGAAAGAAGGTTTACCGGCACCAATATTTCCCTCAACTAATATTGTAGCTTCTAAAATAAAAAGAGAGTAGAAAATTTTAATTTGTTTCAAATAATATATAGAAAATTTTTTTAATACTTACTTTGGCCCTCCTCCAATAACTTTTTGACAATGTCGTTTAAATTGTCAGAAATTGATGCAGCAGAAGATAAAGACATTATTAATTTTTTTTGTTTAAGATATTTTTTAAAAAAAAACTTGTTTGTTTTAAGAATGGTTTGAGTTTTATAAATTTTAAAATTTATTGCTTGGCTATTTATTTAAAAAATTTTTAAATAAATTTCTTTTATCAAAAAATTTAATTTTTTTATATTTAACCATTATGATAATACACTAAATATTTACTTAGAAAATTTGCCACAAACTTATTTTTTAGGTTCCAAAAGTACATAACAAAGAAAATATTTATACTTACATTATCTTAACCACCAAACTATGTTGCTAATTTTATATACTAGAATATTTTTTTTATTCCATAATCCTAGATAAATTTTGGTTTAAAAATTAATTCTAATCTAATTTTAAATACAATTTTACACAAATTTAATTTTATTTTTTTTGTTATTTCTTTCTTATTTCTTATAATATAGTCAAAAGATAATTCAAAAATTTAGTTTTTGACAATTATGATAATATGATAAACATTTAAATTAAAAGAGAAATTTCTAAAAAAATAGAACCACAAACATATTTATACCCGTATGACTATATAGTCCAAGGGTATAATAAATTTGCCATTACGTTTGTAACGCAGAGAAGGAGGGGGGGTAGATATAGACTCAAGTGTATGGATCGGATCAGAATCGAAAAATAAATCGATTTAGCCATGTATGTCCGTCCGTCCGTCCGTCCGTCATCACGATAACTCAAAAAGTAAAGGAGCTAGGATTATGAAATTTTCACAAATTCGTTTTTATGCAAAAAACGGAATCGAGTTTTAAATTCAGCCATTTTGGTCCACGGGTTCGAGTACCTGCCATACAACTTCTAATTTTATATGAGCATTACTCTATACCTATGGAAGCTGCGTGTCTGAAATTTTGCCAAAAGTAGTTTAGTATAATGGCCAAAGTTACTGCAAAATTTCGTTGGCCTACTGCAGAGGGTTCGAGTAGCTGCCATACAACTCCTTCTTTTATATGAGCTTTACACTACACCTGATGAAGCTGGGTGTCTGAAATTTTTCAAAAAATAGTTTAGTGTAATGGCCAAAGTTACTGCAAAATTTGGTTGGTCTACTGCAGAGGGTTCGAGTACCTGCCATACAACTCCTTCTTTTATATGAGCTTTACACTACACCTGATGAAGCTGGGTGTCTGAAATTTTGCCAAAAATAGTTTTGTGTAATGGCCAAGGTTACTGCAAAATTTGGTTGGTCTACTGCAAAGGGTTCGAGTAGCTGCCATACAACTCCTTCTTTTATATGAGCATTACTCTACGCCTAATAAAGCTGAATGTTTGAAATTTTGCCAAAAGTAATTAACCGGATGATATAAAAAAGGAAAAAAAAAATATTGTTTTAAAAAGGGAATATGATAATGATGATGATTATCAAAAGGAAAAAAAAAATATTCTTTTAAAAAGGGAATATGATAGTGATGATAATCATGATAGCAATAATATTGATGGTATTGATAACTTTACTTTAAAATATAATGAAAATAATGATACATTATTTCCAAGTACTAAAACTTCAACACCAATGCCTAGTAGAAAAAAAAATATACTCAATGAAAATAATAATGATGTTACTATAACTAATTTTTTAAATAATTCAAAGTATGATAAATCATACGGTCCGTATTATGATATGGAAAGTAATAGTCTAAAGTTGGGTAATTCAAAATTTCATGTTAATGAATCTAATCAAAATATTATACTTAACGATAATGAAATATATGAAGGCACCATAGGATTACATGAATTAATATTCATGAAAAATCCTAAAAATTATAATAATGCAGATTTAGAACAATATCGAAATATTTTATTGAAAACTAATGCTCATATGATTCATTATTATCCTAAGCAGTTGACATTTTTTTGGTATATTTAAAGCTTGTTCTTCAATTTCTAATATTCGATGAATGGTATTTTATTAAAGAATCAAATGCTTTTATAATAAAATTTTTTGTAAAAAAAAACAAAGAAACCACAAAATAATAACCACAAAAATTTTTTTCTATTTTCTTTATTTAATACAAAATAATTAAATTGATTACAAATTAATTTTATAATGTGACCATGCTAATGTATCTATATTATTATTTTTAATATATCTCTTATCTAAACTAAGCGAAATTTTATTAAATGATTGTGTATATATCTTAAGCAATTTACTTTTAAATCTGAACATTCTATGGTAATACAATTTTTTTTGAATAAACAATCTCTATAATTACTTAATGTTAACATCTTTAAGATATTTCTTTTAACACCTTTTGCTTTAATAATTTCTTTTTTCTTAATAATATCAACTGAATACATTTTAGCTCTTAGACCAATAAATTCTCTTATTACACTACCATTACATTCGTCTTTCATCATACCCAATATTTTTTTATTTTTTAATGGAATTTTATAAGGATTGTTTTCACTATAATCTGAAGTATCGAATCGTTCTTCTATATCCGGTATGATATCATTATAGTAATCTTCTGTTGCGATTGTATAAATAAAAGAATCAGTATCCATATAGTTTAGAGTAAGATTGTCTTTATATTTAATTTTCATATAACCATAATGAAAATCATACATTTTCCATTTTGAGAGTTCTAGAACTACAAAACCAATAAATATTGGTTTATTATATAACACAGAACCTTTGTTCATTTGAATGGCACACATGTCAGTTGCAAATTGGGTTATGCTGTGGAAATTAGATTTAGCAATTAATGCTCGCGCACCTAATCGTCTGCCTCTGCTTTCCCATTCGGTAATAATTTTTACAACTTTCCTTTTATCAACATTCTCCATTGTTTTTCCATATACAGCATTATTTTGTAATTTAAAATAATTTTTTTCAAAATCATTTTTTTCTTTTTGTCTATGATCATTATTTAAATCAATATAATTTTTAAGCCAAGGTGATTGTTTGAATTTTAAAATTCGATTAATCTTTTTTAATTTAAGACCATATTTTATACATTGTTGTAAATTTCTATAATAAATTATATAATTTTTTTTTTCTTCAAAATCTGCCACTATTTTTTCAGTCTTCATAAAATTATTTTTTTTTATTTTCCGCACAAAATGGTAAATCATTATGATCATCATGTAAATATGTTGGATATTCTATATCTACTTCCAATATGTATCCAATATCTGAATTTAATGGAGTATTCATAAAATCTATATCTGAAATATTATCAACCCATTCAAAATTGGAAATGGGTAAATACTGAGACATAGCCCAACCATACAGATTTACTACATCATTGTAAATTATATATTTTGATTGTTTTGTTTTATCAAAATTATCCATATATTTATTATTGGAAATAGAATATCATAATGAACATTGTGTAATACCACCTCTAATACCTCTTTTAATAAAATTATACATATAAATATCAATAAATAATTCTATTTTGATATTAAGTTTTTTTAGCATTGCATCCCATGATAATCCGGGAGTTGTATAATAATGACATGGATCTAATGAATAAATGCCTTTACAAATATTTCGATAATTTTCAAAAATATCGCATAATAGAAAAACATCTGTTTTTAAATAAACTTCTAAATAATCTTGAAGATTTTTACATTTAAATGTTTCCCATACTTTTTTTGCGTGATTATATTGTTCATCTGAGCAAGTGGTATTAGAAAAAGTATTATTAAAATTTTCTTGTAAAGGTAAATATGAATATTTTAATTTTTCCCATGAATCTAGATATTCATATGGAAATACACCTTTTTTTCTAAGTAAAGCAAATTCATCATTATTCGGGAACATTTCTTTAATTGTTGACATATTTTCATCAAATATATTATTTGCCAATGAATCAAAACTGGCAGGCATAAATCTAAATGAATCTAAAAATCTTAATTCAATCATTTCATTATTAACATTAATTACTCTTGATAATGAAATATATTTTTCCTTGTTAATTGGTATTATTTTAATTATAGAAGAATGCTCTGATAATGTTTTTATAAATAAGTGACAGTCATAACCAGATAAATTATGTAAAAATATTGGAAAAAATTTGGCAACTTTATAATTTAAATTACAGCTATTGTGTGCTGGACCTCGATATTTTCCAGTTAGGTGACAATGATCGGCAATTCTACTTTCCAAATCTAAATCTTTTTCACATATATGACAGAATTTGCTTTCTTTTTGAATCTGTTTTTCGTAATTTGTTAATGGTTGCATTGGTATAACATTTAATATATATGAAGAACTTAACTTTTCAATATCTTCTATTAAATTTTTTATAAATTCAGTTATACAATTTTCTCCTGTATACATCTTAAATATATTTAATTTTCTATTAAAGCTGCAATTAATATAATGTGCAAATGAGCAAGGTATATGTTCATTTACATCTGTTGTTGACGATATTAATGAATCTGGTAAACAAGTATCTATGTTGTTAAGTATACATTCAAAATCAGCATATATTGTAAAAGGTACATCTAATTTTTTATGATAGTTTTGAAACTGTAATATTGAATTTTTTTTATCTGGCAAATAAGTCACAAGTTTATTGCATTCGCTTTTATGTTGTAAAAGAGCGGACTCATTATAAAAATATAGTAAACAATTATTACACATTAATATTTTTCTACAATATTTTGTTACTTGTCTACCTAATAAAGCCTAATACCTAATTTTTTTTTTTGTCTACCTAATTTTGAAAATTTAAAGTAATTTTATCATTTGTTATTATTTGATCAGCTGCTATATAGGTATTTTATAAATAGATGTTCGATTTAAATCTTTTTTACATTGACCATTATATAAAGCTGCAATTATACACCATTTAAAGCAATATTCATCATTGTTTTTTATGTTGATACAAGCATGTTTTTTTTTAATTTCATTTGGTAGTGGTAAATATTGCGAACCTTTAATTGGCGCATATTGATTAATATTGATTTCAATGTGAATTATTCGCAATAGCGCCCAACCGCTATCTCTTTCTTGAAATTCATCTGTTTTCGTTATAATTTGTTGTACCATATAATCATATGCATTTGATAATTCTTCGAATTGATTAATTATTTTTATTTTTGTATTAAATGATTTTATAGATTATTCTGTTTCAAAATTAATTTCATCATCTTTTTCTTGTGTAACTTTAATATACTCATTAAATAATTCTATATTGAACTTTATTGATGTATGCTTTTTTAAACAGTTTTCCAATAATTTAATAATTTGTTCTTTTGAATTATTTAAGAACTCTTGTGGTAAAAGTAGTTCTTCCTTCTCGTTTTCCAAAATATACTCTTCAACGCGTTCATTGAAAGAACTTTTAACACATTTCAAATATTTTTGTATAAAAACTCCAGCATTCTTTTTATGTTTGAATGCACGTGTATGATAAGACCATTCCTTTAATGGTACATCAATCATACAATCATAACATTTTCTTGTTGGAATAGCAATGTTACCATCATTTTTTCGTTTAGCCATTTTGAATAAAAAATTATTATTTGATTTATTGAAAATTAATATTTATTACTGATTTTTTTGGAATACATGTTCTATTCTTATATGGGTTTTTTTTTTTTTTTTTTTTTTTTTTTTTTTATTGTATAGTTACTCTATTTACATAATAAAAACAAATATTTATGGTTTGTGGTTTTAATTTTGCTTAGTCATTAGAAATATTATCATAGATCTCTTTAGTTTTAATTTAAATTTTTTGTAATCTTTGATTTATAAAATACATTGGGTTTTTTATTTCAAATTGTAATGATTCTTTTAAATCATTAATAGTTTTATCTAACAATGTTGTTAATTTACTATCCATTCTATCTATATCATCTTTAAATTTTTCTTTTAATTCCTTCACAATTCTTTCAAAAGTATTTATTTTTTGTCTTTCTATTTGAATAAGAGTTTTCATATTGATTTCTAGTATTTCTTTATGCGAAATCAGATGCCCAACAGCAATTGGTATAATGTTTACCATGTTTTGATTTCACCATGTCTACATTTATGTACTCTCGTGTTAAACGATTATAGAAATCTTGAATTTGTTCTAGATGTTCTTTATACAGAAAATTATTTTCTTTATTTCTATATAAAACCTCTGCTATTAATTGGGTTACGAAATTCAAATTCATTTTTTTTTTTGTTATTAATGAATAAAATACCGGTTATGGATAAATTCCAATTCTTACTTTTACTTGTTTTTATACTATACTTTTATATCAAATTATTTTTTTTTTTGTTATAGTTATTTTAACTAATTTCGCTTTTTAATTTGTCTAAAGCAAAACTCTGGTGAAGATCTTAGGTATATTATGTATTCAGGTACCAGATGACATGTTTTTATCATCTGCACTGAAAAATTATACCATTCCTCCAGCACATTGTATTGTACTGGAGTTAGATGATGGTTTTCTTTCAAATTTTTGGTGAATATATTAAATGCACTAAAAACGGATCTTTCCATTATTTTTAGTGCAGTCGGAATTGTTTTAAACATTTGTTTAAGCGTTATATTCAGTATCAGAGACTGAAAACTCTCTACATACTTTAATGGATGGCCATAATACTTCTGTAACATATTTTGTCCACGAAAATCGCACATTTTCTCCACCTGTTCATATAATACAGTGCAGTGAGGTCTTCCTTCAAAATAGTTCTCGAGGAAAGAAGGTTTACCGGCACCAATATTTCCCTCAACTAATATTGTAGCTTCTAAAATAAAAAGAGAGTAGAAAATTTTAATTTGTTTCAAATAATATATAGAAAATTTTTTTAATACTTACTTTGGCTCTCCTCCAATAACTTTTTGACAATGTCGTTTAAATTGTCAGAAATTGATGCAGCAGAAGATAAAGACATTATTAATTTTTTTTGTTTAAGATATTTTTTAAAAAAAAACTTGTTTGTTTTAAGAATGGTTTGAGTTTTATAAATTTTAAAATTTATTGCTTGGCTATTTATTTAAAAAATTTTTAAATAAATTTCTTTTATCAAAAAATTTAATTTTTTTATATTTAACCATTATGATAATACACTAAATATTTACTTAGAAAATTTGCCACAAACTTATTTTTTAGGTTCCAAAAGTACATAACAAAGAAAATATTTATACTTACATTATCTTAACCACCAAACTATGTTGCTAATTTCATATACTAGAATATTTTTTTTATTCCATAATCCTAGATAAATTTTGGTTTAAAAATTAATTCTAATCTAATTTTAAATACAATTTTACACAAATTTAATTTTATTTTTTTTGTTATTTCTTTCTTATTTCTTATAATATAGTCAAAAGATAATTCAAAAATTTAGTTTTTGACAATTATGATAATATGATAAACATTTAAATTAAAAGAGAAATTTCTAAAAAAATAGAACCACAAACATATTTATACCCGTATGACTATATAGTCCAAGGGTATAATAAATTTGCCATTACGTTTGTAACGCAGAGAAGAAGGGGGGTAGATATAGACTCAAGTGTATGGATCGGATCAGAATCGAAAAATAAATCGATTTAGCCATGTATGTCCGTCCGTCCGTCCGTCCGTCATCACGATAACTCAAAAAGTAAAGGAGCTAGGATTATGAAATTTTCACAAATTCGTTTTTATGCAAAAAACGGAATCGAGTTTTAAATTCAGCCATTTTGGTCCACGGGTTCGAGTACCTGCCATACAACTTCTAATTTTATATGAGCATTACTCTATACCTATGGAAGCTGCGTGTCTGAAATTTTGCCAAAAGTAGTTTAGTATAATGGCCAAAGTTACTGCAAAATTTCGTTGGCCTACTGCAGAGGGTTCGAGTAGCTGCCATACAACTCCTTCTTTTATATGAGCTTTACACTACACCTGATGAAGCTGGGTGTCTGAAATTTTTCAAAAATAGTTTAGTGTAATGGCCAAAGTTACTGCAAAATTTGGTTGGTCTACTGCAGAGGGTTCGAGTACCTGCCATACAACTCCTTCTTTTATATGAGCTTTACACTACACCTGATGAAGCTGGGTGTCTGAAATTTTGCCAAAAATAGTTTTGTGTAATGGCCAAGGTTACTGCAAAATTTGGTTGGTCTACTGCAAAGGGTTCGAGTAGCTGCCATACAACTCCTTCTTTTATATGAGCATTACTCTACGCCTAATAAAGCTGAATGTTTGAAATTTTGCCAAAAGTAATTAACCGGATGATATAAAAAAGGAAAAAAAAAATATTGTTTTAAAAAGGGAATATGATAATGATGATGATCATCAAAAGGAAAAAAAAAATATTCTTTTAAAAAGGGAATATGATAGTGATGATAATCATGATAGCAATAATATTGATGGTATTGATAACTTTACTTTAAAATATAATGAAAATAATGATACATTATTTCCAAGTACTAAAACTTCAACACCAATGACTAGTAGAAAAAAAAATATACTCAATGAAAATAATAATGATGTTACTATAACTAATTTTTTAAATAATTCAAAGTATGATAAATCATACGGTCCGTATTATGATATGGAAAGTAATAGTCTAAAGTTGGGTAATTCAAAATTTCATGTTAATGAATCTAATCAAAATATTATACTTAACGATAATGAAATATATGAAGGCACCATAGGATTACATGAATTAATATTCATGAAAAATCCTAAAAATTATAATAATGCAGATTTAGAACAATATCGAAATATTTTATTGAAAACTAATGCTCATATGATTCATTATTATCCTAACACACAAATAAAAGGAAATAGAAGTTTTAAATATAAAAATATTATTCGAAAATTATTTCCATCTCAATATAATACGCGATCGAAAAACCAATCAAGTAATATTAGTAGTGAAGGAAAAGGAATAGATATAATGAAAAATGTATATGATTTAAAATCTTATTCAAATAAAAATATAGATTATGTGTACTACAATGATCCAAATGAATTAGTTGAAAGATTAAAGTTATTAAAAAGCTCTCAAATGGCTGGTGATAATATCCATAATAATGAAATATTATCTATCATTGAAGAATTAAGAGAAGATGGTATTATTGTATAAAAAAGCTATTTTGTATTTATGATTTAAAACTAAATCGCGAATTTTTTTAAAATCCGTTGATTTAGTTTCATTTAAAATTGTACAAGCAGTTGACATATTTTTGGTATATTTAAAGCTTGTTCTTCAATTTCTAATATTCGATGAATGGTATTTTATTAAAGAATCAAATGCTTTTATAATAAAATTTTTTGTAAAAAAAAACAAAGAAACCACAAAATAATAACCACAAAAATTTTTTTCTATTTTCTTTATTTAATACAAAATAATTAAATTGATTACAAATTAATTTTATAATGTGACCATGCTAATGTATCTATATTATTATTTTTAATATATCTCTTATCTAAACTAAGCGAAATTTTATTAAATGATTGTGTATATATCTTAAGCAATTTACTTTTAAATCTGAACATTCTATGGTAATACAATTTTTTTTGAATAAACAATCTCTATAATTACTTAATGTTAACATCTTTAAGATATTTCTTTTAACACCTTTTGCTTTAATAATTTCTTTTTTCTTAATAATATCAACTGAATACATTTTAGCTCTTAGACCAATAAATTCTCTTATTACACTACCATACCCAATATTTTTTTATTTTTTAATGGAATTTTATAAGGATTGTTTTCACTATAATCTGAAGTATCGAATCGTTCTTCTATATCCGGTATGATATCATTATAGTAATCTTCTGTTGCGATTGTATAAATAAAAGAATCAGTATCCATATAGTTTAGAGTAAGATTGTCTTTATATTTAATTTTCATATAACCATAATGAAAATCATACATTTTCCATTTTGAGAGTTCTAGAACTACAAAACCAATAAATATTGGTTTATTATATAACACAGAACCTTTGTTCATTTGAATGGCACACATGTCAGTTGCAAATTGGGTTATGCTGTGGAAATTAGATTTAGCAATTAATGCTCGCGTACCTAATCGTCTGCCTCTGCTTTCCCATTCGGTAATAATTTTTACAACTTTCCTTTTATCAACATTCTCCATTGTTTTTCCATATACAGCATTATTTTGTAATTTAAAATAATTTTTTTCAAAATCATTTTTTTCTTTTTGTCTATGATCATTATTTAAATCAATATAATTTTTAAGCCAAGGTGATTGTTTGAATTTTAAAATTCGATTAATCTTTTTTAATTTAAGACCATATTTTATACATTGTTGTAAATTTCTATAATAAATTATATAATTTTTTTTTTCTTCAAAATCTGCCACTATTTTTTCAGTCTTCATAAAATTATTTTTTTTATTTTCCGCACAAAATGGTAAATCATTATGATCATCATGTAAATATGTTGGATATTCTATATCTACTTCCAATATGTATCCAATATCTGAATTTAATGGAGTATTCATAAAATCTATATCTGAAATATTATCAACCCATTCAAAATTGGAAATGGGTAAATACTGAGACATAGCCCAACCATACAGATTTACTACATCATTGTAAATTATATATTTTGATTGTTTTGTTTTATCAAAATTATCCATATATTTATTATTGGAAATAGAATATCATAATGAACATTGTGTAATACCACCTCTAATACCTCTTTTAATAAAATTATACATATAAATATCAATAAATAATTCTATTTTGATATTAAGTTTTTTTAGCATTGCATCCCATGATAATCCGGGAGTTGTATAATAATGACATGGATCTAATGAATAAATGCCTTTACAAATATTTCGATAATTTTCAAAAATATCGCATAATAGAAAAACATCTGTTTTTAAATAAACTTCTAAATAATCTTGAAGATTTTTACATTTAAATGTTTCCCATACTTTTTTTGCGTGATTATATTGTTCATCTGAGCAAGTGGTATTAGAAAAAGTATTATTAAAATTTTCTTGTAAAGGTAAATATGAATATTTTAATTTTTCCCATGAATCTAGATATTCATATGGAAATACACCTTTTTTTCTAAGTAAAGCAAATTCATCTTTATTCGGGAACATTTCTTTAATTGTTGACATATTTTCATCAAATATATTATTTGCCAATGAATCAAAACTGGCAGGCATAAATCTAAATGAATCTAAAAATCTTAATTCAATCATTTCATTATTAACATTAATTACTCTTGATAATGAAATATATTTTTCCTTGTTAATTGGTATTATTTTAATTATAGAAGAATGCTCTGATAATGTTTTTATAAATAAGTGACAGTCATAACCAGATAAATTATGTAAAAATATTGGAAAAAATTTGGCAACTTTATAATTTAAATTACAGCTATTGTGTGCTGGACCTCGATATTTTCCAGTTAGGTGACAATGATCGGCAATTCTACTTTCCAAATCTAAATCTTTTTCACATATATGACAGAATTTGCTTTCTTTTTGAATCTGTTTTTCGTAATTTGTTAATGGTTGCATTGGTATAACATTTAATATATATGAAGAACTTAACTTTTCAATATCTTCTATTAAATTTTTTATAAATTCAGTTATACAATTTTCTCCTGTATACATCTTAAATATATTTAATTTTCTATTAAAGCTGCAATTAATATAATGTGCAAATGAGCAAGGTATATGTTCATTTACATCTGTTGTTGACGATATTAATGAATCTGGTAAACAAGTATCTATGTTGTTAAGTATACATTCAAAATCAGCATATATTGTAAAAGGTACATCTAATTTTTTATGATAGTTTTGAAACTGTAATATTGAATTTTTTTTATCTGGCAAATAAGTCACAAGTTTATTGCATTCGCTTTTATGTTGTAAAAGAGCGGACTCATTATAATAATATAGTAAACAATTATTACACATTAATATTTTTCTACAATATTTTGTTACTTGTCTACCTAATAAAGCCTAATACCTAATTTTTTTTTTTGTCTACCTAATTTTGAAAATTTAAAGTAATTTTATCATTTATTATTATTTGATCAGCTGCTATATAGGTATTTTATAAATAGATGTTCGATTTAAATCTTTTTTACATTGACCATTATATAAAGCTGCAATTATACACCATTTAAAGCAATATTCATCATTGTTTTTTATGTTGATACAAGCATGTTTTTTTTTAATTTCATTTGGTAGTGGTAAATATTGCGAACCTTTAATTGGCGTATATTGATTAATATTGATATCAATGTGAATTATTCGCAATAGCGCCCAACCGCTATCTCTTTCTTGAAATTCATCTGTTTTCGTTATAATTTGTTGTACCATATAATCATATGCATTTGATAATTCTTCGAATTGATTAATTATTTTTATTTTTGTATTAAATGATTTTATAGATTATTCTGTTTCAAAATTAATTTCATCATCTTTTTCTTGTGTAACTTTAATATACTCATTAAATAATTCTGTATTGAACTTTATTGATGTATGCTTTTTTAAACAGTTTTCCAATAATTTAATAATTTGTTCTTTTGAATTATTTAAGAACTCTTGTGGTAAAAGTAGTTCTTCCTTCTCGTTTTCCAAAATATACTCTTCAACGCGTTCATTGAAAGAACTTTTAACACATTTCAAATATTTTTGTATAAAAACTCCAGCATTCTTTTTATGTTTGAATGCACGTGTATGATAAGACCATTCCTTTAATGGTACATCAATCATACAATCATAACATTTTCTTGTTGGAATAGCAATGTTACCATCATTTTTTCGTTTAGCCATTTTGAATAAAAAATTATTATTTGATTTATTGAAAATTAATATTTATTACTGATTTTTTTGGAATACATGTTCTATTCTTATATGGGTTTTTTTTTTTTTTTTTTTTTTTTTTTTTTTATTGTATAGTTACTCTATTTACATAATAAAAACAAATATTTATGGTTTGTGGTTTTAATTTTGCTTAGTCATTAGAAATATAATCATAAATCTCTTTAGTTTTAATTTAAATTTTTTGTAATCTTTGATTTATAAAATACATTGGGTTTTTTATTTCAAATTGTAATGATTCTTTTAAATCATTAATAGTTTTATCTAACAATGTTGTTAATTTACTATCCATTCTATCTATATCATCTTTAAATTTTTCTTTTAATTCCTTCACAATTCTTTCAAAAGTATTTATTTTTTGTCTTTCTATTTGAATAAGAGTTTTCATATTGATTTCTAGTATTTCTTTATGCGAAATCAGATGCCCAACAGCAATTGGTATAATGTTTACCATGTTTTGATTTCACCATGTCTACATTTATGTACTCTCGTGTTAAACGATTATAGAAATCTTGAATTTGTTCTAGATGTTCTTTATACAGAAAATTATTTTCTTTATTTCTATATAAAACCTCTGCTATTAATTGGGTTACGAAATTCAAATTCATTTTTTTTTTTTTTTATTAATGAATAAAATACCGGTTATGGATAAATTCCAATTCTTACTTTTACTTGTTTTTATACTATACTTTTATATCAAATTATTTTTTTTTTGTTATAGTTATTTTAACTAATTTCGCTTTTTAATTTGTCTAAAGCAAAACTCTGGTGAAGATCTTAGGTATATTATGTATTCAGGTACCAGATGACATGTTTTTATCATCTGCACTGAAAAATTATACCATTCCTCCAGCACATTGTATTGTACTGGAGTTAGATGATGGTTTTCTTTCAAATTTTTGGTGAATATATTAAATGCACTAAAAACGGATCTTTCCAATATTTTTAGTGCAGTCGGAATTGTTTTAAACATTTGTTTAAGCGTTATATTCAGTATCAGAGACTGAAAACTCTCTACATACTTTAATGGATGGCCATAATACTTCTGTAACATATTTTGTCCACGAAAATCGCACATTTTCTCCACCTGTTCATATAATACAGTGCAGTGAGGTCTTCCTTCAAAATAGTTCTCGAGGAAAGAAGGTTTACCGGCACCAATATTTCCCTCAACTAATATTGTAGCTTCTAAAATAAAAAGAGAGTAGAAAATTTTAATTTGTTTCAAATAATATATAGAAAATTTTTTTAATACTTACTTTGGCCCTCCTCCAATAACTTTTTGACAATGTCGTTTAAATTGTCAGAAATTGATGCAGCAGAAGATAAAGACATTATTAATTTTTTTTGTTTAAGATATTTTTTAAAAAAAAACTTGTTTGTTTTAAGAATGGTTTGAGTTTTATAAATTTTAAAATTTATTGCTTGGCTATTTATTTAAAAAATTTTTAAATAAATTTCTTTTATCAAAAAATTTAATTTTTTTATATTTAACCATTATGATAATACACTAAATATTTACTTAGAAAATTTGCCACAAACTTATTTTTTAGGTTCCAAAAGTACATAACAAAGAAAATATTTATACTTACATTATCTTAACCACCAAACTATGTTGCTAATTTCATATACTAGAATATTTTTTTTATTCCATAATCCTAGATAAATTTTGGTTTAAAAATTAATTCTAATCTAATTTTAAATACAATTTTACACAAATTTAATTTTATTTTTTTTGTTATTTCTTTCTTATTTCTTATAATATAGTCAAAAGATAATTCAAAAATTTAGTTTTTGACAATTATGATAATATGATAAACATTTAAATTAAAAGAGAAATTTCTAAAAAAATAGAACCACAAAAATATTTATACCCGTATGACTATATAGTCCAAGGGTATAATAAATTTGCCATTACGTTTGTAACGCAGAGAAGGAGGGGGGTAGATATAGACTCAAGTGTATGGATCGGATCAGAATCGAAAAATAAATCGATTTAGCCATGTATGTCCGTCCGTCCGTCCGTCCGTCATCACGATAACTCAAAAAGTAAAGGAGCTAGGATTATGAAATTTTCACAAATTCGTTTTTATGCAAAAAACGGAATCGAGTTTTAAATTCAGCCATTTTGGTCCACGGGTTCGAGTACCTGCCATACAACTTCTAATTTTATATGAGCATTACTCTATACCTATGGAAGCTGCGTGTCTGAAATTTTGCCAAAAGTAGTTTAGTATAATGGCCAAAGTTACTGCAAAATTTCGTTGGCCTACTGCAGAGGGTTCGAGTAGCTGCCATACAACTCCTTCTTTTATATGAGCTTTACACTACACCTGATGAAGCTGGGTGTCTGAAATTTTTCAAAAAATAGTTTAGTGTAATGGCCAAAGTTACTGCAAAATTTGGTTGGTCTACTGCAGAGGGTTCGAGTACCTGCCATACAACTCCTTCTTTTATATGAGCTTTACACTACACCTGATGAAGCTGGGTGTCTGAAATTTTGCCAAAAATAGTTTTGTGTAATGGCCAAGGTTACTGCAAAATTTGGTTGGTCTACTGCAAAGGGTTCGAGTAGCTGCCATACAACTCCTTCTTTTATATGAGCATTACTCTACGCCTAATAAAGCTGAATGTTTGAAATTTTGCCAAAAGTAATTAACCGGATGATATAATGTTAATGTTACGGTCATACGGGTATCCCAGAGTTGACACAGTCTACTCTACTACACTCTTCCTCGTTTTAAGTTAGAATATAATTTAATAGATAGTCTAAAAGTTAACCACAAAACTTATAACAGAAAAAATTTAATATAATTGTAACCACAAGAACTGATATGATAGATAGTCTAACAGACAGAATATTAACCACAACACTTATAACAGAAAAAATTCAAAATTAAGTAACCACAAGAACTGATATGATTATTTCATTTACGTTTTTATAGTAGAAATTGTGGTGTGACGTCACTTCTTGCTCTAGAACATATGTATTGTATCTACTAATGTAATGCAACATCTGTTTATTTGTTCATTTTTTACATGTTCAGTTCTATGAGGACTTTCAACTAAATATTTAGTGCTTCTCGTATTTCTGCCCCCATTATTTATTTTAAAATTATCTGCTAAATTTAAATTCAAAATTCTATATCGATTCTTACACTAATTCCAATTTAGTTACACTGTCTTACCATAGTATCAAAAATAAAAATAGAGTTAGTTCCTCTAATAAACTGAAATTATTCTATCACAATTGCAGTGGTATAAGGGGAAAGCTTAAGAAATTATATATTGAGGTTAAGTCATTTTAATATTCTGGCTATCACTGAAACATGGTTAAGCGATTCCTTCATAAATGAAGAAATTTTGGGCAGTACTTGGTCGATTTATAGAAAAGATCGGGATTATCTTACTACAAATTGTTCCCGTGGTGGTACTACTTGCAGTAAACAATACCTTATCTAGTGTTTCGTAGTCATTGCAAACTTATTGCAATGACTACGAAAAGCATTAAGATCTTCTTCTACCAGTTTGGAAGTGAAACCAATTTTAATGTGATACTTAAAATAAAGGTCATATAATTCATTGTAATTAGATGGTAACCCTTCATTATGTATCAACACAAGTAAATTTGTTCTTGTTTTACCCTCAATTATGCGATTTTTTTTGTCATCGTGCAGAAATGCAAGAAATAGCCTCACATAATTTAGAATTATGTCATCTCTAAATCTGGAAAGTGCGTAGATACAGTCTTCCGTTAGAGATTTCTGAGTCTTTCTTACAATTGGAGGTAAAAGCGGGTTTAACGAGAAATTAGCTTTAAAGTTATTATTATTATTATTTTTAGTATTAGAAATATCATTATTAACATTATTATTATTATTAGTAGTAGTAATATCATTATTAACATTATTATTATTATTGTTATTAGTATTAGTAATATGTATCATTATTAACATTAACATTATTTTTGTTATTGTTATTATTATTGTCATTATTATTATTACTATTATTATTATTATTATTATTATTATTAATAGTATTAGTATTATCATTATTAATATTTATATTATTACTATTATTATTGTCATTATTATTATTATTATTATTGTTATTATTAATATTATTATTATTATTATTATTATTAGCATTCTTAATAATATTAAAAGAAACTAGCTTTAAAGTTTCTCCTCTAGTAAAGTTTTTGTATTTAGAACTATTAGTTGTTCTGTTTTGACTAGAATGTGTATTTTTTGTATGATTGTTAAAAGGAACGGCAAACGGATTTAAAAGAAGTGTTTTCTATTGAGTAGAAAGTTTATTATTATGTTTTAAAATTGTGTTGGAAATGTTTTTATTGTCTATGAATTTTTTTATTGTAGTGCCTATTTTCCATCTTTTGTAATTCATTATTTCACAAATTTTGGATTCGGGTACCATAACTTTAAAAGACCTATATTTAGGTTCAAATCTAATATTTTTAGGAGTAATATTAGTTATTTGTATTTCATTATTATTTAACTTAAATGTATTTATTAGAAACTTACTGAGGTAACTAGGAGTTGTTGATGCAGCCAATTTTGTAAAGGACAATGAATGCAAACCCATTTTGATGGTGGTGATGGTGATGATGATGATGATAAAGATGACGTTGATGTTGAAGTAGACGTTGAATTGTGATCAACTACTTTAGTTGATAAAATTAATGAAGATGAAAGTGATGCAAATGACGCAGGTATAGAGTCCAAAATAACGGAGGAACCGCATTGTATTAATTCATCATGTAAGGAATTATTTTCTTTTACTGCTTTTGAATTTTCTAAGGATGTAATAGATTTTGAATCTATAACATCATGCGTCAAATAACTTGAATATTCAACCGTTTTTCAATTAATCGGGTGAAATGAAAGCATTTTGAAAATTACTGTATTGAACTGGTTCATCCTTTTGAGTCCATACATCTTTTGAATTTTGACATAGATACATTTTGTTGTATCTAAAAGTATCAAAAGATCTATCCAAACTGGCATCTAGAGTTCTTGAAGTTGTAGATTAATTGAAGATTTAAGCTCACTCGTCCAAGTTTTTATTGATTCACTAGTATTATTTAATATAGTAAGAAGCTCATCTATATTTGGAATTGATTGCTGCAAATTTATAAGTACTCAATACTTTCTTTCCCATGAAATAATTAGTTACGCAACAATACAAAATTTTATTACAATATAAGTGTTGCCAAAGTAAAACAAACAACAACAAATATAATAAGTCTAAAAAAAGGTAGAAAGATAAAAAAACGCTTTAGGTTTTTTTTTTCTTTTTGTATATTTTTTTTTTTTTTTTTTAAGAACAGAAGTATTAGAATTACAGCAAACGAAATGTTTCACATGGTGATGTTTGTTGTTTATATTAATTACTTTTTTTTATGAATTAAATTTCTGATTTGTTCTAAGTTTGAGATTTTGCCATTAAGGATATCAAGTGGTCTGACTTCAGTTGTCGAGTGGATTGAGTAATTGTATTTTTCTACTGCGAGAAAAACTTTATGTATTGTATTTAGTATACATTTTTTTGTTTCGAATATTCTAAGATGCTCATTAAGAGTATCGTGAGCTTTTTCGATCTTCCCAGAGTTACCTGTGTGACACCTGGGTGAGGTGAAATGAACTTGAATATTTTCTTCCCAGCAAAAATCTCTCATATTGAGTTTATTAAATTCGTTGTCTAGTACAAGTTTATTAGGTTTGTCTAATAAAGCGAATCTAGTTCTAAAAAGATCTATGATAGTTAAAGCGTTTCTGTCAGGTAAATGTTGAATCATTAAGTGCTTTCAAAATTTGTCGAAAGTTGTCAAAAACTTCAGTTTATAGCAATAAAAAACATCTCGCAAACGATATCATTAGGTTCGTTAGGAGTTTCGCTTTTTTGAAGTTTAGTTTGAACTGGATGGCGATCATATTTTGCCTTATTGCATATATTGCAATTGTTTATAAACTTATGAATTATTTCTTTTATTTTTGGAAAAAACCATTTTTTCCTAATTTCATTGAAATTTTCATTTATACCGCGGTGATTTGCGTCATTATGAATTTTTTCTATTATTTCGATTGTTTTGTTTTCGTTTGGAATGTTTTCCGCTTGAATTGAGCAATTATAAAATTTTATATTATTATTATTCCCAAACATGTTATATTTTTCGTCATTTAATTTTGAGAAAATACCAATTTTCCGTTTTTGCACAACACGATGTAATAGATCATTTAAATAATTGTTATCGTTCAGTTCATTTTCTGTTATATATATTATTTTTTATTTGCCGTATAATTTTTCTGTTTCAAACTGTTTTTCAGTTCACCCCCAAATGTGGATTTGTGAAAAGTATTTGTTAACTATATGGTCTACGATTGGTATGTGGTCGTCCAAATTTTCGACACCACTAGGAATTGCAGCCATATCGCTGTTATTTTCGTTATTTACATTTTGTGATATTTCATTTTGGTTTATTTCCTGTTTGTTTATGTCTATTCTGCTGAGAAAATCTTTATTTTCTTTTCCCTTTAAATACTCTATATCGAACTCATATTCATTTAACCTGATTTTCCATCGTTGTAATTTGGAATTAGGTTCTTTGAGTGAATGTAGCCAGGTAAGTGGCTGATGATCAATTCTAATAATAAATTTAGTGCCATATAAATATGGGCGAAAATATTCGGTTGCCCAAATGATTGCGAGAAGTTCTTTTTCTATCGCAGAATAACGAGTTTCATGCTCGTTAAGACTTCGACTAGCAAAGCAAATTGGGTGTCCATTTTGCGACAAGACGGCACCAATTGCAAAGTTTGAAGCATGCGTTGTTAAGACAAATTGTTTTTTAAAATCTGGATACCTTAAAGTTGGATAACTCGTTATCAGTTCTTTTAATTTAACAAAAGACAAAACGTAATTTTGGTCATTAATATCGATTTTCTTATCTTTTTTTAAATATTTAGCCATGGGTTTAGCTACCGCACCGTAATCTCTTATAAACTTTCGGTAGTACCCTGTGATACCAAGAAAACTTTTTATCTGTTTCCTTGTTGTTGGTAGTTTGAGTTCTTTGATTATTTTAATCTTATTGTCATTAGGCTTTATGCCATTGGGAGTAAGAACATTTGTCAATCTGTATTTTTAGATTATAATGTCTAAGTCCTTTAAAGATAATATTAATTGCTTCTAAAATTTCTTCTAAATGTTCCTGTAAAGAAGTTGATAAAATTAATATGTCGTCGAGATAAACGAATCATAACTTATTTATTAAATATCTTAAAATGTGGTTCATGACCGGTTGAAGAGTGGCAGGAGCATTTTTCAGATACGAAGAAATTCGTGGAAAAACATGTGCAATCTTCCTTTGGGAAGGATGAATACCCGAAGTAAAGAAAAGATCGAAAAGGTTGCGCAGAGGTTTTTAAATGGAGGTATAAGTGTTTTTAAAGACGGTAGTTCTAATACCGTCCGGACCGGCTGTTTTTTTTATATAAGGTTTTTCAAGATTTTCATCACTGCTCGCGTCCTAAAGTATATTTTACCAAAGGAGAAGCCAACTTCTGGAATAGATGGGCGTCTTTGACTTGACTGAGGCAGTGACGTGTTAGAAGCGAACTGTTTGCCAAACAAATTCGCTTTTTTTTTGAATCTGACACGTTGTGGTTTTTTATATCAACAAGTGGAGGAAAAGAAGACCCGCTATTGTCTTCATTTAATTTTTTTTGCAAAAGTCCAAAAGTTTTTGCTATTCTTGTTTTTTTTTTTTTTTTTGTCTTGGGGTAAGGATGGTGGAAATCGTCGAAAGATACTGAGCTCAACCACAGTTATGTGTGACTTTAACACACCAAAAACACCCGCCCTTTTTTAAAATATTAAAACTAGTCTTAGAGACTAAGCATTAATTTTGCGCTGACTTTTTATGATCTACTGGAATTACAGACCTCCGTAAAGGTGATCTGAATTTATCGCTATTTGGAGGGGCCTAGTTCTTTTAAGCCTTCTATTGACATTTGAAAATAGTAGAAGTTTTGACGCTTCTATGTTTATGTGACCTTCTAAGTGGGTCTTATTTTTTATGGCATATTTTTTTATTTCATCGCTAACAATAGAAATTCCTAGATCCCTATGTAAGTCGGAATTTCGTACGTACCAGGGAGCACTCACCATGTTACGTAGCACTTTACTTTGAAATGTTTGAATTCTCTGAATATGTGTTCGTTTGGCACAGCCCCAAAGTTGTACGCCGTACAACCAGATAGGCTTAATTATTTGGTTATATAACAAAATTTTGTACTCTATTGGCAATTTAGATTTTCGACCTAGGAGCCAATACATTTCTCTATATTTTTGTTCTAATTCTATTCTTTTCTTTATGACATGTTCTTTCCATTTTAGCTTGACATCTAATGTCATTCCTACGTATTTTGCCTTGTTTTCATGAGGAATATCTACCCCATTTAATTGTACGGCTGGGGGATCTTGAATAGGTTTATTTGTAAAATTTACTTGCACTGATTTCAGTTCATTTAGTTTAATTTTCCATCTTTTGGTCCAAAGATATAATTTATTACTTGTTTTTTGTAGTTTATTTGTAGCCTCGCCGACATTTGATCCTACTGCCATTATAGCAGTATCGTCAGCAAAAGTCGCTACAGTTATTTCTTGAAATTGGGGCAAGTCACTAGTATAAAGCAAGTATAATATTGGACTCAAGATACTTCCTTGAGGCACACCCGCTTTAATTTCTCTCAGTATAGAGTACTCTTCATCCTGTTTAATTCTAAACAGTCTATCAGTTAAGTATGATGAGAGTATATCTACATATTTTTTAGGCAATAGTTGCTGCAACTTATAAATTAAGCCTTCGCGCCAAACTTTATCAAATGCTTGTGCTACGTCTAGAAATATTGTAGAGCATATTTGTTTTTCTTCTAGAGCTTTCTCAATTATATCAGTAATTCTATGTACTTGGTCAACAGTAGAGTGTTTTTCTCTAAAACCAAATTGATAGTTTGGAATTAGTTTTCTATTTTCTATTATAGGTTTCAACCTTTTTAATAACACTTTCTCAAAGAGTTTTGACATAATTGGTAACAGAGAGATAGGTCTATAAGACTTTGTTTCGTTTGGAGGCTTTCCTGGCTTAAGCATCATGCTATTCTTGTGCATATGTATTAGTTTACTTTTCAACCTTGGTTGAATAAGAATTTTAGCTTGTTGATAATTCTCTTGCACCTGTTCCGAACCACTATATAGTTGGCCCTGTAAGCCTCCAAACCACTGTCCCGGTACTTTTTGAACGCCTTCTCCTTTTTTAGAATGACTTCTTTGCAATTACGATTAAACCAAGTTTTGGGTTTCCGCTTAATAGATATCATGGAGTGAGGTATAAATAATCTCATTCCAAGTAGAATAGTTTCACTAATCACATTTGCAGCAAAGTCAACATTCCTGCCACGGAAGCACAGTGACCAATCAAAGCTTTTGTAAAAATTGTTCAGACCTTCCCAGTTAGCATGGTTATAATGCCATACCAATTATTTGGGAAGGGACCTTTGGTTGGACACCGGGCCTGTCTGCAAGCTTGTATTGACCACACCGTGATCAGAGTCCCCCTGGAGGCAACCAACTGAAACCACATACTGTTCAGGGTGTGTGGTTAGAAACAGATCCTAGAGGTGACCTTCTTGATCAGCGTGTTCAGGGATTCTAGTGGGATTTTTAACAAGTTGAGAAAGGTGAAATAGAGTGGAAAATAATTCAACTTGTTTCCCAATCCAGTTTTGACTCGAAGAAGAGCGACTGGAAAAGTGAAGCCAGTCTTTGTTTTGAACATTAAAATCCCCTGCCAGAACAATTTCAGTCTCAGGAAACCAATCGAGAATTTCATTGATCTGGTTTAAAAGGTTTTCAATTTCCATAACAGTTTCCTGTTCACTTGAATTGGGTGATCTGTATAGAAAACAGAAATGTATAACATGCTTTCCAACATGGATTTCGACCCAAACGGAATTGAAAGTTGGGCATGGAACTGCGAATATTACAAAAATTAACGTTAAAGTTGATAATTTTGTTAAAAATTAGAAAGGACAAAAATAAAGACAAAAACAAAAACAAAAAAAAAAAAAAATATATAATATTAATGTTATTGTTTTAAGTAGTTTACGGAAAAATATAGAAATTATTTATAAAGTTCACTTCTTATTTTTTTTTTTTTTTGAAAGTTTGACAAGTTTATATTTTGTTTTTAATAAAAAAAAATATTTTTATGAACTGTTTTTATACCCTACACCTATAGAAAAGGGTATAGGGTAAAAGGGTCTATTGGTAACTTTGGTATGGTGTTTTTAACCACCTAAAGGAAGCGAGCTAGGTATGGAAAAGTATATATATTTGTGATCAGCGTGACCTCCTGAGTCGATATAGCCATGTCCGTCCGTCCATCCGTAGGCACTATAACTTAAAAAATAATAGAGGTATCTTGATGAAATTTTAACTGTAGGTTACTAGGACTGAAAGTACAGCGGGGATTGCATATGGGAGAAAACGGCCCTTGGGTTCGGATTCTGGACCTTTTAATCGATCGAAGGGCTAACGAACATATATAAAAAATCACGATAACTCAACAACTAATGACGCTATCTTAATAAAATGTGTGCTGTAGGTTACTAGTAATGAAATTACTTCGAGGGTTGCGTAAGTTCGGGATTGGACAATGGGTTCGGATTCTAGAATTTTTTGATCGAATTTAGGCCAAACGAGCATAATTCCGAAACCAATGAAGATAGAACCTCCAAATTTAATATCAGGGTGTCCCTTCCTATTTCCTTAGTGTCTTTAAAATTTGGACGTCATTGGAGTAGTGGGTCGGGGACCAGCCACACATTTCCGAAGACCTTAAAGCATATCTTCAAAATTAATAAAAGACAGCAACTTGAAAAAATGTAAAAGCTTCAAGTTTTGTCCAAGGGGGTTCTTTACTATCACTTGCGTGTCCCCTAATTTGTGATCAATTGGAGATCAGTACCCCTCTTAGACCTCCCAAGTTTTAAAAGCTTAGAATCGAAATTACTAAAAATAGTAACTTAAAATTAAGATAGAACGTTCAAATTGCGTACAAGAGTTAACAAGTATTGAAAGTATGACGGGGACTGCAAATGGGCGAAATCGTACCATGGTTCCGGGTTCAAGGGCTAACAAACATATATCTTAAAAACACCAAAAAAACTTAAAAAAATAATGCCGCTATTTTGATGAAATTTAAACTCTAGGTTACTAGTACCTAATGAAAGTACCATGGGAATAGGTTCTGGTCGAGTTTAATTTCGAAGCCAAAGAATATATTTCCTATTTCATATGTGTCCCCGAAATTTTGACTTAATTGTAGTGGTTCAGCTATGTTCAAAGGTACTTGCTGCATTTATGTAAAATTTATTTTTATATTTAAATTATTTATATGAAAAGGTATAAATTTGTAATTGTATTTTAGAAATACATTTATTGGATATTTAGCGTTTATAAGCTTTTCTATTAGGTATATAAACTAGAACATAGCTGAACCGCTACTTGTAACCTAGAATATAAATTTCATCAAAATAACGTAGTTAGTTTCTGAGTTTTGGTGTTTTTAAGATATACGTTTGTTAGCTTTTGAACTTTTCAAAGGTTCCAGAACCCGAAACCATGGTACGATTTTGCCCATATGCAGTCCCTGTCATACTTTCAATACTAATTAACTCTTGTACACATTTGGAACATTCTATATTAATTTTAAGTTACTATTTATATTAATTTCGATGATTAGCCTTTCAACCTTTAGAAGTCTAAGAGTGTTACCTGAACCACCACTCCAATTGACCATGCATTAAGGGAGCACGTAGGAAATTGTAAAGAACACCCTTGTTTCAAATTTGAAGCTTCTACATTTGTTTGAAGTTACTATCTTTATTATTTTCGAAAATATCTCGGTCCTCGAAACTAAGTGGATGGTCCCCGACCCACTATTTCAATTGGTTCCAATTTTCGAAGACACAAAGGGAACACAAAGGTAAAGGCTAACTTCTTTGGATCATGAATCATGCTCGTTTGGTTTAAATCGATAAAAAAGTTCCAGGATCCGAATCCATGGTCGGATTTCGCCTATATGCTGTCCACGCCATTTTTTTAATACAACCCTTGTACAAAATTGGAAAGTTCTATCTTAATTTTAAGTTTTTTTTTTTATTAGTTTCAATGGTATGCTTTAGGGTCTTAAGAACTGTATGGATGGTCCCCGACCCTCTACTTCAATTGGTTCTAAACCTCTAGGATTCTAAGGACATAGGAAGAGGCACACTGATACCAAATTTGAAAGTTTTGTCTTTATTGGTTTCGGAATTATGGTTGTTTGGAATAAATTCGATCAAAAACTTCTAGGATCCGAACCCATGGTCCGAGCTTGGTCGTAAAAAGTCCCCGCTATAGTCTCTTTACTAGTAACCTACACCATAATGATCATGATCGTAGCGCCATTAGTTATTGAGTTAGTTTAAATTTTTATGTTCCTTGGCCCTTAGAACAATTAAAAGATCCAGAATCCGAACCCGTGGGCCTATTTCGCCCATATGCAATCCCCGCCGTACTTTAAGTCCTAGTAACCTACACTTAAAATTTCATCAAGATAGCTCCATTATTTTTTTCCGTTATCGTGCCTACGGACGGACCGACATGGTTATATTGACTCAGGAGGTCACGTTGATCACAAATATATATACTTTTCCATAACTAGCTCGCTTTCTTTAGGTGGTTAGAAACACCATACCAAAGTTGATATACCCTTTTCCTGTTTCATAGGTGTGGGGTATTACAAATATTGTTTAATGTGTCAACTCTGGGGTACCCTTATTATCCTAACGTATACATCATATCATCCGGTTAATTACTTTTGGCAAAATTTTAAACATACTGCTTTATTAGGTGTAGTGAAATGCCCATATAAAAGAAGAAGTTGTATGGCAGCTATTCGAACCCCCTGCAGTAGACCAACCAAATTTTCTGCAAAATACGAAACTATCTTTTGGAAAATTTTAGAAACCCAGCTGCAATAGGTATAGAGTTATCTAATATATAAAGTAGAAAATTTGTTTGTTTGTTTGTTTGTTTATTTGTTTGTCCAGAATTCACGTGAAAACCACTGGTCCGATTGTCACAAAATATTAAAGGAATAATTCTGAGAGCCCGGGGGTAACATAGGCTATGTCACATTTTTATAAGTCAACATGCGGCTCTAGAGCCCTTTTAAGCTTTTTCGTTTTTTTGATGTCGAGTCAAAACGGTTTAACCGATTGACTTGAAATTTTGCACAAATGTTCCCCTTGTGCAACCGGAATTAGTTGTATAAATTTGGTTGGAATAAATTAACCATTTACGGCCTGGCGGGCTTCCAACAAATATTGTGTCTCCGATTTGTGTCCAGTTTTACAGGGTGGTTTCGCAGTTAAAAAAATTGTCGGCACAAATTTTTGTTGAGTTCGGTTAACTAGTTTGGGCACGAGGGCGCAATGAAGTTTTTTGAATGTTTTTGATGTCGAATCAAAACGGTTTGACCGATTGACTTAAAATTTTGCACAAATGTTCCATTTAGGAAACGGAATTTGTTGTATAAATTTGGCTGGAATGAATTAACACATTTCGTCATGGCGGGACCCAAAAAACTTGTGTTTCCGATTTCGGTCCAATTTTACAGGTTGATTTTGCAGTCCAAGAGAGAGGCTGCAAAATGTTTTAGTTAAGCTCGATTAACCCGTTTTTCACGACGACGCCATGAAGTTTCTTGGAAATTTTATTTGCTTAAACAATTAAAAGAATTTTATTGAAGATTTTGCATCAGCATTTTAATTATAGAAACCCACAGGATTAATTTGGTTTTGAAACAAGTCAAACGCGTTTTGCAAAAAGATTCAATGAAATTTTCAAATTTTTGGTATTAACGCAAGTTAATCTTTATTCCAAAAGCTCACTTAATTAATAAGATTAATTTTTTTGACCTCAAATAGTTTCAAATAGTGCAAAAGCTAAATGAGATATAATTAATAGTCATAAAAAATAAAGCTATTAAAGAATCCGAATAATAATATCTTTAAATTTAAATAACGTAACATTTTCGTCTCTATATTTTTTCGGAAGTCTTTGTTTTTTATCTGCTTTGCAAATGTTGTAATTGCAGTTTTCTTCAAATAAAATCTAAAAATCAAAAAATTCAATTTCGTATATATTATGCTTAAATACATAGTATTTTAAAACAGTTTTTCCAAGAACAAAGCCTACATTTCTCTCATAAAATCATAAAAAAACGAGAAAGAGCGCAGTAGAACTTTCAGGTAAGTACTAAACAAAATATAAGTTGAAAAGCAGATATTTAAACCTTTTCTAAATCATCGACTATATTTTATTCAAACGTTGGCAATTCAAGAAACTACTATTGACATAGTATAATGACATAATGGCAAATTTAGTATACCCTTTTGACCTATATTCATTTTAATTCAGTTAACATTATTCTCTGGAAACCCACCATCCTTACTCTATCGTCACCAAACTGTCAAGAAGCACAACGTATAGAAAAATTAGAGATAATCGTTTAAACTGTTTTGCAAGCTGTTTTTTCAAGTTTTTGTTTCGCAATCGGTTAAAAGAACTCAACAAAAAATTTTTTTAAGCATTCCCCTAATTCAAAAAAGTTTCACCTACCTTCAAAAATTGGACTTAATTTACTTAAAAAATTTTTTTTGAACAATCTTCGGGTCGGCATGCGTTAACAAATTCCAAGTCCCTTAATGGAGTGAATTCCATTTTCAAAAAGGAACACACATACAAAATTTGAAGGTAATCGGTTAAATCATTTTTAATTTATAGCAAAGCAACGAAAAAACCTTTAAAAAGCTGTTGGGCCACAATGGGTTAACGGAACTGTACAAATATTTTTTTGAGGCTTTCTGCTAGTATTTTATAAATTAAAAACTAAATATTGTTTTAATAAACGACCAAGCTGTTATTAATTTGATCGTAAGATATAGCTAACCAAATTAACTTTATAATACTAAAAACTTTTTCTAATTATTTTATCTATTCAAAAATATTACAAATTATTACTAATTTATCTATTAAAAATATTAAAAAGCAAGAAAACTTGAAATAAATGAAAATATATTCATTTCAATTCAATTACAAAAGTGAAAAAATTTGAATTATTAAATTTTGATATAGAAGCTAATAAAAGCAGAATATATTTAATAATTCAAATTTTTCAAAATTGCAATTATTTTAAATGGGTAGTTTATGTATCTATCAGAAAAGCTTTTAAACGCAAAATATGCAGTAAATATATTTCTAAAATACAATTACAAATTTAGAACTTTTCATATAATTCATTTAAATATAAAAATAAATTTAATATAGATGCAGCAAGTAACTTTGAATATAGCTTAAGTAACGTACACAATGTCTTAGTTATATATCACCTATGATAATAATTCAATAAAATATATGATAGAATAAAAAATTAAAAAACAGGAATGTAATCGTTTATTAAAAAAATATTTTGTTTTTCATTTAAAAAATATTATACATAATATGTTTTCTGGTAAATTCCTTAGCCTTTTAAAAATATAAAAGTGTTAGAAAAAAACGGAAATAGAAAAGAACCCTCGTGTATCAAATTTTAAGTTTCTATCTTTATGAATTTCGAAGATAAGCTTTTTTATTTTGGGATTTCTTAGGAGGCACCTGAACCACCACTACAATAAAGTCTAAATTTCGGGGACACATAAGAAATAGGGAATATCTTTGTTGGCTTCGAAATTATACTCGTTTGGCCTCAGATTAGTGAAAAGCTTCTAGAATTCGAACTCATTGTCCGAACTCGGCCAGAACCAATTCCGATGGTACTTTCATTACTAGTAACCTAGAGTTTAAATTTCATGAAAATAGCGGCAATATTTTTTCAGTTTTAAAATATATGTTTGTTAGCCTTTGAACTTTTCAAAGGTTCCAGAACCTGAAAACATGGTACGATTTCGCCCATATGTAGTCCCCGTCATACTTTCAATACTGTTTAACCCTTGTACACAATTGAAAAGTTCTTAATTTTAAGTTACTATTTTTGTTAACTCGATGATTAGCTTTTAAACCTTAAGGGGTCTAACAGAGGTACTGAAACACCACTCCAATTGATCCAAAATTAGACGGACGCGCAGGAAATAGTAAAGAACGCCCATGTGCCAAATTTGACGCTACTACATTTGTTTCAAGTTACTATCTTTATTAAATTTAAAATTTAAGTTCTTCGGATCTAAGTGGCTGATCTCCGACGCACTATTTCAATTCGGCCCAAATTTCAAGGACACAACGGAAATCGAAAACGACACCCTGATACCAAATTTGGAGGTTCTATCTTCGTTGGTTTAGCAATAATGCTCGTTTGACCTAAATTCGATCAACAAGTTCTAAGTTCCGAACCCATCGTCCAATCCTCACCGTACGCAATCCCCGCCGTAGTTTAATTACCAATAACCTACAGCAAAAATTTCATGAAGATAGCGTCATTTGTTGTTGAGTTTTCGTGATTTTTATATACGTTCGTTAGGCCTGAGACCGATTAAAAGGTCCAGAATCCGAACCCTTGGGCTGATTTCGCCCATATGTAGTCCGCACTGTACTTTAAATACTAGTTAGCCCTTGTACACAATTGGAACGTTCTATCTTAATTTTAAGTTACTATTTTTAATAATTTCAATTACAAGCTTTTAAAACTTGGGAGGTCTAAGAGGGATACTGAACCACCACTCCAATTGATATCAAATTAGGGGAACACGCGAGAAATAGTATCGAGCACCCTTGTGCCAAATGTGAAGCATCTACATTTTTTTCAATTTGCTATCTCTATTAATTTTAAAAATATACTTTAAGGTCTTCGGAAATGTGTGGCTGGTCCCCGACCCACCACTCCAATGGGGCCGGAATTTCAAGGACATTAAGGAAATAGGAAGGGACATCTGATACCAAATTTGGAGATTCTATCTTCATTGTTTTCGGAATTATGCTCGTTTGGCCTAAAATCGGTCAAAAAGTTCTAAGTTCCGAACTCACGGTACTATCGCGACTGTACGCAATTTTCACCATAGTTTTATTACTAGTAACCTACAGTACAAATTTGATGAAGTTAGTGCCATTAGTTGTTGAGTTATCATGATTTTTTATGTATGTTCATTAGCCCTTGGATCTATTAAAAAGTCCAGAATCCGAACCCATGGGCCCTTTTCACCCATATGCAATCCCAGCTGTTTTTTCAGTCCTAGTAACCTACAGTTAAAATTTCATCAAGATGGCTCTATTATTTTTGAAGTTATCGTGTCTACGGACGAACGACGGACGGACGGACGGACATGGCTATATCGACTCAGGAGGTCACGCTGATCACAAATATATATAATTTTCCATATCTAGCTCGCTTCCTTTAGGTGGTTACAAACACCATACCAAAGTTAATATACCCTTTTACCTATGCTATAGGTGTAGGGTATAACAATGAAATTATATAAACTTTTATATTTATATTACTACCAATTAATATTTCTTTGGAATAACTTTGAGTTTAATTAAATACAACATTAATAAATAAGTAAATTAAAAGAATAAATTAAAAAATTATTGAAAATTGAAATAATTAACCAAGGGTACCAAATCATTCAATAGTAAATGCACTACAGCTAAAAATCCTGAAAAGGAGTAATTTCTGCATGTGTGGAAAATTTTATTGAATTGGATAAAAGTTTTAAATAGTAATTGAATTTTACGAATCCATTTATCTAAACTTTATTTGTTGTTTAATATTTTTAAACAGATAAATTTGTAAGAATTGCTAATATTTTTGACTTGATAAAATAATTAGAAAATGTTTTTAGTATTATAAAGTAAACTTGGTTAGCCATGACTTACGATCAAACTAATAAAAGCTTTTATGATTTTAAAATGACTAATGGATTGTTTCTTTACTTGTTTTATATTAGCATTACTCTATACCTATTGAAGCTGGGTTTCTAAAATTTTCCCAAAGATAGTGTCGTGTTATTAGTTAATTTTGAAAAAATAATACAAAATAAACTATAAAATCTTATAAGATAACGCAAAAAAATAATAATTATTTGGTGAAAGTTCTTTTAAAATTGTATAAAAAGATACACTTTTGGATAATATTTAAAGTATAAATATTTAAATAAAAATATAGGATTTGCAAAAATATCATTATAAAATTATAAATTTATATGTGGTTTTTGGTGAGAATATTCTCTCACTGTTTAGAGCTTATCTCACTAAAATTATCAATTTAACGTTAATGCAAATCAAATGAGTAAATAAAACAAAAACAACAACATGGCAAGTAGGAGCACGTGTAAAAAATGCAACAAAAGTATGAGAAATATATCATCAATAAAATGTATGGGTTTTTGTGGAGGAATATTTCACACAGCAGTAAATTGCAGTGGAATAAATGAATATGAAAAAATAGAAGAATACTTGAACAACAACAACAATAGTAATATATTCTTTATATGTGCGGAATGTAAAGGAAAAATAGAACTGATTAAAACAGGTTTTGATGGTAATGAAAGTAAATTTGAAAAAATGGATGAAATTAATGAAAAACTAGAAGAGAAGGAAAAATCATTGAAAGAAATTATTAGTAATCTGAATATTTTGGTTAAAGATAATATTATAAACAATATAGAAATAACATCATTACAAAACAAACCAAATAAGAAGATTAAAGCAATAAATAATAAGAAAACGTATGCTGATATGATTAAACAGGACCCACTGATGGTAATAAAACCAAAAAAATCGCAATCTAGTGATTTAACTAAAGCAGCAGTAAAAGAAAATATTTGTCCAGAAAATTTAGCAATAAACAAGGTGGCTGAAAAAAGTGATGGAACAATTGCTATTTATTGTAAAGATGCTGATTCAGTTGGAAAAATTAAAGAAAATGTAAAAGAAAAGCTGGGAGATGAATACAAAGCTATTATACCTAAAGAAATTAAACCCAGAATATTAATTAGCGGCATGTCTGAAAGCTATGATAAGAATACTATTGGAATAGAATTAAAACAAGTAATGATAAAAAACCAAGGGTTTTTAAAAAAGCACATTTTCAAAATAATATACTGTTTCATACTAAGTATTTTATCGGAATATAATGTTCAAGCTTCAATATTAACGTTTAAGGAAATATATACGTTGGTGACTAAGTTACTGCTTACTTATAAAAAAAGTAAATATTTTATTTGAAAGTTCTAAAAGCCCTTCAATGGGGAAGGTTGCCAAATTTCTGAAGGACCTAACTTCATCTAACTCCCCCCCCCCCTCGCTCTCCATTTTTGTAGTTTCTAGGAATTATACCAAAATTTGGAATTTTACTTATAATTTAATTATCTAAGAAAAAATGGGTAAAACTGAGAGACACTTTCTTCAATTTAAGGAACCGTTTTTAAATTTAAGAAAAACCTTTAACATATGTTAAAATATAATGTTGGACCTTCAAATTTTGTATATTAATAAAAAAAAAATTGGACAGGTATTCAAGTTACAGGTGCTTAAAAATAGCAAAATTTCAATTTTCGAGCCCTTATAGCTTCTAAACAAGGGGCTTGACAAAAAAATTTTGTTAACCGACTCCTACTAACTTTTAAGGATCTTACTTCTCTCAAAATTTCAAGACCCTATCAGAAACTGTTTAAGAGATATGAGGAACCAAAAATTTTGCAAAAATTGGGTTTTATATAATGCTAAATTTTAGTACCGTATGGCAACCCTATATATTTAATCGACCAATTTTTGTTAAGTCTATAAAAGCAGCTCTCTTATACCGTTTTTCGATTGAAAATAAACCTAACAGAACTCATGTTATATCATTTTAAATATAGGGCTTTTTTGGAATTTGCCGGGGCTGTAGCTTCGTAACCCTTCAAAATTAAGAAAAACCTTTGACACATGTTGAAATATAATTATAGAACTTTAAATTTTGTATATCACTAAAAAAAATTTTGACAGGTATTCAAGTTACAAGTGTTTAAAAATAGCAAAATTTCAATTTTCGAGCCCTTATAGCCCCTAAATAGAGGGCTTGACAAAAAAATTTTGTTAACCAACTCCTACTAATTTCTGATTATCTAACTTCTCCCTAGTTAGACCCTAGCTTGAACCGTTCAGAAGATATGTGTGGTCAAAAATTTTGCAAAAATGGAGTTTTGTGTAATGTTAAATTTTATAACCGTCTGGCAACCCTAAACATTTGCCTGTAAAAAATTTATAAAGTTTATGAAATCAGCTATCGTTTGCCGTTTTCAGATTGAAAATATATTTAACAGAACTCTTGTTATAACCATTTAAATATAGGGATTTTTTCAACTTTGGGGGGCTGTAGCCCCGTAACAGGTGGGGCTACAGAAAAAAATTCTTCTACGAAATTATTTTTTTTGCAAAAACTACCCATGGAATTTCTTTACTCTATTTCAAACGGTGTAAAAGTTTTTGTAAACATACGGACAGACGGACGGACAGAGTGAAGCTATATAGGCTCATTTTTACAAAATTTTTTGAAAATGTGCTAAAAACAGAATAATTGGATAAAAATAGAAGAATTAAAGTGTGTTAAAGTGTATGAAAAAAAAAAAAGTTAATAAATTTAATGCAATAGTAGAAATGTGTGTGCAAGATTTTAACGAAATAATAAAGAAGGGAAAAATTATAATTGGATAGGATGTGTGCAAAGTTTTTGAAAATTTGGATGTAATGAGATGTTATAAATGTTTGGAATATGGACACAAGAAGGAGAAATGTCGTGAGGAAAATAATTAATGTTTAAAATGCGGAGGGGAACACCTGGCTAAAGAATGTAAAACGAAGGAAGAAAGATGTATAAATTGTGTTAGGGCAAATGAAAAATATAAACTTGAACTAGATGAAAAACATAGTTGTGTAGATAGAAAATGTTAAGAATACATATTATATGGGAAAAATTGAAATAAATAGAAAAAGGATTTTTTTATAAAAAATTTTTTTTATAGATGAAGAAAATGATGGTAACGATATAATTGGTATATATTTAAATATTCAAGGGTTAACAACTAACTTAAGTGAAATGGAAAATTTGGTATACGAAGAAAATTTTTGTTTTATATGTTTAAGTAAAACGCATATTACTGATAAAATTGATAGTTCGGAATTATTGATCAATAATTATAAAACGTATAATTGTAATTCATATTCCATACACCCAGTGTAAGTAACAAGAAATACCAAAGCGATTTAGTTGATTCTTTTTATTTGGAAAATGTATGGATCTTATGTATTAAAATTAAGATAAAAGAGGAAAATTATAATCTTATATGCTTATATAGATCACATAGATGTTCTACAAATAGATTTATTGATATATTAGAAGAGTAGTGAGAGTGGCATATTGATAATGAAATGAATCTCATATTTACTGGGGACTTCAATATTAATTTTGCAGATGAAACGGAGGGAGATCGGATAAATCGTTTTTTATGTAATTATGGGTTGATACAAAAAGTTAAAGAACCTACCAGAATCACGAAAACATCAGGAACTCTAATAGATTACGTTTTAACGGATCATGTAACTGAACTAGAAGTAAATATAAATAATAAATATAAAATATCGGATCATGAATTAGTTATACAAATAGAAATATTATTAGTTATACAAATAGGAATACATAGATTTGAAAACAACAACAATGAAAAACAGATAAATTACTACAAATACAACAAACTAGAGTTAATTAATAAATTAATTGCTTTAGATTTTGACAATATATTAAACATAACAAGTGTAAATGACTGTGCGTTGAAATTAAAATCTGATTTAATTTGTAGTGTAGAGAATTTAAGAAGAACAATAACAATCTAATATATAGTTTTAAATTATTATTCAAATAAAAATAAAATCGTGTTTATTTATTCTAATAATTTATTTACAGAGAAACTCCTGTTCACTTTTCGAGTTGTTCTTAAAAACTGACTTAATACAAAATTATTTTATAATTGAATTGTTTTATGTTTGAATGAATAAAATACTACGTAAGCAAAATTATAATACATAATAATATTTAACTTGATTAGAATCATACGATTATAATCAAGTTGGTTTTTTGTTTTGTTATTTTCGTAAATTAGCGTTTACGAAATTTGATAGTTAAAGTACAGTTATGCATTTTAAGGAATACGATTTAAATTTAAAAGTACAGTTTATAAATTGACTGTTTAAAATAAATGTATGCATTTTGCTTACGTAACACCTCCATCCCTAAGAGATTTTGGTCTCCAAAATTTTAAATTTAAAAAGGTCTTGTTTCAAGTTCCTTTGGTTTTACATCTGATTAATTTATACTTATTTTAATATTTTTTCTTGATGTTAGGTGTTTACAACAATAGCTTCATATAATAGTTAAAATTATAATTAATACAAGAATTTTAGTTGTAAGTAGGATGTAAAAATTAACATTTGATTTATATTCCAAATATTCGATAGCTTTCAAATTTTCAATTTGATTTACATAGACTTGTTTTAAAGTGAAATTATTTACAATTATTGTTAAATTTGATTCATTTACAATTGGTATAATGGGTACATCTTTATATTTCTCAACTTTGTTATAAAATTCATAATTTCAACTAGTTGATTATTCACGTTTTCTGCAATTGTTTGGATATTTTTTTCGAAATTTTTGTTAATAATTATTTGGTTGTTAATTGTCTTTGTTATTTGTCGGGTATTAAGGTCTAAATTTTGCAATTGTTTAAATATTTGTTCCGAGTCTTCGTTGTTCATTGTGCCTGTCAAAAATTTCATTATTGTCCCCAGGGCGTTGATTAATCCACGTTTATTTCGAATTTTTTCATCAAGTTTAGGTATTAATGAATTCAGAGTATGTTGTAAGCTTAAAAAATTCTGTCTTTAAAATATTCTGTGCTTGTTTCATTTAGGTTAAGAAGATAAAAATTATTATTTAAATTTCTAACTATTTCTCGGCATTCAGTAAGGTTTACAATATGTAACGTTTTCGTATAAATTTCAATAATTTTTTTTTCTTCCAGTTTTATAATAGCGAAACCATTTTCGTCTTTAAGTTGACTTATTTGTATAGATTGAAGAGATACTTGTGAAATGAAGAGGAATAATAACGGTAGTAGTTCCATTTCCTAAAAATAAAAGGTATAAAATGTATTTGATTTAATGAAATTTGAACTTTCGTTTTCGCTGTTTTTTAAAATATTTAATTTTTCTTTTATTGCTCGTATCGATTATGTGTTCGCCGTCTAATTTAAAATTTCTTAGAATTTTATATTTTGGTTTACATTTACCTACATCTCTATTAACGGCAATATTTGCATGTAGATTTTCATTTTTCTTCAAATTCCTTTGCTAAATTTTCTATTTCTCTTTTAGAATATTTTTATCTAAAAAATCTATTGGTCTTCGTTTTGTAGTGGAATGAATGGTTCTATTATACGTCATGATAATGTTGAAAATTTTATCGTCTAAGTCGACAGTTTCGTCTGTTTTGTCAATTTCGTGAATTCTAATATGTTCATTAAGTGTACCGTCTAATCGTTCAACGTCCGAGTTACCGGTTTTATTTCCAGGGGTAGTTTGGTGAAACTCAATTTCATTTTCTATTAGAAATTGTTCTATGGCACTATGTATTATGCACTTTTCATTGTCTGTTATTAATTTTTTCATTTTTCCCAAATAAATAAGCCTTTCTTTTAGTGCTTTTTTTTTTTTTTTTTTTTTATTTTATTTTTTACTTTATTTTATTTTTTTCAATACAATTCTTTAATTTTTTTTTTTTTGGATTTTCTTATATCTTACTACGACATTTTTTTTTTTATTTATTAACTGTGATATAAACAAAGCATAAAGTTTTGGTATAAAACATAACAGAAAATTCCATATTTAATAAAACAAGTAAAAGTTACTTACAATCTAAAGGATACATATATATATGTATATTAATAAATATACACAATTATTCTATAACATAACATAATAAAAATTATGTTATGTGTAATTCACTCCTGCGTTATTCTGTCCACTTGTGAGGGATTGTTTCTCAATAAATACTTTAGTTTTTTTACAAAGAGATCTAAATTTGAACACTCCTTTAAATCCAATGGTAGATTGTTATAAATCCTTATAGCTGACGAAAGGCAGCTGTTGCGTGATAACTCAGTTCTTGATTTGGTATGGTTTAGGTTGTTTAACTTCCGGGTATTATAATTGTGGACACAACTTCTTTTAGTAATTTGAATTGCTTTTTTATAAATTCCTTTTTCCAGTTTGAAAATTAGTTTAGCTTTTTCCAAAACAATGATTTGAGATAACTTCAGGTAACCCGTACGCTTAAAAATTACATCTGTTGGGGTAAGCCAATTAAATTTATGCAAACATTTTATCGCCTTGTTTATTATGATTCCAATTTTATCTTTCAGCCAAGTGGAACAGCTAGACCAATTACATATATTATATCTAATGTGTGAAATAATATGAGAATGATATAGACTGTTAGCAGATTGCCTATTCAGTATAATTCCACTTCTTTTGATAGCACCCAACAAAGGCATAATTTTTTTTTTTCTAGTTTAATAATATGATCTTCCCATTTCAACTTCTCATCAATTACAACACCTAGGTATTTATAATAAGTAACTCTTTCAATTTCAATCTTATTTACTTGCAGTTTTGGATTTATATCAACTTTATTTCTGATTTTATATACTATATATTTTGTTTTTTCAGCATTTATAGTTAATTTATTACCTTTAAGCCAATTATTGTATCTCCACAAATCTGCATTTATTACTCTTTCTAATTCATCACAATTTTTGGCACTGTAAATAAGTAAAGTATCATCGGCGAAGATCTTATATTCAGCTAGTAAATTCGCATACTGGATATTATGAATATAGAGCAGATATAATGTAGGACCTAACACTGACCCTTGAGGAACACCAATATTTATTGTAATATTGGTGTTCCTCAAGGGTATGCTTTTAAGATGGAAATCCACGTTCTATCATTAAGTTTGTGGATGGTTGCATTTTTAGAAAATTTATCTATCATAGTCAGATACATAACATTCCTACATGGGATATCATTAAGAAAGATATCAATGTCATCACTATATACGCATACTAGTTCTTTTTCTGGTAGACAGCGTTTCATCTTCTCTAATAAGTTATTTTCTTTGGTAACATAGAGGAGGTTTTGACACTTTTTATTTACGATTTTCGTGGTGAATTTTTCGTTATTACTTAAGATTAGGTAAATTTGATTTTTGAATAAATTAACAGGTTTTTCTGTTATTTTAATATGATATAGGTCATCTTCATTTGCGCTATGTACTGTAGCTGCAGTAGACATGATTTCATCATCATTATCATTGTTCGTTGTAAAGTGCATCGTAACGTTAGTGGTCATAATTTCATCATTATTGTCAATGTTTGGTGCACTATGTGTCTCTTCTCCGTTTAAAAATTGTAAAATTGAGGGCTCGATTATTGATTTGCTTTCGTCGTAAGAGTTTTCATTTGCGCAAGGGAGTCGACTTAAACCATCAGTGATTTCCCTTTAAGATAGTTTATTGTAAATTTTTATTACTTTAAGTTGATCTTCCACCTTTGTAGTTTCATGTTTGGTTCTTTAAGATTGTTAAGACATACCAAAGGTTTATGATCACATTGAACAGTTAAATTTCTACCGTAAAGGTAAGTATGAAAATGTTTGGTAGCCCAAACGATAGCGAGGAGTTCCTTCTCTATCGTCGAGTATCTAATATCATGGTTGTTTAGTGTTCTCGAGACATAGGCTATGGGTGGTTATTTTGGCTTAATACGGCGCCTAAAGCGAAGTTAGACGCGTCCGTGGTTAGTGTAAAATGTTTAGAAAAGTCTGAACTTTTTAGAATGGGTTCTGTTGTTAATAGAGTTTTTAGTTTTTTAAAAGCCTCAATGTATTCTTTGTCATTATACCCGTGCATACATGTATGAACATCGGGTATATTAAAATTACTCCTCCGTTTTTAACGCATCGAAATATAAGAGCTAGATATAGTGTCAAGGGTACGTATCGAATCAGCATCGAAAAGTGAATCGATCTAGCTATGTGTGTCCGTCCGTCCGTCCGTCAGCACGATAACTCAAAAACTATAAGAGCTAGAGTTTTGAAACTTTCACAAAGTAATTTTTAGACAATTTGTAGGTTCCCTATTGTTTTTGGTTAAAATCGGACCAAGTCTTCGGGGAGCTGCCATACAACTTTTTTGCACCAATATGAATTTCTTCAAAACTAATTATACTACGGGGATGAAAATTACACACGGTTAGTTTTATAATGACTCCGGCACTTATATGAAGTTTCAAAATGTTAGGGCCCCATTTTCGGGGGGCTGCCATACAACTTCTTGGCACCAATATGATTTTCTTCAAAACTAATTATACTACGCGGATGAAAATTACCCTCGGTTAGTTATATAATGAATCGAGCACTTATATAAAGTTTCAAAATGTTAGGGCCCCATTTTCGGGGGCTGCCAAACAACTTCTTTGCACCAATATGAATTTCTTTAAAACTAATTATATTACGAGGCTGAAAATTACCCTCGGTTAGTTATATAATGAATCGAGCACTTATATGAAGTTTCAAAATGTTAGGGCCCCATTTTCGGGGGGCTGCCATACAACTTATTTGCACCAATATGAATTTCTTCAAAACTAATTATACTACGACGATAAAAATTACACACGGTTATTTATATAATGAATCGAGCACTTATATGATGTTTCAAAATGTTACGGCCCCATTTTGGGGGGCTTCCATACAAAGTTTGCGATTCAATAACTGTGAATCTAATGAAGCTACAAGGTTAAAATTAAAATTGGGCGGGTAAAGTAATAGGGCAAGTTAGTTGGCAAAGTTGGACATCACTCGGACTATCGGAATTTTTGGGTGGGCCATTTTTTTTTTTTTTTTGTTTTTTTTTTGTTTTTTTTTTTTTTTTTTTTTAAGCTTAAGTTATGGGACAATGAATGAAAATTTAGTTTTTTTTTTTGTGATTTTTTTTTTTTTGTTAATTTTTGTTTTTTTTTTTTTTTTTTTAGCTAAAGTTATGGGACAATGAATGAAAATTTAGTTTTTTTTTTTGTGATTTTTTTTTTTTTGTTAATTTTTGTTTATTTTTTTTTTTTTTTAGCTAAAGTTATGGGACAATGAATGAAAATTTTGTTTTTTGTTTTGTGATTTTTTTTTTTTTTAAATTTTTTTTTTTTTTTTTTACGTCAAAATGGAGTAATGAGTTAACCCGGATTATACTGGAACTAATTTTTATGCAATTATCATGTTTTTGTTATTGAATTGTAATAACCTTTAAAAGAAGAAGCATTTTATGTTTAGAAACCATTTTTCCAGTTCTTGCGGTTTTTGAGATAATGGGTGTCCTTTTAAAAGGACGGTAGCATAATATACAGTCAAATTTATTAATTTTTTTAACATTTTTATTTTCATTATTCTTTTAAATAGCTTTTCATTAACATATAATATAATAAATATTTATTACTAATTTTGATATTCAGAATAAAATTAAATAAAACACAATATAGAAACAAGTAAAATAAATAAAATTATTAAATAAAAAAAAACAACAAAAAGTAAAACAAAATTATATAACTTCAATTTGGTAATTAAAAAAAAAAATAATAATTTAAATATAACTTATAAAATATTCCTATATGTAACGTTTATAATTTATGATAATTATAAAAACAGTCTTTTGGATGTAATCCTACTTCACATTTGGTACAAAAAAAATTAACTTTTTTGTGACAATAACCACATCTCGTTTGTAATTCTTGATACTTTATAAAATGATCATAGCAATCATATCTGGAGAAATTATGAACATGTTTAGATTTTTTAGATGGTCCTCTTTTGGTATCTTTTTAAAAGACTCGAGTAATCCTTGTGCAACTGTTCGTCTAAATCTTAAATGGTCCATTTGCCCTCCATTATGTTGATATAAAAGCCATGCATTTTGCTCTGCCATATCTATACATTGACTAATCACCGGCCAATACCACTTTTTACTCCTAATCTCAATTCTATACAAGCTGATGTTTTGATCGGCTCGATCCACACCGACCATAAATTCATTATAAATTTTAATTATGTTAGGTTGCTTGATAGTTATCATCTTCTTTTCTTTTTGAGAAAACCGTTTAACATTAACTAAAGAAAAAACTGGCGCTGCATTGCAAATCATTGTAACTGCATTGTTATCGTTCCACTTACAAACAAAAATTCCATTATCTTTTATTTGTTGGTATTCAAATTCACCTCTAGTTTTTTTTTTTCAGGGAAGCACAACTAGATATTGGGCAGCCTGAAATACGATTTTCTCGTAAAGTTCCCGTCGCTTTGATCCCTCTTTCTTTCAGTTGGCGTAATAATAGTAAATGAACTGAAGAAATTATCAAAAAAAAAATGAAATGTTTCCTTTAGAGAAGGTAAGCGTATCAGCATATTGTAAATCCACACTTGCTCCTAGTCCTAAGTGCTTATATTTTTCTGGTAGGACTGTTGAAGCACCTTGGTAAGGTTCAAACCATTGCAAATATCCTAATTTACTTGCGGCAGTCCAAAATTTGTACCCCCATCTGATGGGTTTTAAACGTACGAACTGCTTGCATCTGTGCCTCCCATAATATGGTACCATGGACTCGTCAATACTGTGGCATTCTTCCAGAGGTGCGAAATCCATTAACTTTTCATTAAGTGCACATATAAGAGGGGTAACTTTTGAAAATTTGTCATTTGCATCTAGATTTAAGTTATCATTGCAATGAAAATTATTGAAAATGAAAGTGAATCGATCTCTAGAAATGGTATTAGATATTAAAATATTATTTACGTCATCCTCCTGCTTGCAATACATAGCTCTTCTTGGTAAACGTACATAACCACTGAGCAGCAGAACACCAATAAAACATTTAACCTCATTATGTGTTATATCTGCTGGACGATTATGCTGTTGTGCATATAAATTCGAGTATCGAACTAATAAAATAATTATGTGGTTGTCAAAAAAATTCAAAAATAGTTTAACCGGTGATAAGTTATTTTTAACTTCCTCATTTGGGGTCCACAAAATTGAGTCGGAGCAGTCAATATCGTCTTCACTCCAAGAAAACTCTATAGCCCTATCAATTTTTATTTTTTTAATTGGAGGAATTCTATCATTTTTTTCCTTTGCAGCAATAATTGAAAGTGGAATATCATCTTCACTTTCAAATTCTTCACTACTATTGTGAGCCGTCATAAATTCCGCTGCTGCACGAAGTTGATTTCCAGGCAAATTATTTATATTTACGGAATCTTCTTCACCAGAATCTTCATCCGTATTATAATTGTTACAATTTTCAGGTGGAATTATAACTATATTTTCTGGAATATCTTCATTACTCAAATTTTCCAACTCTTCCAATATTTCATTTAATGTTAAATTTTTATTCCAATGCCTAAAAGTAGCCAAAATTACATAATTATTTAGCCAATAATAAAAATTATTCATCTTATTTATTTACTTTTATAATCTTAGTACCAGTAACGGTTTATGCTACTGTCCTTTTAAAAGGACAGTAAACTTTTTCTTATTGTATCTTGTAAAATATCGATGTTACAATTTTTTCAACAGACAAAAAATTGTATTTTAACATTTTTTAGTAAATCTGCATTCAAATAATATTGCTAATTTCATTAATTAATTTTTAAACTCACCTAGAATCATCCATGGTCCAACAGTAAAAAAAATGTGAAAGTTTCCACTTATAAATAATTCACAACACAAAAATCTAAACTTGTTTACTACAAAAAACAATTAGAACTGAATATTTATTTTCATTTTCTGTCAAAATTTTAAATTCATTACAAATAATTTGGCGGGAAATTTAAAATTTATTAACTGACCTTTTAAAAGGACAGTAGCATAATCCGGGTTAAATGTATAAGGGAAGTAAATTACGGTTTATTTTATACACCATAGTGAGTATGCACGGGTATCTAAAAGTTGACAAGGGCAACTATAATCTTCCTCGTTTTTACTAATTTTAGATTTTTTTTTTAAATAATGTATTAACGGATAAGCTTCTTTGGAGTAATCCTTTACAAATTTCCGGTAGTAGCCGGTTAATCCTAGAAAAGATTTTATCTCTTATTGTGAAGATGGAAGAGGAATATTTTGAATAGCTCTGATTTTTGATGGATCAGGTTTTATACCTCCTTGGGTGATTACATGACCCAAGAAGTTAGTTAGATTTTTGGTTAAGATTTTTGTTATTGAAACTAAGTGTTCTTGAAATGATGACGAGAAGATTAAGATATCGTCCAAATAGACGAGGGTGAGTTTTTTAAGCCGAAGGGCATACGAGTGAACTCATAGTGGACACTCCTAGTTGAGAATGCTGTTTTGCATCGATCATCTGGGTGGACGTCAATGTGATGAAACCCTTTTGCCAGATCTAACGTGCTGAAATAGCGACAATTTCCCAATTTCCCAAAAAGATCCTCGACAATCGACCTCGTCTCTATGGATTTCAGGATAACGGTATCCTTTTGAATAAACTGGTATATCGTTTTTTGTTATTATTTTATGTTTAATTGCACTTGTAAAATTAAGTTTTTCATTCTCTTGATGAAAAATATCCTTAAAATAATTTAAGAGCGATTTAATTTGTGCAATATTTTTGATATTTAGGTGAGATGGAAAATTAAAGTTAAGTCCATTATCAGAGTCACACTGGTTAAAACTGAAAACATAAATGGAATCATCAACATATTTGTTTTCGTAGTACTGATCTTCTTCATAATTTAGAAAGAATGGGATAGAAGCTTTTTTTGTTGTGAGTAATCTTTCTTTATAGTCAATGTTAACGTTTAGTGTGGACAAAATGTAATTACCTATTAGGCCATGAAAATAGCTATGGAACGGAAATTCCAGGAAATCAACGAAGAAGTTGGGTTCGTTAAAGATTTGAAAGAGAGGGAACCTACATCTAATATTTAAAACAAGTTTCCTATTGAAAGCCGTAAGTGGGACAGGTTTGATTACGGTTTTCCATTTAGGATTACAGAGAATAATCTTCGATAATGAATCTAAGTAGTCGATTTTTTTCTTTAATTATCATATAGAGTAGTTGTTTGAGCCGTTGACGCGAGTCAGTATTTGTCTCATTAATTGAGTTCATAGAAATGTCCATTGGTTCTAGATTTAGATTTCGGTTATAATTGTTTGAATAGTTATTTGTTCTATTGAACCTAGAAGGTTGTATGTTAGATGGACGATTACTTGATTGAGAATCATAATTATTATTCCTATTCTGATTTGAATAATTATGATGAATTTGTTGTGAGTTTCGTTTATTGAAACTATTATTGTGATAATTATTTGTAGGAAGATTTGAATTCTTGAAATTGGTTTGTTGTTGATTGTTAAAATTATATGAGTTTCGTTTATTGAAACTATTGTTGCGATGATTATTTGTAGGGAGGTTTGAATTTTTAAAATTGGTTTACTGTTGATTATTATTAGGGTTGTAATTTTTCCCTAGAAAATTATTAAATTTTTTTTGTTTATTTCCATTATTATTAATCGGATAGTTATTTTTATTTTGAATACCTTTAAAGTATAAGTAGTCGTTTTGCGCTATAATTTCGTAAGCGTCGAAAAGCGTTAGAAAATTATTAAATTTTTTTTGTTTATTTCCATTATTATTAATCGGATAGTTATTTTTATTTTGAATACCTTTAAAGTATAAGTAGTCGTTTTGCGCTATAATTTCGTAAGCGTCGAAAAGCGCTGACTGGTTCAGGTAAATTATCTTTGAATTCTATCTTTATTGTCTTTCCCTGGAGCAAGTACGCATTATTGATGCGGGTTAATTTTGAGTTAATTTCATCATAGAAATTTTTTATTGTGGACTTGCATCTAACTAATATTAGGTTGTCCACAAGACGGGAAACTGGAACTGTGTCTCCATGATTTTTTATTAGAACAGATTTTAATACGGCCCATGATCACCATTAAAGGGCGGTATTTGAGATATGCACTTTCCGATTAGATTAAAGGCAGGTATTTCACTTTCGTTTGCGTTAGGCATTTCGAAAAAACTAATTAAATTAGACTTTTGTTTTATAAAGTAAACTAAGACATTTATTCCTTAGAAATAGAAAATTATATTGTTTATTTCAAATTTAAAGTGGTAGGTTATATTTATTTGTTCAAATTTTAATTATTTAGAATTTAACGTAGTTAAAATTTGTTTATTTAAATTAAAATTTAATCATTTAAAAGAAATTTAAAATAGTGGTATTTACTTATTTAGACAAAAAAATTTGAATTGTTAAAATTTAATGTAGTTATTAATTTAACTTTAAAATTTTGATTCTTCACTTTTTATTTAGAAATATTAAATTATAATAATAAAAGTATTACTTAACTTTTGTTGCGGCTGATGATGGTGATGATCATCAAAATATGAACCGAAATTGGTGGTTGTTGGAATTGATGAATTATTTATTATGATTGTTGATGATGTAGCTATGATGATATTAGCTATGTATGATGTTTGATGTTGTTGTTACAGAATTAAAAATGTGTTTTGTTGCTGCTGATGTTGGTGATGATAATCCCAAAATTGGTGGCTTTTGATGAATTATTTATTATGACTATTGATGATGTAGCTATGATGATATTAGCTATGTATGATGTTTGATGTTGGTGATGATCAAATTGTTAGTAATATTGATTTTGTTAATTTATTTAACCCTTAGGTGCTTTATTATAATTTTGTTTTTGTTTTTATTTATCTTTATTTAACTTAAGTTTACAAATTTTTTTTTTTTTATTTTATTGTTTTTAAATTATAATCTTTTATAATTTTTTAAATTTTTTTTCTTTTAAATTATAATCTTTTATAATGTTTAAATTTTTTTTTTTTTTTTAAATTATAATATTTTATAATTTTTTTATTTTTAATTTCACCGACCGCGCCAATTTTAAATTATTATTCGAATAAAAATAAAATCGTTTTTATTTATTCTAATAATTTATTTACAGAGAAACTCCTGTTCTCTTTTCGAGTTGTTCTTAAAAACTGACTTAATACAAAATTATTTTATAATTGAATTGTTTTATGTTTGAATGAATAAAATACTACGTAAGCAAAATTCTAATACATAACAATATTTAACTTGATTAGAATCATACGATTATCATCAAGTTGGTTTTAGAATCATACGATTATAATCAAGTTGGTTTTTTGTTTTGTTATTTTCGTAAATTAGCGTTTACGGAATTTGATAGATAAAGTACAGTTATGCATTTTAAGGAATGCGATTAAAATTTAAAAGTACAGTTTATAAATTGACTGTTTAAAATAAACTAGTTTCGCCCTGTGCTCGAAATTCGAGCTTTTTGTTCTTTTAAATTTACATAAAAAATCCGTTTTGTGTAATTTATATTAGAGTAATATTACACGAAACTTATTTTTTTTCCTATACGTAATAAAATTTATGGCAACGGTTGTTAACAATTCTTGCGCTTGAAATTTGCTTAAAAAATTTATAATTTTTTTCAATAACAAAAACGTTTTTAAGTATTTTTGAATTTTATTCCTATAGCTTAAGCCGCTTTAAAGAGAGTATAATTTAGTACAGTTATTACTCAAAAAAAAGCGATTTAAATTCTAAATACATATAAATATTATTCTAATATATAATGTTCTAAAAATTTGATTATTGTTCTAAACATATACATATACTACATATTTACTGAAGTCAAGTAGCCAAAATTCGAGTTAATGCAATCCTACATATAGAAAACTTTACTTTCTTCTAAACATTTTAGTTTAGAAGAAACATTTTTAGTCTAAACATTTAATAAGAATATTGAAATTGTCAAAAACTTTAATTATTTAGGATTAAATATAGACCATAATTTAAACTGGTGCAATCACATTGATAATGTAATAAAAAGAATAGGGCCATACATATTCATCCTACATAGATTAAAGAATTTTCTTTCTAAGGAAGCTTTATATACGATCTATACATCTTATATAAAATCACACATCTGTTATCTCAACCCAATTTGGGGTAGCGCCGCGAATATCTATCTAAACAAACTAGATATCGTACATAAAAAAAGTATAAAGGTAATTAATCGATACCCCATTCGACATCCGGCAAGCTTGTTATACTGTAGACAATATATTAGTTTAGCAAACATAAGTAAATTTGAACTATATGTCTTATCGTTTAAGATTATTAATAATGAAATTAAGCATAATGTTATTCTAAACAGAATGATCGATATTCACAACCGCAATACTCGTAACAAAGCAAATTACTACCTTACATTATTCCGCACTAATAACCAAACAAATAATGTCGTATATAATTGTCTAAAAGCGTATAATGAGCTGCCAGAAAATTTTAAACGGATTGAAAATCTACCTAAGTTTAAATCAATGATTAGAACATTTGTGTTGCAAAGTTAGCATCTTGGATTGAATGTGTTTTGTTGTTAGGGAGAATTAAATGAATTTAATTCAATAACTTGATGTATTGTTTATTATATTAATTACTTATGTTAAATACTTAAAACTACTTTAATTTTATAACTATTGTTAAAGGGAATGTTATTGGTTATTTTTTTTCTTTTTTGTTATGTTTTTGTTTCTTTTTGTTTTATTTTTATTAAATATAAGAAAAAAAAAAAAAAAAATTTGATTTTAATTTTGTGCAGGAACTCGTTAAAGAGATTCCTAAATTTTGAATTTAAGGAACATATAGCCCAGGCCACGGTCCAAGTAGCTAATTTAATGTTTATATTATTTATTTAAATTTTAATTGATTTACTGTAATTTATGAATACTTATAATAAAGAAAAAAAAAAAAAAAAAAAGTAAATAAGTTAATTACTTATTAGTACTATATTATATTGAAGCTGCCAAAATACAAAATAATAGTTAAGTTGACAGAAGTCGAGATTTTTTTTAAAATCACATTTTTAAGATTTATAACATATCTACAAAGATATTAAAAAAAAATAACTAATCAATTAAAAAATTGATTAATTTTTCCTCCCCTTATTCCATTTTTAAATTTAGTAGCTACATAGGCAAATAAGCACTACATTTCAATAATAAAATCTGAAATTTTTACTACAAATGTATGTACATATACAAAAATGGTTTTGAATTCTTTACTTATATTATACCTATTTGTCTAGGGTAAACTATTCTTTTTACAGCTACATCACACCGCCTCGTGAAAAAAGGAGATGAAAAGAGTAGAAAATTAAATATTTATTTTATCTAAATTAAAGCATACGACGTACAATATGGCTATCTTATATATTTTATACGGCAGTACGTCAATATGGCTATCTATATATCAGTAAATTGATACGCGCGTACACACAAAAATATTTATTTGAATGTTTTAATTTAGTACAAAAAATTTTATTAATTTCATATAATAGGTATATTTTGAATTTTTTTCAATATAAGATATTTTTTAAAACATAATCTTAGAAATATAAGAAAAACCAAAAACCATTCGTCAATTTGTAAATTATAAAAATCCGATTACAGTACATCGCGTTATGCGTATTTTGGTTGCTCTCATTTAAATTCATGTACCTATTTATTTGTAAATTTTTTGACAGAAATTATACGTCAACTTTTATTTAAGTTGAAGATTATTTTTTTGTTTTTTTTTGCGAACATATTATAGGTATTTTCAATTATTTTGAATGTATGTTATATTTTTATACTCTTTGTCAAATTTTAAAATTTTAAATTCCGAAGTACAGTACATAATAACATACTTACTTATTTCAAAATTTTTTGACAGAAACTGCACGCCGTACACATTTATTCTGGTTGATCCCTAAAGAACACATAATTTTTCTTAAGAAATGTAATTTTTCTGTTTCTGCAAACATATTATAGGTATTTCAATTATTTTGAATATATGTAATGTATTTTTTAAAAAAATATATAGGTATTTTTAAATACTTTGGAACAATATTTTTGGAACAATAACAACATAAGAAAAAAAATAACACTTTTATATGCTTTGTCAATGTTTAAATTTTAAAAATTCGAGGTACAGTAAGTTATTCTCATGTAATATCATGTACTTAACTACTAATTTACAACTTTTTGTTAGAAATTATACACCATAAGCGTTGATTTTGGTTAGGCCCTAAGGAACAAATCATATTTTAAATTACAAATTATTTTTTTAAGAAAGATTTTTTGCAAACATTATGTTGGTATTTTCAATTATTTTGAATATATGTTTTAAAAAAAATTATTTTAAAAAAATATTATTTTAAGATATTTTATTTTTAAAATTTAATCGTAGCAACATAAGAAAAAAGAATTACAATATTTTTATACGCTTTATCAATTTTTAAATTTTAAAACTCCGAGGTACAGTACGTCGCGTATGCTTTCATGTAAATTTATTTACATAACAACTTATTTCAAAATTTTTTGACAGAAACTGAACGCCGTACATTCTGAATTTGGTTGATCCATAAGTAACAAATCAATTTTCTTAAGAAATATTATTTCTTTTTTGTGTTTTTGCAAACATATTATAGGTATTTTTTAATAAACAAATTTTTTACAAAAATATTATTTTAAATTTTCTATTTTTATTTTTTGTTTTGTCAAATTTTAAATCTGAGGTACCAGTTCGTCGCGTATTTCGGTTGCTCACATGTAAATTCAAGTACCTAACTATGTATTTCAAAATTTTCCAGAAATTTTCAGAAATTATGCACCGTACGAGTTGATTTTGGTTAGGTCCTAAGTAACAATTCATTTAAATTACAAATTATTTTTTTAAGAAAGATTATTTAATATTTTTTTTAATTGTTTTGCAAATAGGTACATATATTTTTATACCCTACACCTATAGAATAGGTAAAGGGGTATATTAACTTTGGTATGGTGTTTGTAACCACCTAAAGAAAGCGAGCTAGATATGGAAAAGTATATATATTTGTGATCAGCGTACCGCCTTAGTCGATATAGCCATGTCCGTCCGTCCGTCAGTCCGTCCGTCCATCCGTCCGTCCGTAACCACGATAACTCAAAAAATAATGGAGCTATCTTGATGAAATTTTAACTGTAGGTTACTAGGACTGAAAGTACGGCGGGGATTGCATATGGGCGAAATCGGCCCGTGGGTTCGGATTCTGGACCTTTTAATCAGTTTCAGGGCTAACGAACAAATATAAAAAATCACGATAACTCAACAACCAATGACGCTATCTTCGTCAAATTTGTGCTGTAGGTTACTAGTAATGAAACTACTTCGGGAATTGGGTAAGTTCGGGATTGGACCATGGGTTCGGAGCCTAGAACTTTTTGATCGACTTTAGGCCAAACGAGCATAATTCCAAACCCAATGAAGATAGAACCTCCAAATTTGGTATCAGGGTGTCCCTTCCTATTTCCTAAATGTCTTGTGAATTTGGGCCCCATTGGAGTAGTGGGTCGAGGACCAGCCACACAGTTCCGAAGACCTTAAAGCATATCTTTAAAATTAATAAAGATAACAACTTAAAACAATGTAGAAGCTTCCAATTTGCCACAATAGTGTTCTTTACTATCTCTTGCGTGTTCCCCTAATTTGGGATCAGTTGGAGTGGTGGTTCTGTACCCCTCTCAGACCTCCCAAGTTTTAAAGGCTTTTAATCGAAATTACTAAAAATAGTTACTTAAAATTAAGATAGGCAGTTCAAATTGTGTACAAGGGTTAACTAGTACTATAGTACAGCGCGGACTATATAAGGGCGAAATCAGCCCAACGGTTCGGATTCCGGACCTTTTAGTCGGTGTCAGGGCTAACGAGCATATATAAAAAATCACTATAACTCAACAACTAATGAGGCTATCTTCATGAAATTTGTGCTGTAGGGTATTGGTAATGAAACTACTGCGGTGATTACGTACGGTGAGGATTGGACAATGGGTTCGGAACTTAGAACTTTTTGATCGAATTTAGGCCAAATGAGCATAATTCCGAAACCAATAAAAATAGAACCTCCAAATTTGGTATCAGGGTGTCCCTTCCTATTTCGTAAGTGTCATTGAATTTTGGGCCCCATTGGAGTAGTGGGTCGGGGACCAGCCACTCAGTTCCGAGGACCTTAAAGCATATTTTCGAAATTAATAAAGATAGTAACTTGAAACAAATGTAGAAGCTTCAATTTTGATTCAGAACCTCTCTTAGACCCCCCCAATGTGTAAAAGCTTATCATCGAAATTATTAAAACAATTAACATAAAATTAAGCTAGAACGTTCCAATTGTGTACAAGGGTTAACTAGTATTGAAAGTATGACGGGACTGCATATGGGCGAAATCGTACCATAATTTCGGGTTCTGGAACCCTTGAAAAGTTCAAGGACTAGCAAACATATATCTTAAAAACACCATAACTCAAAAAATAATGCCGGTATTTTGATGAAATTTAACACTAAGTTACTAGGAAAGTAAGTACCATGGGAATTGGTTCTGGTCGAGTTTAATTTCGAAGCCAAAGAATATATTTCCTATTTCCTATGTGTCCCCGAAATTTAGACTTAATTGTAGTGGTTCAGTTATGTTCAAAGGTACTTGCTGCATTTATGTAAAATTTATTTTTATATTTAAATGAATTATATGAAAAGATCCAAATTTTGTAATTGTATTTTAGAAATACATTTATTGCATATTTTGCGTTTATAAGCTTTTCTATTAGGCATATAAACTAACCATTTGAAATAATTGCAATTTTTAAAAATTTGGATTATTAAATATATTATGCTTTGATTATCTTTTTATCACAAAAGAATTGGAATAAATATATTTTCATTTATTTCAAGTTTGTTTTTTTTTTAATATTTTTAAATAGATAAATTAGTAAGAATTTGTAATATTTTTTAATAGATAGTGTAATTAGAAAATGTTTTTAGTATTATAAAGTTAATGTGGTTCTCTATGTCTTACGATCAAATTAATAGCAGCTTTTATGGTGTTAAAATGACTTATGAATATGTCCTTAAATTTGAACCAAATAGGTGTAGGGTATTTCTAAGTCGGTTGCACCGACTGACTGTTGCTTTACTTGTTTAAATATCATTACTCTCAAACGTAATGGCAACTATATTTCAGAAGACGGTTTTTTATTTTACAAAAAACTTAACAAAAAGCAACAACAATATACGATTTAAAAAAAAAAAAAATTTTAATCAAACGAAAACAAAGTACAGTACTTTTCGGTTATAACGACCATGACGGGACGGAAAATATTCATTGTAATAAACGAATGTCTTTTTAAAAGAATGCTGTGAATTTTGAAAAATTAGTATAAGACTTGGACATTGTAGAATGTGCTGATTCTAGAAAGGACACTTCGAACTCATTTGCTAGAATTTTATTTGATGGGTCAGCCTCAAGCCTATGTATAATGATTTTTCTTCTAATGAAATTTTTATTGTATTTTTAATGCGTTATTAGGATTTTTTCTTTTATCAAAAATAAATATAAAATTACTAAATTAATCATCAAGCAACATTATTAGATATAATAAGTTTAAATACATTTTTAGGTAAAATTTAATTCTTTGGCAAAAAGTGTAACTTTTATTATTATTAAAATTGAACAGAGTTCGTTATAAATGAAAACTACTGTATAAACCAAATATATTGCTTTCATTTTGAACAGAACTCATTTTTTTTTCACTGGAATTTTAGATAGATAAAGAAAAAAAACAAAAAAAAAATTTTCAAAAAGTTTCAATCTCCTTGTTCGTTGAACATTTGAACTAAACAAAAAAACGAAAGATATACATAAGTCGGCGCATATAATAGTTTGATTGAGCTGCGAGTTACAACCGAAAATGAATTACTTTTACCCAGAAAGTCGACGCATAATATTAGAGTCATAAGCCTCAACTTTTAACAGCTTGACCGTTAAATTAAAATTTACGTTAAATTAAAGACGGGTTTTCACCTGAAAAAACGCAATATTCTAAAAAAAAAATTGTCCTATGAAAACAAAAAAAACCTTTCTTTTGGTTGTTGTTTCATTAAAATTGGTTTTATAGTTCACCCGGAAAAAAGATGTTTATATTTGTATGGGAAAAAATAAGCCGATTAAATATTATGATGTTTGCATTTTGCTTACGTAACAATATAAAGGAGAAAATTTGTTTGTTTGTGCACAAATGTTCCTCTTAGCAACTGGTATTAGTTGTATAAATTTGGTTGGAATCAATTACCAATTTCGACCGGGCGGGCTCCCAAAAAATTTTGAGTTTCCGATTTGTGTCCAATTTTACAGGATGGTTTCGCAGTCGAAAAGAGAGTCTGGCACAAATTTTGTTGAGTTCGGTTAACCCATTTGGGCACGAGGGCGCAATGAATCTTTTTCAATGTTTTTGATGTCGAATCAAATCGGTCTGACCGATTGACTTGAAATTGTGAACAAATGTTCCTCTTAGCAACCGGAATTTGTTGTAAAAGTTTCGTTGGAATGAATTAACCAATTTCCTCCTGGCGGGCTTCCAAAAAAAATTGTGTCTAATTTTACAGGTTGATTTTGCAGTCCAAAAGAGAGGCTGCAAAAGTTTTAGGATAAAGTTCGATTAATCCGTTTTCAACGACGGCGCCTTGAAGTTTTCTATAAATTTCATTTGCTTAAACGATTAAAAGAATTTTATTGAAAATTTTGTATCAGCATTTCAATTATAAAAACCCACAATGATTCAATAAAATTTTCTAATTTTGGTATTAAAGCAAGTTAACCTTTACCTATTGTAAAAGCTGACTTAATTAATAATACTAATTTTTTTGCTCTCAAATAGTGCAATAACTAAATGAGATAATATTAATAATAATAAAAATAAAGCTAATAAACAATCGGAATAATAATAACTTTAAATTTAAATAACGTAACATATTCCTTCTCTACATTTTTCGTAAGTCTTTGTTTTTTATCTACTTTGCAGTTGTTGTTTTTTAAAAAAAGATTTCGGTGTAAAGTTGCAGTTTTCTTTATATAAAATCTAAAAATCAAAAAAAAATTCAATTTCGTAAATATTATGCTTAAAAATATAGTATTTTAAAACAGTTTTTCCAAGAAAGAAGCCTACATTACTCTCATAAAATCATAAACAAACGAGGAAGAGCGTAAGAGAACTTCCAGGTAAGTACAAAACAAAATATAAGTTGAAAAGCAGATTTTTAAATCTTTTCTAAACCGTCGACTATATTTTATTCAAACGCTGGCAATTCAAGTTAACTGCTATTTACTTAGTATAATGACATAATGGCAAATTTAGTATACCCTTTTGTCCTCTCAATGGAGTTTGCTTTTAATTTAAGTTGATGTTATTGAAAAAAGTTAACACAAGAATGGTGTACATGTTAATTTTAAAATGTAATAAAACAATTTTTTTAAAACGAGTTTTTTAGGGATTATTCTGGCAATTTTTCAACAAATTTATCAAATTTCACTTGAAACTTTTCATAATTATTAAATAATAACAACAAGAAGCAGAAGAAAACGTGTAGAAAAATTTAAGATAATCGTTAAAACTGTTTTCCAAACTGTTTTTTAAAGTTTTTGTTTCGCAATCGGTTAAAAGAACTCGACAAAACATTTTTTTAAACATTCCCCTAATTCAAAGAAGTTTTACCTACTTCCAAAATGGGACGTAATTTACCTACAAAAATTTTTATTTTGAATAATAGTAGGAATTTTAAGTATATATTATATGCACGTATACCAAATTTACATTCATTCAAACCGTTTCTGCTTAAGAGTAAAGTAATGAAAAAACCTGTAAAAAGCTGCTGTGCCACAATGGGTTAACGCAACTGAACAAACCTTTATATCCTTTCCAAATTTTTTTTTGAAAAAATTGTCGGGCGGCAAGGGGTAACAAATTTCAAGTCTGTTAATAGAGTGAACTCAATTGTCAAAGACGAACACATATAAAAAATTTGAAGTCAATCAGTTAAACAATTTCTAATTTTTAGCAAAGTAACGAAAAAACCAATACAAAGCTTTTGGGTCGCAACGGGTTAACGGAACTCCACACAAATTTTTTTGAGGCTTTCTTTTAACCAAAGCAGTACTTCGAAAAAATGGCAGTAACATGCCTTTTTGCAATTTGCACGCTCCAAATAATAAAATGAATAAATGGTACGATGAAGAATTAAAGCTTCTTAACAGGCAGAAAATATTTCTTTATAATAGAACAAAAAATTTAAATGATCAATTAGCATGGAGTAATTATAAATCTATAAGAAATCAATACAAGTACAAATGTAATTTAAAAAAAAATAAATATACTGAAGAAAAAATTCTAGAAAACATGGGTAATCAATGTGATATGTGGAAAACTTTAAAGATGTATGTATTAAAAAAAGAAGAAAATGAAATAGAACAAATAGTAAGTAATAATAATGTATTAGTTGACAAATTATAAATAACAAAAGAATTAAATACATTCTTTGTTAAAAGTATATTGGATATAAATAATAGCATAAAACATGTTCAATATGAAGACAATATAATTGAAATAGAAACAAACTTTGAGTTTGCACTAGTAATTGATGAAATATTAGAAATAGCATTTAAAGAATTAAAAAAATAAAAATGATTACATAGCAATTAATAAGTCGATTATTTTAGATTGTAAATCAACTTTTTTTTCAAAACTGAGAAATATTATATGTAAGTCAATGTTAGAAGGGATATTTCCGGAAAGTTGTAAATATGCTTTTAATTTTTAATTTAATTTAGTGAGAAGGTTTTTGAAAGAATAGTTTATAATCAACTTAGATATCACTTAGATATAAATAATATATTATGTAATGAACAATCAGGTTTCAGAAAAGTTCACTCTTGCGAAACAACCATAAACTTAGTTATCTATGAATGGAAAAATTATATGGAAAATGGAGAAATCATTGTATCAGTTTTTCTAGATCTCCAGCGAGCCTTTGAAACTATAGATAAAATTGTATTAATAAATAAACTTAGTAAGATAGGTGTAAAAAATGTGGAATTACAATGGTTTAAAAGTTGTTTATATGGAAGGACACAAAGAGTGAAAATTGGACAAATATATTCGGATGTGCAAAATGTTCACGTAGGTGTGCCTCAAGAATCAGTTCTGGGCGTTTTATTATTCTTGATATATATCAATGACATAAAAAATTCAATTCAATCTTGCAAATTAGCGTTATTTGCAGATGACACATTATTATATGCAAAAGGAAGTTCAGTTCAAGAATGTAATGAAAAGATAAATAATGATTTAATCGAACTTTATAAGTATTAAGCCACTTAATGAATAAATTAAAATTAAACTTCAATAAAACAAAGTGCATGGTAATAAATGGACGAAATGAAATAGCCAATATACATATAGATGGATGTGTAGTTGAATGTTTGAAGGAATATAAATACTTGGGAATTACGATAGATGACAAACTTAAATTTAACAAACACTGTGATACAATATGCCAAAATATCAAAGAAAATTGGATTCTTATGAAGAATTAGCGGGCAAATATCGTTATCATCTGCAAAAATAATATATAATACAATAATATTACCGCATTTTGATTATTGTTCATCGATTTTATTTATCTGCAATATGGGACAAATAAATCGCTTACAAGTGCTTCAGAACAAAGCATTGAGAGCCGTACTAAAATTTAATAGATTCACTAGAAGTTCAGAGATGTTGTCAATCTTGAAATGGATAAATGTGATGCAGAGATTAAAATTTAATATATTAGTTTTTTTATATTAGGGTTTCCCGAACGGGATAGCGATGCGTATTATGTTGTTGCTTCCTGTTAACAACACTCAGCCTCTCGCTATTCAATTCCTACTCTCACCTTCACGTGGTGGAACCTGTTAACCTGAGTAACCAGTATGAAAGATTGGGTAACCAACCCCAGTGTAGTAATCTGGTCAGGAACCGACGAGAGAGGAAGAAGGTGCTGCCTTGTATCTTTTACTATGGGATTGGTTTCCCAAAGGCTAGAAGACGAAAACTTCGATATCAAATGACCTGGTCCTCCAGGTTGGGGGTCGATCGTTGGTTTAACAGGCCACATCGTAAAGCAACATTGTTACGAGAAACACAACTCAGCCTCGGATAACAGAATTGGAACAAACGGCACGAATCTCGGCACGAAAAAGGAAAAACGATTTGATACTAGGCACATGGAATATTAGAACTATGCTACGGGCAGGTATGATGCACGAAATCGCTCAGCAACAGCATGACTATAAAATTGACATCTTGGCGCTGCAAGAAATTAGATGGAAAGGAAATGGTGCTATACATAAGAGAAATTTCTCTTTATACTTTAGTGGAAACGTCAATAGAAGTGGTCTATATGGAACAGGCTTTATGATTACAAAGCGCCTAAAAGAAACGGTACTAGGTTTTACACCAGTTACTGACCGTATATGCCTTCTAAGAATTAAGGGAAAATTCAATAATATTACTTTAATATCCGCATACGCACCAACAGAAGAAGCGGATGAAACAGAGAAAGATATATTTTACAACGACTTAGAACAAATATGTAGCAGCGTCGGTAGTTATGATACAATGATCATTCTTGGGAATTTCAACGCCAAAATAGGTAAAAAAACGTTCACAGAAAACATAGCAGGAAAACACTCTCTGCATCATGTCACATTACAAAATGGATTAAAATTATGCGAATTTGCAAATAGCACAAATATGTATATAAGTAGTACACATTTTCCACACAAAGACATACACAAAGGTACGTGGAAAGTACCAGGATCACAAAGGGTTAACCAAATTGACCATATACTTATAAATAAAAGAAGGCTCTCAACCATAATTGACTCGCATACATGCAGAGGGGCAAATGTCGATAGCGATCATTATCTGGTTAAAACAATCCTACGCCAGAAGATCTCCAACGTTGCAAAAAACCGAGGATTAAAAAGAATAAAGTGGAACGATGAAAAATTAAAAGACATAGGAAATCTAGCGGCATACCAACGCAAAATCGCATCAGTAATAAGAGAAAGCCAGACAGAACAAACGACCAACAGTATTGAGAGCAGCTACCGAATGTATTGGTCAAAAGCAAGTTGCTAGAAATGCGGAATGGTTTGACGAAGATTGTAAAAAAGCGATTGAAAGAAAGAATAACGCAAGGCAAAAATGTCTAGAAAGAAACACTAGGAGTAATAGAAATGCTTACATTGAATTAAGAAAAGAAGCCACAAAACTCTGCAGAAGGAAGAAAAAATTACCCCTTAAAGCTAAAGTGGAGAGCATAGCTGAGAATTTTCATCGAAATGATATGAGGAAATTCTTTAACGGCATTAAACTGCAAAAAAATGGCTTCCAACCGAAACTAATAAACTGTAAAGATAAAACCGGCGCCACCCTTGCAGAAGAAGAATCAATAGTTACTCGTTGGAGAGAATACTTTTCAGAGCTACTTAATACGCAGGAAGGGGATACAAGCAATATTGTACCACCAAGAAACATCAGTGAGCAAACTGAGCAACAACGTTACTTAATTGAAGCTCCATCGTTAGATGAAGTAAAAGACGCCATACAAAATCTTAAAAACTATAAAGCACCCGGCGAAGATGGAATAACGGCCGAATTGATAAAAAAAATTGGTGAGGAAAACATTCTAACGCTGCACCAGCTGATGGAACAAATATGGCAGGAGGAATGTATGCCAACAGGATGGCTTACGGGCTTAATAGTACCCATCCATAAAAAAGGTGACAAACTGAATTGCGAGAACTACCGCGGAATTACATTACTGAATGTATGCTACAAGGTGCTCTCAATTATTCTCTCGAAAAAATTAAAGGAAAAAGCTGAGCTAATATTGGATGAATATCAGTGTGGATTTAGACCAAACCGGTCAACAACTGATCAAGTGTTCCTACTAAAGCAAACTATAGATAAATGCTATGAATTCAACACAAATTTACACCTACTGTTTTTGGATTTTAAACAGGCGTTCGAATGCATTGAAAGAAGCAAAATTCCAAACTCTTTGCATAACTTGGGTATACCTACAAAACTAATAAATCTCACCATGATGACACTAAACAATACCATGGGTAAGGTTTTATTACAGCGAAATATATCCGAGTCTTTTAGAATTAAATCAGGAGTAAGACAGGGAGATACACTATCGACAACAATCTTCAACTTGATGCTACATCATGCGGTCAGAGATCTATATAGGGGAGGTCACATATTCTGCAGATCAGAATTGTTTTATGCGTATGCTGATGATATAGTAATAATATCAAAAAACAAGAACGATATGATGCGCATGTTCACATCCATAGAACGAGCTGCAAAAGCTATTGGACTGCGAATAAACCAACCAAAAACACAATATCTGAAGGTATCAAGAAGAGAAAGCAGAAGACAACCCGAAAGCATTACCATCGGGGAGTACCAATTTCAAGGTACTGCAAGTTTTAAGTATTTGGGTGTGATAATAAAAAATGACAACAGTATGCAAGATTGTATAACTGACAGATTAATGGCTGCAAACAAATGCTACTACGCGCATCTCAAATTATTTAAATCCAGATTACTCACCAGAAAATCCAAGCTCAGTATATACAAAACAACAGTGCGACCAGTACTTACTTACGGTTGTTAAGCTTGGACACCTACGGTCACTGAAGAGAAAAGTTTGCGAGCATTTGAACGCAAAATATTAAGAAAAATCTACGGGCCTAGGATAACAGAGGACGGGGAATATTTTCAAAGGTCAAATGAAGAGCTGGACCGTATAATCGAGGGGAAAGATGTAGTCAGGTTCTACAAAGCGCAACGCATTCGGTGGGCTGGACATATAATGAGAATGGAAGAAACACGGCCCCAGAAACAAATACTTCAGTATCGCCCACTTATAAATCGACCACAGGGAAGACCTCGTCTGAGATGGCTGGACAGTGTAGAAAAGGATTTATTAACACTAAATGTACAAAACTGGAAGATAAAAGCAAGAGACAGAAATATCTGGAGACTAGTTATGCAAGAGGCTCAAGCTCACCCCGAGCTGTAACGCCAGTTGATGATGATGATGATGATATTAGTTTACGTATTTAAGATAAAAAACAACTTACATCCTACATACCTAAGTAATAATCTTCGCTTTGTTGGAGAAGGTCATTCATATAGTTTAAGAAATGTTGATGATTTTAGACTTCCATTCTACAGAACTGCTCATGGCCAAAACAATTTAATGTATAAAGGATTGCAACTCTTCAATCAATTGCCATTGGAAGTAAAAAATATTAACAATTTGCAGAGATTTAAAACATCAATTAAATCAATAATAAGTACAAATAAAATTTAAATAAATAGTCTATGGATAATTAATATATTTATAAATTTCTTATGAAATAAAAGTTTAAATTTAATTTACAAAGATGTTAAATGGTTTTAATAAACTAATAATGTAATTAATACAAATACAAATTAACTGTTTGGTTGGTGAAGTTTTTATGTATTGTGGTTCCAATGGTAGCGAAATATTTATTAAGAATGTTTGCAGTGTTAGTTTTTCCTTAATTGTATTAGGTAGAGGAAGAGTTGTGAAAGAAATTCCGTTTTTTATATAAAGTGCGGTACCACCTCCCCGATTTGTCTCTCTACATGAATGAATGGCTGAAAATTCAGAAATCCGCATAAATGGGATTTCAGATGAGTAAATCCATGTTTCATTTAGAATAATAATATCTGGAGAGTGCGTTTTAATCAATAAAATTAGATCGTCTAATTTATGTCTCATAATGCTAATATTAACATATAGAATATTTATTGATTTAATTTTATTTATGATATTGAAGGTATCCATCATTTAGAAATAGGGTTCATATAATTATTCCAATTTTATTTTTGAAGGTAATCTCTAAACATATTATTTATGTGTATTCTACATGACTTTAAATCTTTGTAAACATCTTCTTTGAGAATTCCTACTCTATCGTGGTATTCGTAACATATTTTACAAAGTTCTTTATAATTTGTTGGTAAGCCATCTTGATTTATTAATACTTTAAGATTCGTTTGTGTTATGTCATCATAACATATATCAGTTTGGTCGTAAGTAAAGAAAAGCCTAACACTATTGTAAATTCTGTAGAATCTCAACCGCGAAAGCAAATAAATGCTGTCATCTTCTAATACTGCTTTACAGGTTAGTTTTACAATCGGTGGATCGAATGTAACAATTTTGTTTGCAGATTCATGTTTAATTTGAGGTTTCAGTGTTTCGCCTTTCATCCAATTTGTATAATTACAACTTGGACAATCTTTAACTATATTGGTGTTGTAAATATTATTCGTATTGTTATCATTATTTATATTATTATTATCATTATTATTTTTAGCACATTTTCAAAAAATTTTGTTATAAATAGCTTCACTCTGTCCGTCCGTCCGTCCGTCCATATGTTTACAAAAACTTTTACACCGTTTGAAATAGAGTAAAAAAATTTTAACCATGGGTAGGTATTGTAAAAAAAATAATTTCGTAGAAGAATTTTTTTCTGTAGCCCCACCCAAAGTTGGAAAAAGCCCTATATTTAAATTGTCATAACACAAGAGTTGTGTTATATATCTTCTGAACGTTCAAGCTAGGGTATTGAAATTTTGGGAGAAGTTAGGTATTCAGAAATTAGTAGGAGTCGGTTAACAAAATTTTCTGGTCGAGCCCTCTGTTTAGGAACTATAAGGGCTCGAAAATTGAAATTTTGCTATTTTTAAACACCTGTAACTTGAATACCTGTCCAAATGTTTTTTTTAGTAATATCCAAAATTCAAAGCTCTATAATTATATTTCAACACGTGTCAAAGATTTTTCTTAATTTTAAAGGGTGACGAAGCTACAGCCCCTGCAAATTCCAAAAAAGCCCTATATTTAAATTAAAATAACAGGAGTTCTGTTGGGTTAATTTTCAATCGAAAAATGGTAAAGGAGTGCTGCTTTATAGACTTTACAAAAATACTTCGCTAAAATGTTTAGAGTTGCCATACGGTACCAAAATTTACAATTGTGCAAAACTCAATTTTTGCAAAATTTTTGGTCCCACATATTTTCTTAACGGTTCAAGCTAGGGACTTGCTAGATCTAATGTTAATTTTGATCAATTTACTGTTAGTTTTGGGAGAAGTTAGATCCTCAGAAATTAGTAGGAGTCGGTTAACAAATTTTTTCTGTCAAGCCCCATGTTTAGGAGCTATAAGGGCTCGAAAATTAAAATTTTTTCTTCTTCTTTTAAACACCTGTAACTTGAATACCTGCTCAAATTTTTTTTTCTTAATATACAAAATTTGAAGGTCCAACATTATACTTTAACATATGTCAAAAGATTTTCTTAAATTTATAAGCGATTGTTTAAATTGAAGAAAATGTCTCTCAGTTTTAACCATTTTTGATTAAAATAGTAAAATTCTAAGTAAAATTCCAAATTTTTTGTGGAATTCACAATTTAATTCTTAGAACCTAAAAAATTTGGGGGAAGGGGAGTAGTGAGGATTATATCTTTCAAAAATTTGGCAACCTTCCCCATAGAGGAGCTACTAGGGCTTAAAATTAAAAATTTACTGTTTTTATAAGTAAGCAGTAAATTAGTCACCAACGAATAGATTTCCTAAATTAAACGTTGATATTGAAGCTTCAACATTATATTCCGATAAAATACTTAGTATGAAACACTATATTATTTTGAAAATGTGCTTTTTTAAAAAGCCTTGGTTTTTGTCATCACTTGTTTTAGTATTATTATTATTTTTGTTGTTGTTTATTTATTAAATACTTTCTATCATATTAAATTATTTATAAATTAATGTCAAAACGGCGAAATCTCAATCCTTCGTCCTTATTGTCAAAATAAAACCTAAAATTAATAATATCGGCTCCAATTCTAACTTAGTGAATAAGAAGAAATTAAACTAATTCCAATTAGGTTGGATGCCTCTGCAAATAGTATCCATTGCTGTAAAATTTCTGAAACTTCTGACATAATGACTAATCCAACTGTTACTACAACCGAAAATTTCAATTCATTGTCCGACGCAGTGAGAGATTTACCCAAATGTGAAGGTAATCCTCGATTATTATTAAAGACTGACATAAACTCAGACAAAATAACTCGTCAATAGAAAAATTTTATAGTGAGGTGATTGAAATTTTAGGTAACACGAATAATGTTAACATTTAACATTCATGAATAACAATATGACGACATTTTTTTTTGTGAAGGACCAAATTTGACGTTTGCAAACCAAGTAAAGTACCAAATACATACGAACGACGAAATACCAATATTTACTAAATCTCATCGGTACCCATATGTACAGTAAGATGCCAAATTAGTGAAATGTTAAACTAAGGTTTTATACGACCAAACCACTCTCCTTATAATTCACCAGTTTGGATCGTAACAAAAAAAAAGACGCAAATGGTAGACAAAAATAGAGCTTGGTAATTGATTACAGGAAACTAAATGAAAAAACGATTAGTATTCGGTACCCCTTGCCAAATATAGAAATACTAAACACGCTTGGAAAAAATATGTACTTTTCACATTAGATCTAGCAAGTGGATTCCGCCAAGTAGAGATGGATCCAAATGACAACAAAAGATAGCTTTCACAGTCGAAGGAGGTCACTTCGAGTACGTTAGAATTCCTTTCGGGTTGAAAAATGCTTCGGCAACTTTTCAGAGAGTAATGGACAATGTACTTCAACATTTTAAAGGCTAAATCTGTTTAGCATATCTTGACGATATAACTGTGTATTCTACATCTCTACAAAAACAGGAAGAGAATTTAAAAAAGATTTTTGAAAAACTCCGATAATTTATCTAAAATTTCAAATTGATAAATGGGAATTTCTGGATAAAGAGGTAGCTTCCTGCGACATATTGTCTCAATAGGAGGAGTTAAACCAAACCCTGAAAAAATTAGTGCAATACAAAATTTTCCAATTCCTAGACCGCAAAAAGAAATTAAAGGCTTTTTGGGTTTACTTGGATACTATCGGAAGTTCATCAAGAATTTTAAACAAAACCTCTTACGCATTGCCTAAAAAAGGATACTAAAATTGAACTGAACGATTAATACATAAAAACATTTGGATCATGTAAAGACCTTCTAACAAATAACCCAAATACTTCAATACCCGGACTTCACTAAACCATTTTTCTTAACCACGGACGCAAGTAACTTCGCAATTGGAGCAGTGCTCTCACAAGGACCAGTTGGAAAAGACTTACCAATCTGCAAAGCAAACAGAACTCTAACAACTTCCAAAATAAACTATTCAACAATTGAAAAAGAATTGTTGGCCATTGTATGGGCCTGTTTCATACCTACAAACTATTTTTAGAAATAAAAAACGTAGAACTTGTCGTCTTCCAGTATTTGAATTGAAAATTGGCAAAAATCTTTAGAGAATACTTAGCATCGAATAAACTTACTGCAATTCTTACTAAGGATGAAACATTTACATTAGTTTAAACAGTATATTCTCAATTCTTTTCTAATTGCAAAACTTTTAAAACAATTCGATGTGTAGAAATTTTAACTGACGTAATAAATGACGATGAACAAGAAAATAAAATTAAAGATTGTTACACAAGTAATAATCATAGAGGTATTAATGAGGTATTACGCCATCTTCAAAGAAAATACTTCATGTAAAACAAAATAATTCGAACAATAAATAATAGCGATACTTGTAACAAACTAAAATGCGATCGAAACCCTACAAAAATAATTTTTGAAAAACCAGAAACTACATCTAAACCACTCGACAGTTTACACGTAGATATCTACACTATCAACAAACAATTAAACCTTCCTATAATAGACAAGTTTTCTGCCTACGCAGTACAAACAAGAACTACTCTTAATATCATTAAATCTCCTAAATATTTCATTATTACTCACGGTAAACCTGCTAAAATTGTATGCGATCAAGGAACTCAATTCACTTCAAACATTTTCAAGAATTTCTGTAAACAATATTAAATTCTATTACATATTACTTCATTTCAACAGTCAAGCAATAACTCTCCAGTAGAGAGGTTACATTCAACCCTTACTGAAATTTTTTCGCATAACGTTTTCACAAACAATCTTCCATTAGATCATGATGATTTATTGACAGAAACTATAATTTTCCATAATAATATTCATTCTTCAATAAAACTCACACCTTATGAATTATTCTTTGGAAGAACATCCAAATTTAATGAAAAAGTAGATTTCAACTTCAAACAAGAATATCTGAAAAAATTAAATATATTTCAAGAAACTCTTTATCCTCCTATCATACAACATTTAGAAAATTTAGTTACTAAAAATATTGAGAGACTTAATGAAGATGGAACAGAACCAATAGACTTAAGTGAAAATGAAACTATATAGAAAAGAATGTAAACGAAACATACTTACTCCTAGATTTTCAAACATAAAATAAAGAAAAAAAATAATAAGGTTACAATTATAACTCATAATAATAAACAAGTAAAGAAACAGTCAGTCGGTGCAACCAATTTAGAAATAATACTTTGGTTAAAATTTACTGGGAAGTCCATAAGTCATTTTAAAATCATAAAAGCTTTTATTAGTTTGATCGTAAGACATGGCTAACAAAATTCTTACTAATTTATCTATTTAAAAATATTAAACAACAAATAAACTTGAAAAATAAACGTGTTCAATTATAAAAAACTAAAATATTAATGTTTTGTTGAATGTGTTTATTTTAGAAAATAAAATATCATAAATTATCATAAGCAGGCCAAAAAATATTATTAAAAAAAAACAAAAAAAATAAAAAAATTTTTTTTATTAATTTAAATTATTTAAAATGTTTATGAATTAGTTCATTTACAATTTTAAAACTCACAGAACATGTTCTGGAAGTTTAATATAAATAGTAAAACATTTTGTAAACAAAAATTAAGAAGAACAACGCTTCACCGGAACATTGTGTAGTAAGTCTTAATTATTTTCAGTGAAAATCTGAAATAAGCAAAGTACGCTTTGTTGCATTGCTTGATTTGCTTTGTTTTCAAAAGCAAATAAACCAAGCAATTCAATAAGTAATTTCAAAGTTCCCTCAAAGTTCTCTCATTTCTCTCTCATCCCTGCATCTGTCCTTCATAATACCTTTTATTTATTTTTTATATTAGAAAATAATTTGGTTGGCAAAGTGGCTTCGGGTATACAATAATACTTGAGTTCGATGCACCCAGCACCATAGAAGCTAAACAAATATATTTTTATATCCGTGCATACATATATGACATCGAGTATATTAGATTTGCTCCTCCGTTTGTAACGCATCGATCTAGACGAGCTAGATATAGTGTCAAGGGTACGTATCGGCTCAGAATCGAAAAATGAGTCGATCTAGCTATGTGTGTCTGTCAGTCCGTCCGTCTGTGTGTCAGCACGATAACTCAAAAACTAAAAGAGCTACAGTTTTGAAATTTTCACAAAATATTTTTCAATCAATTTCTAGGTTCCCTATTTTTTTTGGTTAAGATCGGACCAAAACTTCGGGTAGCTCTCGAACAACTAACTTTTTTAACTCCAATATTTTCATATAAAAATTTGAAATTTGTCTGCACATCTTGTATTAACATGAAATTATATGAATTTTGTTTTTTTGTTGTTTTGTTTTGTTGTTTTTGTTTTTTTATGGAAATAACGATTTCGAGTTACGATTTCATATGATTTAAATGATGCGTAGTTTAAAAAAAATGTAAGATAAGCAAAAAAGAACACAAAGATTTTTTTTAAGTAAATGGCTTCATAAATAATTTATATATGTATATTCATATAATATGTATATGTGTAATATTTTGAATGAATCATTTTATCAATATGATTATATGATGCTTAGGTTTAATATATTCGTGAATTAAAAATTAATTAAAAGAGATAGAATTGAAAAATTAGAGCTAGAGTTTTGAAATTCACACATAACATTTTTTGGACATTTTTGAGGTTCCCTATTCTTTTTGGTCAAGCCCAGACCAAGGTTTCGGGGAGCTGCCACACAACTTATTTAAATCAATATGAATTTCTTCAAAAGTAATTATACCAGGAAGGTGAAAATTACACACGGTTAGTTTTATAATGAATCAAGAACTTATATGAAGTTTCAAAATGTTACGACTTCATTTTCGGGGGGTGCCATACAACTTATATATAATGAAACGAGGACTTATATGGAGTTTCAAAATGTTATGGCCCCGTTTACGGGCAACTGTCGTACAAAGTTGTCAATTCGATAACTGTGAATCTAATAAAGCTACGAGGTTAAAATCAAAACTGGGCAGATAAAGTAATAGGGCAAGTTAGTTGGCAAAGTTGGACATCACTCGGACCAACTTTTAGTGCGGGCTATTTTTTTTTTTATAGTTTTTTTTTTCTTTTTGTTTTTAAGCAAAAATTATGGTATAATGAATTAAAAATTTTATTTTTTTTTTTAAGCAAAAATTATGGGATAAAAAGTTGAATTTTTTTTTAACTATTTTACTTTCTTATATTTTGTTTGTAATATTTATAATAGCATAGGGGAAATAAATAACGGTTAGTGGGTATGCACGGGTATCTAAAAGTTGACAAGGGCAACTATAATCTTCCTCGTTTTTACCTTAATTCGGTATATTAAAAAAAATTCCAAATACAATTCAAAAATCAACATTTAATACAGTTTTACGTACATACGTATAAATAGGTACATTTTGGCATGTTGAGTAGGTACATAATAGAATGTTAGCAACAAACAGATATTTCGATTTGAATTTAAACAAAGGTTGTAAAAACTATGTATTGGAATATTTTTTAAAAATATATATACAAAAAATATGTATACAAAACTTTAATAGATGGGGAAATAGATCATTATTGAAACAAAATAAACCTATAAAAAAATTTTAATTCTTTTATTAATTTATTTAATTTAAGCAAGGTCGCATTTAAATAAAAAAGAAATATTAATTGAAATTTATAAAAAAATTTACCAAGAAGGGTCTTGAACTAAAAACCCCAACATTTTATTAAATTCAAAACATACAAAAGGTAGACCACGTAACTTATTCATCTTCCAGTTTTTAAGATACAACAAGAAATTATGTGAGTCATTTGTTTTTTTTTGTGTATCTATTACTAGAATCGAAGCAGAATCTGAGTTATGCAAAAAGTAACAGTTGCGATTTTATTTAAGAATATGGTATTAATATTCAATATATGTATATGTATAGAATGAAATTAGAAATAGTTCTTAATTAGAAAAAATTCTTCTTTCAATTGACCTTCTGTCATTCTGTGACGGGCCAACATCTAGTTTTAAATAATTTTTAAATTTATACTCTGACTTTACTTATTTTTTAATGTTCTATAATCTATATAATTAAACTCAAAGTTATTTGAAAGAAATATTAATTTGTAATAATATAAATACAAAAGTTTATATAATTTCATGGTTTTTAAAGTTAGTTAAAACTATTAATGCTTCAATTGGCTTTTTATAACAAAATTTAATAATCAAAATATGTAATAAATGTATTTTTAAAATACAATGATAAATTTCTTCATATAATTAATTTTAATACAAAAATAAATTTTACGACTTAAGAATCATTATTATATAAAATATAATACATAATATGTTTAATAGTAAAACTCTTAGCCTTTTAAAAATATAAAAGTGTTAAATAAGAACGGAAATAGGAAATAGTGTATCAAATTTGATTTTTTTTATCTTTATTAATTTCGAATATAATATGCTTTATGGTCTTGGGAGTAATGGGGGTGGCATGCAAACCGCTATTCCAATTCATCCAAAATTTCACGTACACAAAACAAATAAGAAGAAGCATATGTACCCCAAATATAATGTTCTATCTTCTTTGGTTTCGAAATTATACTAGTTTGACTTCAATTTGAACAAAAGCTTCTAGAATCTGAATCAGACAAGAACCAATTCCATAGTACTTTCATTACAAGTAACCTAGAGTAAATTATAAATTTCATCATCATTACAAGTAAATTATAAATTTCATCAAAATGGCATAATTAGTTTCTGAATTTTGGTGTTTTTAAGATATAGGTTTGTTAGCTTTTGAACTTTCAAAGGTTACAGAACCCGAAATCATGGTACGATTTCGCCCATATGCTGCCCCAGTCATACTTTCAATACTAGTTAACCCTTGTACACAATTGGAACACTCTATATTAATTTAAAGTTTATTATTATTAATTTCGATGATAAGCCTTTAAACTTGTAGAGGTCTAAGAGAGGTACCTGAACCACCACTCCAATTGATCACATTAAGGAAACACGTAGGAAATAGTAAAAAAGGCCTTGTGCCAAATTTGAAGCTTCTACATTTTTTTTGAAGTTATTTTCGAAATTATTTTCGAAAATATACTTTAAGGTTTTCGAAACTATGTGGATGGTCCCCGACCCACTACTCCTTCTTCTTCTTCTATAGCTTTACAGTCCTTGATGAACCTGAGCTTCGGCTATAATTCTCTTCCATACATCCCGATCTTGTGCAACTCTCTTCCAATTTATTATTCCTAAAATCCTTATGTCATCTTCAACAGCGTCTAGCCATCTTTTTTTTGGTCTCCCTCTACCTCTAGTACCCTGCATTTGGTGGAGAAACACTCTTTTTGTTGTTCTGTTATCCGGCATTCTTATAACATGTCCTATCCATCTTAAACTTTTGCGCTTTTATGAATCTTATTATGGTTCTATGTTCAGTCAATTGTTCAAGCTCGAAATTATTTCTTGATCTGTAGGTACCATCTTCGTTTCTAACCGGTCCATATATTTTTCGAAGTATTTTACGCTCAAATATTCCCAGTTGTCTACAATCTGCAGTTTTAAGCGTCCATGTTTCAAATCCATATGTTAGAACCGGTCTGATTAATGTTTTGTATAATTTAAGCTTTGTATTTCTCGACAACAGCCTGGATTTCATAAGTCTGGAGTATGTATAGTAACATCTACTTGCAGCTTATATTTTTTCCCGTATTGCCACAGCGGTGTCTTCACTTTTACTGTATACAACTCCGAGATACTTAAACTGATGTACACCTTCGAACTTATAATCATTAATATTCAAATCTTGCGTTGGCATATGTGATTTGCTTTTAACGAAGTATTTAGTTTTGGGTTCATTTATTATCAGTCCCACTTTTCTAGCATCAGTTTCCAAACGTGTAAATGTTTCTTTTAGCTCTCTTAAATTCTTAGCAATTATTACAATATCATCGGCGAAAGCGCATATTTGTATGGATTTTATAAATATAGTTCCTTGAGGATCTATCTCTTTTACGACATAATGAAGAACTAGGTTAAATAGTAATGTTGATAGAGCATCACCCTGCTTAACTCCCGATTCTATTCTAAAAGATTCAGTGAACACCCCTTGAATTTTGACTCTTGCAGATGTGTTTGTCAGGGTTAGACATGCTAATTTTGTTAACTTTTCTGGAATGCGAAGTCTATTAAGAATACCACTAATTTTAGTTCTGTCTATGCTATCAAAAGCTTTCTGGAAATCTATGAACAGACAGTGTATATCTCTTGCGTATTCATTATATTTCTCAAATATCTGACTCAGAGTAAAGCATTGGTCCATAGTTGATCTGTTTACTCTAAAACCACATTGATAGTCACTAATAATTGTTTCGGTTATGGTGTCAATACGACTATGTAGTATGTTAGAGAATATTTTGTATGCTATATTGAGCAGTGATGTTCCACGATAATTATTGCAGTCTTTTTTGATTCCCTTTTTATGTATTGGGATAATAACACTTTTTTGCCAGGCTTCCGGAATGTTTTCCGCCATATAATTTTTATTAGGTCGTGGTATTTCTTATACAGTTCCCTTCCGCCGTATTTTACCAATTCAGATATTATAGTATCTTCCCCACTTGCTTTTCCATTTTTAAGTTTCTTAACTACTCCACTTGGTCCTAAATTTCCAGGACTCTAAGGACATAGGAAGAGGCACACTAAAACCAAATTTAAAGGTTTTATCTTCATTGGTTTCGGAATTATGCTTGTTTTTGGAATTATGCCTAATTTCGATCAAAAACTTCAAGGATACCAACCCATGGTCCGAACTCGTTCGTATGCAGTCACCGCCATAGTCTCATTACTAGTAACCTACATCACAAAATTCATGATTGTAACGCCATTAGTTGTTGAGTTATCCTTATTTTTTTTATATGTTCCTTGGCCCTTACAACAATTAAAAAGTCCAGAATACGAACCCATGGGCCGATTTCGCCAATATGTAATCCCCACCGTACTTTAAGTCCTAGTAACCTACAGTTCAAATTTCATCAAGATAGCTCCATTAGTTGTTGAGTTATCGTGCCTACGGACGGACGGACATGGCTATATCGACTCAGGAGGTCACGCTGATCACAAATAGGTGGTGGGTATAGGTGTTACCATACCAAAGCTAATATACCCTTTCCTATTTCATAGGTGTAGTGAATAATAAATAAACTTAAATTGCGAAAAGAAAACCGATCTAGCTATATGTATCTGTCCGTCCGTCCGTCCGTGTGTGAGCACGATAACTCAAAAACTAAAAGGGCTAGAGTTTTGAAATTCACACAAAGTAATTTTAAGACAATTTCTAGGTTCCCTATTGTTTTTGGTTAAAATCGGGCAAAGGCTTCGGGGAGCTGCCATACAACTTTTTTGCATCAATATGAATTTCTTCAAAACAAATAATACTACGAGGATGAAAATTACACAAATTTAGTTTTATAATGACTCCGGCACTTATATGAAGTTTCAAAATGTTAGGGCCCCATTTTCGGGGGGCTGCCATACAACTTCTTGGCACCAATATGATTTTCTTCAAAACTAATTATACTACGCGGATGAAAATTACCCTCGGTTAGTTATATAATGAATCGAGCACTTATATAAAGTTTCAAAATGCTACGGCTTCATTTTTGGGGGGCTGCCATACAACTTCTTTCCACCAAAATGAATTTCTTAAAACTAATTATACTACGATTCATTATATAACTAATAGTGTGTAATTTTCATCCTCGTAGTATAATTAGTTTTGAAGAACACCTGCTTGTTTATAATTGAAATTTTTCAAAATTGAAATTAATTTGAACTCTTAGTATATGTACCTTATAATATACACAATAGTATATGTGCCTTAAGAAAAGCTTATAAATGCAAAATATGCAATAAATGTATTTCTAAAATACAATGGCAAATTTAGTACTTTTCATATAATTTATTTAAATATAAAAATAACTTTTACAGATATGCAGCAAGTATCTTTGAACACAACATCGTACAAAATTTCTTAATTGCATATTACCATTGATTAAGCCCAGTTGACACTATACTAATTATTAGCTGCTAGTTCACCAGCAACATGTATGTGCATGTAATAAGCATAATGTAAACACTCGATTAGCTGCTAGTGTTTATCTGCATGCGCTAATAAAAAAAAGTTGATACTTGTTCAACTTTTTCAAACATTCTATACTAATTAATATGACGTAAATTAAAAAAACAAAGCAACATCGCTCGGATAGCATTTAAAAATTAATTTGTTTTTGTTGTTATATTTTGTTTTTTTTTGTTTATATTGAACGGATAATATCTATATTTTATTTCATCATTTATTAATATTGCATTTTGAAATATTTTAAAATATGGCAAGCAAGTGGGGAAACCAAGACATCCTTAACTTTCTAGAAAAATACAAAGAATGCGAGTGTCTTTGGAATTATAAGATCCGCAGCTACAAAGAAAAACAAGAAGGAAAAAAGGCCTACGAATATCTGGAAAAAGAATTAAAATTGCATTTCGACCAATTAAAAAAAAAAATTAAATCAATTAGGTATCTATAACATCGAAAAAAATAAAATTAAAAAATCTTTAAAATCTGGCGCTTCACCAGACGAAATTTATAAACCAAAATTGGTTTGGTTTGATTATGCCGACAGCTTTTTAGACAATAAAGAAAGTAGAAAAACTGTTTCAAACATAACTGTAAGTAAACGTGTATAAAGTTTTATTATCTAGAATACAACAAATTTTATGTAGGAAACATCAAATGAAGACTCAGCCACGCTGCCTGAGTTTATTCCAAGGAAAAAAATTAAAGCTGCAATGCCTAAGCATATAGAACAAGCAATAAATAAACTAGAAGAGCTGAAATCTAGTAATCAAACTCAAGATCAGTTTTATTATTTGGGCGCGCTAATTGCGCAACAGCTTAGAGAATTGCCTTTTGAAAGAGCAATAAACGTGCAATCAAAAATGCAACAAATTATGGCACAAGAACAGTTAGATAATGAAAAAAACAATTGGCAGAAGCCAGAGAATTTAAATTCATCATTATCTTTACAAACAACATGTTCCATTCCAAGTAGTCATAATGATACTCTCGAAAAGCATTGTGATGAAACTTATCCAGACTATCTTGATGAAACTGTTTTTTCACCTCTTCCACTGCCATTATATAGTTCAACTGTAGTAAAAGATCAATGCATACTACCTGCAAATTTGGATAATCAATCTCCAAAAGATAATGAAAAAGGTGACATAATATCGTTAGCTCTATCAACTATTTTAAATGAAAACAATGAAACTCTATTTTAATTTTTTATTATTACGTGTATGAATAAATATTTTTATTTTATTAAGTTTTGGTTAATTTTTAGATTTTATTAAATATTAAAGTATTTTTTAAGTTTCTATTATATTTATTCTTATTTCTTAGTATGTTAAAAATGAATTTTTTTTAAATCTTATTCATGTTTTATTTATTTTTCTCCATTTCCATGGAACTGCACCTTCTTCTAAAAAATATTTTGTATAATATTTTCTTCGACAATCAGCCGCTTTCGAATAATTGTTACTACCAAAAGATATTTTTCGTTCAAAACTGTTCAAGATTTCATTTCCCCAAGATCCAGGAATGATAGTTCCAGATTCTAAATCTTCGTGATCAGTTGTAAAAGGTGGCATATAATCGGTTTCTCTTAACCAATTATGTAATGCACATGCTGCTTTTACAATGAGATCTACTTTTTCAGGACAAAGTTCAATACAAGATAAAAAAAACTCTAAATCTTGAAGAAAGAATACCAAATGCGTTCTCTACGACTCTTCTTGCGCGGCTAAGACGATAGTTAAAAATGATTTCCTCATCTGTTAGATGCCGTCGGTGGGAGTACGGTTTCATTAAGTAGGTAGAAAGAGGAAATGCGTCATCTCCAACAATCACACCCCAATTAGGAAAATTTATACTTCCATTTTCTATACATTCTTTCAATTTACTATCTCGAAAAATTGTTGAATCATTAATTCCGCCATTCCATCCGATATCTATATATTTGAATTTATACTCACTGTCTACTAAAGCCAATAATACTATGGAATAAAAACCTTTGTAATTATAAAATTCACTACCGCCGTGCGCAGCATTTTTTAAGCGAATATGTTTTCCGTCAATGGAACCACAACAATTTGGAAAATTCCACCGTGTTGAAAAACCATTTGCAATTTCTTTCCATTCTGCTTCAGTACTTGGAACCTAATGTGTAAAAAATATTTTAATAATGAGTTTCATAAATTAAAAATAAATTATTATTTCCAACCTTTATGTAATTATGCAGGCATTTATATATTCCCTGTAGTACAGGAATTAAGAATTTCGAAATTGAACTTTTGGGAACTCTGTAAGAGTGTTCTAAACTGCCAAATGAGTCGCCACTTGCTAAAAATCTCAACACAATTTCAAGCTTTAATGTAGCAGGCAAAGCTTCTCTAAAAAGTGTGTCTTGTTTTGAAATAAATGGTTCAACCAGTGCAACAAGTTCATCAAATTTAGCAGGCGTCATACGGATGTGATTTCGAAAAGTGTTCGTATCTTCCATTCTTACTTCCTTCAAAAAATTACCACTGAACCCACGATTTTTTCGGTTTGCAATCCACTTTCGCACCCATAATCTTCGCGTATTTTTTTTTTTATTTTGTAAATTTTCAATTTCTATTTGCAACATTTCCGCGATTATAGCAATACCCGACATTAAAACTTCATTTTCCGCCATCTTGATTAGCAATAAGTAAAACTTATTAAAAGTATAATGTAAACACTACCGCAACATGCACATACATGTTGCTGGTAAATTAGCAGCTAAAAATTAGTATAGTGTCAACTGGGCTTTAAGAATTATATCGCACATCCCATTTTAGTATATCGTAACTAAAAAAATACATTTTTTAGAAGAGTTTCAAAGATTTTTTATTTAATTTCTTTTCGTTCTTCGCTTATGCGCTAGGTACAAACCTGGTTATTTTTTTGAATGATAAAAAAATTTATTTATTTTAAATATATTTACATTCCAAGTTAACGGTTCATCAATTGGGACTGTTATTTAACCAAATCATATACTAGAATAAACAATTTTTAAAATAATACAATTGTATGTGGACTTACCCTATTGGTTTTGAAGAGATATACAAAATAAAATATGGTAAGTGTAGTTACAATACAAATGATTGGACTTTTAATACATTATTGTATTGCAAATATAGTTGCGATATTAATGTTTGGAAACATTTATCAGATGAAATTTTGTAAGTATACTTACAATGTAAAAAAACATAATATCAGAGTACATTAAAAAAGTTACGATATAAAAGCTTAGATATATTCTGATAATAGTCTTGCAATATTGATTTTAGATAAAGAGCTTACAGTAAATTATGAAGAAATTATTGTTTGTACAACACTTTATTATACCCGTGCATACATATATGACATCGGGTATATTAGATTTGCTCCTCCGTTTGTAACGCATCGATCTAGACGAGCTAGATATAGTGTCAAGGGTACGTATCGGCTCAGAATCGAAAAATTAGTCGATCTAGCTATGTGTGTCTGTCCGTCCGTCCGTCCGTCCGTCCGTCCCTCCGTCCGTCCGTCTGTGTGTCAGCACGATAACTCAAAAACTAAAAGAGCTACAGTTTTGAAATTTTCACAAAATATTTTTCAATCAATTTCTAGGTTCCCTATTTTTTTTGGTTAAGATCGGACCAAAACTTCGGGTAGCTCTCGAACAGCTAACTTTTTTAACTCCAATATTTTCATACAAAAATTTTAACATGAAGTATTTAACATGAAATTATATGAATTTTGTTTGTTTTTGTTTTTTTGTTTTTTTTGTTTTTTGTTTTTGTTACAAAAAGTAGATAAAGATTTCGATTTAGAATTTCATACGATTTAAATGATGCGTAAAATTTTTAAAAAAAATTTTAGATTTGGACTTTGTACTTTGAGATTTATGAATTAAAATGAAAAAAAATTATGAATATGATGATAATTTTTGATCATGATGATCTGATCATTATATGAGTATGATTATAATATGATGCTTATTTTGCTTGGTTTTAATATAAGTATTTGTGAATTAAAAATTAATTATAAGAGATGGAATTGAAAAATTAGAGCAAGAGTTTTGAAATTCACACAAAACATTTTTGGGACATTTTTTAGGTTCCCTATTTTTTTTGGTTAAGACCAGATCAAGGTTTCGGGGAGCTGCCACACAACTTATTTAAATCAATATGAATTTCTTCAAAAGTAATTATACCAGGAAGATGAAAATTACACACGGTTAGTTTTATAATGAATCAAGAACTTATATGAAGTTTCAAAATGTTACGACTTCATTTTCGGGGGGCTGCCATACAACTCTTTTGCACCAATATGAATTTCTTGAAAACTGATTATACTACGAGGATGAAAATTACACACTGTTAGTTATATAATGAATCGAGCACTTATATGAAGTTTCAAAATGTTACGGCCCCGTTTTCGGGCAACTGCCATACAAAGTAATCAATTCGATAACTGTGAATCTAATGAAGCTACGAGGTTAAAATCAAAACTGGGCAGATAAAGTAATAGGGCAAGTTAGTTGGCAAAGTTGGACATCACTCGGACCAACTTTTAGGGCGGGCTATTTTTTTTTTTTTTTGTTTTTTTTTTTTTTTTTGTTTTTAAGCAAAAATTATGGTAGTATAATGGAATTAAAAATTTAATTTTTTTTTAAGCTAAAATTATGGGATAAAAAGGTAAATTTTTTTTTACTTTCTTATATTTTTTTTGTAATATTTATAATAGCATAGAGGAAATAAATAACGGTTAGTGGGTATGCACGGGTATCTAAAAGTTGACAAGGGCAACTATAATCTTCCTCGTTTTTATCATAACATTACAATGCAAAATAATTTTCTACACAGTGTAATATATATATTAAATTTCTAAATTTTTAATTTAAATTTTTGAAGTTCTTCCTTAATATTTATATACTAAAATTAAATTTCTTTTATTTTGAAAGTATTTGAATTTAATAAGAATATTTAAAGTTTTTGGAAATAAAATTGTTTTCGAGAATAATGATATGTTTAGAATTTGAATAGAGTTGAAATAATTTTGAATTTACAGGTTTTTATATATTTTAGATTATATTAATTTCTCCGAAATCTTCTTCAAATTTTTCTAGATTTTCTGCCTCACTAGAAGTATGTTGCAAATTTTTGTAAAGTTCTTTATAATATTGCATTATAAAATTTGTTAATTCAAATAAGTCTTTATATTTTACGGTAGATATTCTTAAAGGTTCCTTGTACAGAATTGTAGGCTTATTGTTTGGCAACCCCAATACTCTTTTGCGTTGTTTTCGAGTTTTTTCTTCTTCGTTATATAAAATGACGAAAATGAATCAGAATAGACGAAAATGAATCAGAATCGAACGAGTATTTATAAAGCATTATATATTAACTTTTATTATTCTTATATTACACCATTTTATTTGCATATTCATTTAATTATACCCGTGCATACATATATGAACATCGGGTATATTAAAATTACTCCTCCGTTTGTAACGCATCGAAATATAAGAGCTAGATATAGTGTCAAGGGTACGTATCGAATCAGCATCGAAAAATGAATCGATCTAGCTATGTGTGTCCGTCCGTCCGTCCGTCAGCACGATAACTCAAAAACTATAAGAGCTAGAGTTCTGAAACTTTCACAAAGTAATTTTTAGACAATTTGTAGGTTCCCTATTGTTTTTGGTTAAAATCGGAGAAAGGCTTCGGGTAGCTGCCATACAAATTTTTCGATATTTTATGAGTATTTTTAAAATTAATAACGAAAAATAGAAACCAAATATAAAAACAAATAAAATTGTTGTTTAATTATTAATAGATTCATGGTGTAGTGGTTAGGACATGTTACTTGTAGCAAAAATGTCTCGGTTCGAATGCAGGCTAAGGAAAATTTTTTTTTTTTTTAAATTCATTTTTTTTTATCTATTTTTTTTTAATAAAATATATGTATTTATTTTATGTTTGAAAAATTTTATTTTATAGAAAATTAGACAGAAGATTCATTTATATTAAAAATTATTAATTTTTTTTAATATTTCTATAAAAAAATTCAAAACTGTTATTTAAAACAAACAATTGATACTATAGCAACTACGATTATTTAAAACTGTTATTTAAAACAAATAATTGATACCATAGTAACTAGAATTATTTAAAAAAAAAAAAAATGAGATAAATAAAAACTCGTTTTGTAAACAAATTATTAATTGTTCTATGGTATAGTGTGTAGGACATGGGACTGGTAGTCAAAACGTTTCGGTTCGATTCCTGCCTGGCTGGGGCAAAATTTTTTTTTTTTTAAATTCATTTTAAAATTCTCATTTTTAAATTATTTATTTTTTTTAAAACATTTTTTAAAAAATTCAAAACAGTTATTCAAAACAAACAATTGATACCATCGCAACTATAATAATTTAAAAAAAAATTGAGATGAATATAAGGTCGATGGCTTAGTGGTTAAGACGCCGACATTTTAATTGGAAAGTGTGGGTTCGAAAACAGTTATTCAAAACAAACAATTGATACCATCGCAACTATAATAATTTAAAAAAAAATTGAGATGAATATAAGGTCGATGGCTTAGTGGTTAAGACGTCGACATTTTAATTAGAAAGTGTGGGTTCGAATCTCGTTGCGAGCATATTTTTTTTCTAAATTCATCTTTTTTTTTTAATTCATTTTTTTTTTATTAATTTTTTTTCAATTAAATATAAAAAAACAAATATTTTGAATTTTCTGTCAAACAGTTCAATTGCAATATAAGAATTTCTTATATATTTAATACACGCACGGGTATCTAAAAGTTGACAAGGGCAACTATAATCTTCCTCGTTTTTAAGAGGATACCATAGAATATAAGAGAGGATTATAAGAGAATACCATTGCGCCGGAACATAAATTTTTTTATTTTTTTTAGTTTTTTCAATCAAAGCGTGAATGGAATCTCCTTCATTTTGCGTGTGCCCTTGCTCCAAAAATATATGTTGTATATTAATATTCGTCACTTTACAAGCCCAAGCGTAAAATACGAATAAGCATATGTTTTTATTTTGCCCGGGGCGTCAGAATAAAAAATAAATGTTTTAATACCTCTTTCAGTTTGAGACTCTATAAATTGTAGAAGGAAACTAGCTACCTCGTTTGCACCTCTTTCACCCACCGTTTCATCCCAAATATAGCAATGACCTTGGTGGCTTGCTAATTCATATAAAGTAAAATTAAACAATCATAATTTTCTCTTGTAAAAATATATGCTAGTATTTTCACAAGGGACAGTCAAAATCTTCTGAAAGTCAAAACTAACCGTCATGACTGTATTATCTTCTATAGCTTTAATTTTGTTTTGTTCTTTTAGCACTCTTGCTTTCTGCTTGGAGAAAAGGTGTAAATTATGTTTATCTTTTGCGTTCTCCTTTTCTGTTTCATTCATATTTTTAAATTTGGAACAATCATTGCATTTATCTTTTTTTGGAAATGAAAACTAATATTAAAACATGTATTAAAAATATCTCGATATTGCCTTAATGTAGCGTCATTTCCAGTGCTGTCACGTTCTCTAAGCCACTCTAAATATAGTCTTTACTTTTGTGAAATTGTTAATTATATTTTATATATTTTCTGGTTGTTTGCTTTCGCAAATAATGTGATTCTATAGGCGCGAAGAAATGAATATGCTCTTTTGCCATTTCTTTTCGTCTTTCCGAAATTTCTGATACATTTCGGATATATTTACCTCGGGTATCTCCTTCGAGATTTCCATCCAACTATTGTGTATCCATACTATTGTGTATTACTATTTGTTCATAATATGCAAAAATAAAATGTGGCAAAAAGAAGGAAAAGAAGAAACTAAATAGGAAAGAATAGGCTCATATTTCGTTAAAAAAATTAAATCATAAAATTTATATTTTTTATAGTATTTTCTTTTGAATTTCAATTTACAGAATTTACAATATTCCCCGTTTATGTTTACTTATTTTACGTTGGTACCAAAATAAATACTAACCAGATTCTGATAGCTGGCTATATGCACTAGTACTTGGTTTTTCTATGCCAGATAAGTTTATTATTTCTGTATCAAATAAATTTTAATAAAATTTATTGAAATAAAAAAAATTAAAATTGTTAGGTATATTACCCTCTGCACGTTCATCAAAAAATAGCGTAGATTGATTGTAATATGCAACTTGCTCATCAATATTGATAACAGGATAATGATCTCGATCATCTATTTCATTTTGCATTAAAATATTTTTAAAATTTAATTTCTTTTTGGCTATTAACCCTATTGGAACAACAATATTCCTAAAAACTTAGTTTGCAGTGAAAAAAACTGACCTTTTTGCTTTACAGCATTGACCATTAAATAACCACGATGCATTTTTATGTTATAAATTTATTTTAGTAATATAAATCACTTTATTTGAAAAAGATATTAAAATAATACGTTTAATAAACCACTTCGGAGATATCTTAAATATTAGAGACTTACAATATCGCTTTAAAAAAATTGTAATACACAAAAAATATAAAACCACTTTTTAAATAGATAAAATCAAACAGCACAAAAAATTAGACGTTAAAAAACCGTTATTTAATAATTGTTTTCGACAGCAAATGTTTTGACGTTCATTGTCATATAAGAAAGACAAAAAAATCCACTTAAATTTTTTTGGCGTACTTTTGTATAGAAATTATCCAAACATGTATATTGTATGTAGACTTACAATATAATAATTAAATTTAGTTGCCAAAAAATATTATCGTAACTACGACTTACAAAAGCAAAAAAAGAATAAAAAAAAGAAAAAGTCATTCATATCTTATCGTAAATCGACTTATTACATGAACATTTACAAAATATCCAGTCATTATTATTGTATATTTACTTACAACTACGTGATTTGTATTTTTTCCGTTCAATTATATTGTAAGTTGACTTACAATGCATAAGAATGGAGTTTTTGCAAAACTTAGTAATATTGTATGTTTTCTTTTTCTTATAACTTTTGAGGAAATTGTCGTAGAACTATGAAATTTTGACAGAAGATGGTCTTTGTAATTATCTTTCAAATGGTCATATTATTCTAGTATATCGTAAGTTAAGTTACGATACACTAGAATGGGATGTGCGATATATAGATAAACATTTTCATGTTAAAAATTTGTATGAAACTTTTTTCACATATTTTTTAAAATGCTCTCATAACGGTTGGCACATTTTAAATGTATTGTAACTATTTCTATTTTATACTATTTATTTTTATTCTCTCCAAAATTTTTCAATCTACATAGCACATGTAACATGATTCAAGAATATGAATAATATGGCACTAAAGAAAAGAAAAACAAGTGAGGGAAAAAAACCAAGGGTTTTTAAAAAGCACATTTTCAAAATTATATACGGTTTCTTACTGAGTATTTTATCATTTATTTTTATAAAAATATATATTATGATAATATTATAATTTTGTTATTTCATTAATAATTAATTATATGACTAATAGTGAAATACTTAGAATATAACCCCAATGCACTCAAGAAAACCTGTTAATAAGTGCAAAATATAATGTTGGAGCTTTAATGTTAACGTTTAATTTTGGAAAAACTTACACTGATAAATAAGTTACTGTTTTATAAGAACATAAAAGTTTTAATTTTGAAGACCTACTAGCCCTTCAATGAGGAAGGTTCCCAAATTTTTGCTTAGCAAACTTATGATGGATCTGCTCACCCCCTCCTGTCTTCACCCTTCCATTTTTTTCCGGTTCTAGGAAATCAATTTTGAGCTCCAACAAAATTTGGAATTTTACCTAGAATATTATTATCTAACCAAAAATGGTTAAGACTAAGAAACAATTTCTTCAATTTAAAGAGACCCTTTCAAATTTAAGAAAAACCTTTAACGTATGTTGAAATATAATGTTGCACCTGTAAATGTTGCATATTTGTAAAAAAAAATTTGAAAATTTGAAACCACCTGTAACTTGAAATTTGTGTTCAAGTTACAGGTGGTTGAAAATAGCAAAATTTCAATTTTCAAGCCCTTATAGCTCCTAAACAGGGGGCGTGACAAAAAAATTTTGTTAACCGACTCCTACTAATTTTGGAGGAGACCCTAGCTTGAACCGTTTAGAAGATATATGGGGCCAAAAATTTTGCAAAAGTTGAGTTTAGCTTAATGAAAATTTTAGTACCGTATGGCAACCCTATATATTTTAGTCTTATATTTTTGTAAAGCCTATAAAACCAGCAATGTTTTGCCGTTTTATTATTGAAAATACACTTAACAAAACTCTTGTATTAACAATTTAAAAATAGAACTTTTTCCAACTTTGAGGGGCTGTAGCTCCGTAACGGGTGGGGCTACAGAAAAAAATTCTTCTACGAAATTAATTTTTTTGTAATACTTACCCGTGGTTAAAATTTCTTTACTCTATTTCAAACGGTGTAAAAGTTTTTGTAAACATACGGACGGACGGACGGACGGACGGACGGACAAAGTCAAAATTAAGAAAAACCTTTGACACTTAATGAAACTTTCGTTTTGGAGCATTCAATTTTGTATACAATTAAAAAAAAATTTTGATAGATATTCAAGATATAGGTGTTTAAAGTTAAAATTTTTAGCAAAATTTCAATTTTCGACCCCTTCCAGCTTCTAAAGAGGGGGCGTGACAAAAAAATTTTGTTAACTGACTCTTACTTATTTCTAAGGATCTAACTTCTCCCAAAATTTCAGATTTTTTTTCAGTTTCTAGATTTAGCCGTTCCGAAGTTATGAGGGACCAAAAATTTTGTAAAACTTAGTTTTGAATAACGGTAAATTTTAGTACCGTATGGTAACCCCATACAATTGGTTTTTAAAAAATTTGTAAAGCTTATAAGAACAGCTGTCTGTTGCCGTTTTCAGGTTGGAAATATACCTTAAAGAACTCTAATTATAACTGTTTAAAAATGGGGCTTTTTTCGACTTTGTGGGGCTGTAGCTCCGTAACGGGGGGGCTACAAAAAAAAGTTTTAACATTAAATTATTTTTATTGCAATATTTTTCAATAAAAATAAATTATTTTACCCATTTCTGATATTTTTTTGTCAATCGTAGGTAAAAAGGGACGGACGGACGGACGGACAGAAGGAGAAGAAGGAGTTTTATGGCACTTACTCGAACCCTCTGCAGTAGACCAACCAAATTTTCCAGTAACTTTGGCCATTACACTTAACTACTTTTGGCAAAATTTCAGATACCCAGATTTAATACAGAGTAATGCTTATATAAAACAAGAAGTTATATGGCAGCTACCCGAGCCCGTTGTGCAAACCGGCTGAATTTCAATGGCGATGACGGTTTTTTTTAAAAATCCAATTTGTTGAAAGTTCCAGAATCCTAGCTCCTTTAATTTTTGAGTTATCGTGATTACGGATGGACAGACGCACGGACATACATAGATAAATCGATTTATTTTTCATTTATCCATACACTTGAGTCTATATCTACCCCCCCTACTTCTCTGCGTCAAAAACGTAATGGCAAATTTAGTATACCCTTTTGACAAATAGTCATACTAGTAAAAACAATGATTTTTTCATTCATAAATTCATAGTTCATTTTTTCGAATTGATTTCTTTTTTTCTAAAAAAATTATTTAATTTTGTATGTACTTGTACCTATATAGATATGTGTGCATATAAAGGTTCTAAAATAATTATTTTAAAATCTAAATTTATAGATCTCAATAACAACAAATAACCATTATGAATATTTGAAGGTGACCAAATATATTATTTTCAATTTCTTATAAGGTTTCAATTGTAACGGGAAACTTTTTGTTTTGATTTTTTCATTTTTGTTTAAATAAACACATTTTACTAAAACTTGCAAAGTGCAAGAAAAACTTGCAAAGTTAAAGAAATTTAATCTTTTTTTAAAAAACTATTTTGTTTTTAATTTATAAAATATAATACATAATATAGTTTTATAATTAAACACTTTTCATTTAGAGTTATTCAGAAAACATCTTTTTATTGATCTTTAGCGCATTCTATTAATATTTACAATTAATTCTTATAAAACACATAAACGCTTATATACAAGCCCTGTCCTATTCAAGTTGGCGCCCTGTGCATTTTTGAAAAATTTCACCCCTTTAACTTAAAATTAATGAAACAAGCCATTTCCGCGTCACCCGGGAGGCAGGCTTTTTTATCGAGTTTTTGTTTTGTGGAGGTTTTTTAGAGGTAAAAATATATAACTATAATTTAAGTAAACCTAACTTTACTAGCTCTTAACTTTGCGAATTCCTCAATAAGATCATCATAATCTAAAGCTTCAACTAATTCTCTTTCTATAGATAAAATTGACAAACCGACCAGTCTATCTTGTGTCATCGTAAGTACGTTTTTATTAATTTTAATTTTGAAAAACTACGTTCACCTGAAGCTACATTTATTGGTAAGGCGTTTAAAATTTTAATGGCTACTACGGAATTCAGAAATATTAGATCTAAACCTGATTGAAATATGTAGTTTAAAACATCTAAACTAGTTTCATTAGGTTTAACAAGTGCCGATAAAACTAACAATTGTTTGTATAACTTCTCACCTTTTAAGTCTTTTGATTCATTAATGGACAAAGCAGAATCTACCATTTCACACAATTCTTTTAAATTTTCTAAGTTTGAAGCATCGTTTATGTTATGTGAGAAAAAGAATAATTTATGGTGAGCTTTAAGAAGCTAGCTCTAATATTTCATTAATAGAACTAATAGCCTGATCTAAGACTTTGAAATAAAAGTTAACTTTAAAACTTAGTTTGGGATCTAAAATTAATTCCTGACACTCTTCTGTGTACATCCTTTTTCGTTTTCGAGAACGTAAGGATGACTAATTTAGAAATGTAGCTTGTACATCTAAACCTAATGCTATTGCCTGCGCTTCACTAATATATTTTTTTATTACTTAAAATCAGAGATGGAAATCAAATCAGAAACCCTATAACCACAAAAATTTTGTAGAACCAGAACCAAAACAAAGGAAAAATTATATTTAAATACATGAAAGTAAAATAAACTAGTATATATGTACTTAATTTAAACATACAAACCCAAAATAAAACCTAAAACCAAATGTTAAAACTTTTAAAACCTAAAACAAAACTTAAATCAAAATTGAATTTTCTATTAAACCAAAACTAAATAGAAAAAATGGTTTTCATCTCTGCTTATAATGTAAAGTTATCTATTTTCTATAAACATTTCTAACACCTATTTACTTTATTGCCTATTTCATAAAATTCTTTTTAAACGAGGAAGAGTGTGGTAGAGTAGACTGTGTCAACTCTGGGATACCCGCATGACCGTTATATAAACATTATAACTTCAAACATACCAGTTTTATTAGATGTAGTGTAATGCTCATATAAAAGAGGGAGTTGTATAGCAGCTACTCGAACCCTCTGCAGTAGACCAACCAAATTTTGCAGAAACTTTGGCCATAACACCAAACTATTTTTGACAAAATTTCAGACATCCAACTTCAATAGGTATAGGTCAATGCTCATATAAACTAAGAAGTTGTATGGCAGCTACTCGAACCATTTGCAGTAGACCAACCAAATTTTGCAGTAACTTTTGCCATTACACTAAACTACTTTTGACCAAATTTCAGACACCCAGCTTCATTAGGTGTAGAGTAATGCTCATATAAAATGAGAAGTTGTATGGCAGCTACTCCAACCCACTGCAGTAGAGCAACCAAATTTTGGCCATAAAACTAAACAACTTTTGGCAAAATTTCAGACACGCAGCTGTAATAGGTACAGAGAAATGCTAATATAAAAAATGAAGTTTTATAGCAGCTACCCGAACCGATGGACCAAAATGGCTGGATTTAAATAGCGATGACAGCTATTGCGAAAAACGAATTTGCGAAAATTTCAAGATTCTAGTTCCTTTAGTTTTTGAGTTATCGTGGTGACGGACGGACAGACGGACGGACGGACGGACATACATAGCTAAATCGATTTATTTTTCGATTCTGATCCGATCCATACACTTGAGTCTATATCAATTGGTCGATAATTAATAATTTCATTTTTGGCATTTTTCTTATGAATAGGTCTAACATATGAGTGTTTCCAGATAGAAGGGAAAACTCCTGAATTTAAAGAAGAGTTAAATAATATTGAAAGGGGAATAGCCAAAGCACTTGAACATTTTTTGAGTATAACTTCCGGAATACCATCAGGTCCAGGAAGAGTATTATTCCCAAGTTTATCTAAATAAATTTTAATTACACCTTTATTAATTTTTATATTTGACCAAGTAGTTTTCGGAAATGTATCCATATGAGAGAAATCATTATAATTTGGTGTAAAAATAGAATTACTATAAGAAGAACAAAAATATTCAAGAAAGAAATTAGATATTATTTTCGAATCATTACTTGAAACACCATTATACTTCATATGGGAGGGAAACTCGTCACTTTTCCTCTTGGAATTAACAAATTTCCAGAAGCATTTTGGATTTGATAATCATTTTGATGATGTACTAGAAATAAATTCATTATAGAGTAATTCAGACAATAATTTAAATTCATCAAAAAGAATTTTAAATCTATTATAGTCATGCGAATTCTTCGATTTAAGATAACAACGCCAAGCTTTATTCTTTTTATTTTTGAGTTTTCTCAAATCCGAATTGAACCATGGCGGACTTAATAAAGGGTTTCGGTTCTTACATTTTGGTACAAATTGCGGAAAGCCTTCAAAAATAACTTCATTTTTGTCATTATATTAACATCTTTATTATTAAATACAGAATAAAAATCAAAGGAACTAATGAATTCAGTTAAAGCAGCAAAATTAGCTTTGTTAAGATTAAAACTATAAGAATTAGAATAATCAGAATTGATTGGTGAATTAACACAAAGAGTAAAACTTAATGGTGGATGAAACTTATCAATACCTATTAAAGGGAAGGTATTTTCGCAGAAAATTAAATTGTTCCAATCAGAAGTGAACACTAAATCAAGTTGTTTATCCTGAAAGTTACAAATTTCTGAGACTTATTGCAAATAATTAGTATTTAATTTATCAATAAATACATATTCACATTCGGTCCTAATATGTTTCGGAATCATAAAATGTTCCTCGTCATGCTTTACTCATTTAAGATTGGGTAGATCAAAATCACCACATAAAATCAATTCATCTTTAGGACTAAAGTCATTTAAATAAACTAAAAAACTGACATAAAGTCATTGCAAATAAAATCTATCGTTTTACCTACAGAAGTATAAATATCAGAATCAGACGAAGGAGGAATATAGCAGTTAACAAGGTATAAATTTTTAGAAGGAAGTTCAATTTTCACAATAATAACTTCAAGGCCTTCTAGTCCAGGGACATTGACTTGATTTGCATTAAAGTTATTTTTTACCGCAATTAAAACTCCACCCCCTTTAGGAATTACACCATTTGGGTAATCGGATGGATCAGAATATCTATCCTTCCTAAAAACTGTATAACAGTTATCAAAAAGTTCTAAGTCCAATATGGTTGGATTTAACCACGTTTCAGTTAATGCAAATACGTCAAAATTTAAAATAGATGAATTTAAAAAAACATCCCTAGTCTTTGTTCTCAAGCCTCTAACATTTTGATAATAAAAAGACATATTATATTTATTTAAGTTACGGTTGATAGATACCTTGAGAAGATTATTTCGAGGCATTGGGGAGAAAAAACTTATTATAACTTTCACGAGCTGAGTTTAAATGTTTATAATAATTACTCTCACAGTGACTTCGATATGATTTAAGATCATCTTTTACATCTTTTTCCGAAACATCTATAGAATTGTGAAATTTAATATATAACTTATATAGGTCTTCATATTTAGTTGGGAGTCCTTCATTATTAATTAAAACTTTAAGGTTAGTACGAGTTTTATCTTCTAGAACACGATTATACGAATCATTATGAAGGTAAGCTAAAAATAACCTAACGTTATTATAAACTCGTTCCTCCCGAAATCTTGAAAGAGCATACGCGCCCTCTCTGCGAAGTGATTCATGAGTCATTCTAGTAATGGGTGGCATAAGAGGTTTAACAAACGAATTTTTTATTGTACCACCATTTACAATATTAGAATGACTTTTTTCAAGTACATCTGTAGGTGAAACCGAATTAATGGCTACATTTGCATAGCTGGTAATATTATTACCATTGTCAATTTTACTATTGTGGATACCACCATGTACAAAACTAGAGTACCTATTTTTATTTTTATTTTTATCAATAGAAGAAGTTGAATAAGTTACTGAAGTTAAAGAACTATTATTATTCGAAGTCGAATAAGTTAAAGTATTTAAAGAGCTAGTATTATTATTACTATTGTCTGTATTGCTATTATCAGTACTTATAATACTATTATCATTATTTATACTAATAGTATCAACACTATCATTAACAACATTATTAATATTATTGTTAATCGGTAACATTAAATAAGTACTAAAAAATGTGGATTTGTTGAAAGAAGGTAGTAAACGGTGTTTTTCATAGTGTGGTGAGGTGCGGAAAGTAAAATTGTTATCAGATAGAATAGAAGTATTCAAATTAGTGTTGTTTTGTTGTGAAGTTGTAAATAATTCTGTACTTATGAGTGTTTGTTTCATTGTGGCTATTAAAACTAACCTGTTTCTTATTAGGGCTAATTTTAGTATTTTTATTTTTATTTAATTTACTATTTTTATTTACTAATTTTTTCTTATTTTTATTTTGATTTGTTATTACATTTTTAGAATTTAAATTTAAATTTTTGTTTTTATTTTTTTCATTTTTTTTATTTTTATTTTTTAGATTTGAATTACTTTTCTGTTCTACTTGTATATTTTTACTTACAATTTTCTTTCTTGAATCCTTAAAATCCGTCACTATCGTACCTGGATATAAAATGCAAAAGGAAAAGTTATATCATGTTTTATATTATTGTTTTTTAATAAAATATTTAAAAAGTAAAACAGGTAAAATAGTTTCTCTTTGAAATTTTTTTATAATTAAATTATATTCAGTAATATGTAATTTTAAGAACTTTTTTTGAAATATTTTTACCGCCCTATTTATCTGGCGCCCTGTGCAACTGCACAAGTTGCACATATAGAAGGACCGGCCCTGCTTATATAGCAGTTCTTAATTGTATTATTTAAAAGGTTATTACTTAATTCTTAACTAACTTCACATTAAACCTTAATGTTATTATCTCCTTGCGTAATCAATTTTATGTTATTTTAAATTGTGATAAAGTTATTAATTCCTGCATTTCCTGTTTATGTTATTAATTAAAAATATTGCGAAAAGCACTTTTATTATAGAAGAGAGAGACTTATATTATTGATTGATTGATTATTAATTACACTTCCTCGCCAAAATTCTTCCGTCTCTTTAAATTATCTGTTCTTTTTTTTAGCTTAATTACAATTTATTATTTTATTTTTATACATTCTTAATAAGATTAAAGTTATCATGATTGTTGCATAATGTTTTAATTCAATGAAATCGATATTTTTTTAATATTTTGTATGTGTAAGTTTTCTAAAAGTACATTTTTTATAGTTTTTGTAAAGTTGAACTTTGATTAAGGTATAATAAAGTGACTTTCAAATTTTCGATTTTATTTAATGTTTGCGATTTCGCGATTTTAAAACTGAATTAAATTAATTCCTTTAAGAACCGATTTGCGTTAATGTCTTTTAGATAAGTTAATTCAGTATTTTTAGTAATATTATTATACCATTATCAACTTCTTCAATTGCTTTGTCTAATTTTACAATAAAGTTACAAGTATTATAATTTTGTAAGATATTATAGATAAATTGATTCCTATGAGGTTTTAAGCCATTTTTAATTCTTATATCGCTATTAGATTTGAATACAAAATCATCGTTCAAAATTACTTCTTCATTTTCACAATCGAGTTGTTCATTTTTAGCACATTTTCAAAAAATTTTGTAAAAATGTACCTATATAACTTCACTCTCTCCGTTCGTCAATCCGTATGTTTTTATGTAATCCGTATCAGTTGTATTTTCAATCTGAAAACCGCAAAAGATAGCTGGTTTCATAGACTTCATAAACTTCATAAAATCCTTAGGGTTGCACAATTCTTCTACACGGTTCCAGCTAACGTTTTGAAATTTTGTAAGACATTAGACCTTCAGAAATTAGCAGGAGTCAGTCAACCAAATTTTTTTGTCAACCCCCATGTTTAGGAGCTATAAGGACTCGAAAATTTGCTATTTTTAAACACCCGTAACTTGAATATCTGTACAAAAATTTTTTTACAAATATACAAAATTTACAGCTGCAGTATTATATTAATTCAACATACGTTAAAGGTTTTTCTCAAATTTCAAAGGTCTCTTTAAATTGAAGAAACTGTCTCTTAGTTTTAAACATTTTTGTTTAGATAATAAAATTCTAGGAAAAATTCCAATTTGGTGAAGTTCACAATTGATTTCCTAGAACCGAAAAAAATGGAAGGATGAGGACAGGAGGGAGGTGGGCAGATCCATCATAACTTTGCTAAGCAAAAATTTGGGAACGTTCCCCATTGAAGGGCTACAAGGTCTTAAAAATTAAAACTTTTATGTTTTTATAAAACAGTAACTTATTCACCAGGGTAAGTTTTTCCAAAATTAAATGTTAACATTGAAGCTCCAACATTATATTTCGCACTTATTAACAGGTTTTCTTGAGTGCATTGGGGTTATATTCAAAGTATTCCACTATTAGTTAAATAATTAATAAAGTAATGAAGTAACTAAATTATAATATTATCATTTATTTTTATTATATATATATTTTTAAAAATAAATAATAAAATACTAAGTTAGAAGCCGTATATAATTTTGAAAATGTGCTTTTTAAAAATCCTTGGTTTTTTTCCTCACTTGTTTGTTTTAGATAATATATTATAATTTGTATTACTGTAGCTACTCGAATTTTCAGCACTATTTTTATTTTTATCTTTAATATTTATTTTACTAGCAGAATTACTATTATTATTGTACACATTTTATTTTGTACTATTACTTATTTTATTACCATTATTTTTGTTGTTATTAGCAATATCATTACTTATTTTATTAGAACAATTACTCTCATTAATGTTATTATTGATTTTAAACTTAGAATTATTAATTATTTATTAGTTGACTTATATAATAACTAAAATTAATTACTTATTATACGTATAATTACTAATTACTATAATTACTCTTCTTCTTGAATTTGTTGGAAAGGATGATGGTTCTTTCTTGGGATTAATATCCTTATAAAAATTAGTGTAGTTTGCCCACGTAAGTAAAGATGCATGTTTCGTTATCTTTTTAATTTCTTGGATTAGATCTGGTTTGTTTGTGACTTAAATAAATTTGAGAGGAGAGTTGGCCACCTCTTTTGTTACTCTATCGGCAAAATAATTTCCTACTATAACCGCATGTCCTGGAACCCACATAAGTTTTGAAATTTTTCGTTTTTTTATCAGGGTGTCCCGTATTTCCTCTACAGTCTTTTCGGAGTTTTTGATGTAAGTGACAACATTCATTGTTGAGAGAGAGCTGGAGCAGATTATGAATATTTCTTTTGTATTTTGTTTTAATTTAACTGCTTCTAGCACTGCAAGTGCCTCAACGCAGTGGGCAAGGATCCAATTTTTAAAATATTTTTTTCTTCATTCACTGTACTAAATGTTGTTGCAAAGGAGGATTTTGAACTGTCGTTGAAAATGAAGTTCCAGTCAACATATTTGTTTCTTAAAGATCGAAATTCCTGTTGAAATAGGCTTGGGTGGGTTTTACTTTTGCTCCAGTTGGTGAACCTTTAAGTAATGTTATCTAGCTTTAGTTTCCATGGAGGAAAGTGCAATTTTGAGTTGCGGATGGGCTTGAAATTCAAGCTGTTTTCCTTTTCAAAGAAAATGACGTTTAGTAAAGTTGACGGTCTTTTTGGTATGCGTTTTCTTGCTATGACTCTTTTTTATATGTTATGACTCTTTTGTATAGTTCAATTATTTTCGAAAAAATAATTTTGGTTAATAGCTTTCTTGTAGTGAGCTTAATTTTTTCTTTTAAAGACGGGAAGCCTGACTCTGCTGGTATGATGGGTATTGGTGTGGATCAGAAGGCCTCAAGTGCTGAGCGTATTGATGCATGATATATTGTTTTAAGTTTTTGTTATTCCGTTTTTGCTGCTGTTCCATAGATGAGGAGTCCATATTCGATTTTGAAGAGGATAACCGCTTTCACTACATCTACTAAGAATTTTGTGTTACTTCCCAAATATTTGCTCCCTAAATATTTAATTTAGTTAAGTCTATTATTTAATGAACTACATAACATTTCTATGTGACTGTTCCACAAATATCTTGAATTAATAACAATACCTAATATTTTTAAATTTGAAACATTTGTTAATTTAAAAAGTTAGTTTTTATTACACAGTTAGTACAATTGTGTATTTTACAAATATGTAAATGTTTTGATTTTGTAATTGACATTTTTGAGCCACTGAAATTCCCCCAGTCTGTTAGTTCTGTTACTAGATCTTCAAGTTTTATTTTGAATTGTTCGAAGCTTTTAATAGTGGAGTACACTAGCATATCGTCTGCGAATAGGATGTGTTTAAAGAATTTTTGATGATCTATGATTTTGCTTAGATTAAAAATAATGGAACTGAGAAAGGAGAGCCTTGCTCAAATGTTTGAATAGAATTTTTTATTTTTGATTCTTATTTTTCTATTTGACAAAAAGTTTTTTATGAAATAGATTATATTTTTCCCGATTTTCCATTCAGTTAGTTGTTCCATAATAATAATTTCTGCATCGATTGATATTACTGAAATATGATTTTTTGCATTTAGACTATCCCAGATAATTTGGTTTAATAGGAGTAGTGCGTCCATAGTTCCGGACGGTAACTAGACGGACAGTTTTGATCTTTACCTTTTTTAGGTATGGGAGTTATTGTTGGGATTTTCCACTGTTATTGGTATTTCGATCTGTTTGGCGGGTTTGCAGGGTATGTACTGCGGAACAATCCGAATTGGAAGTGAGTTTTTTGCGTTTATGAATGAGTTTGAGACGTTCTCACCCCTTGAATAATGTGACCAGGACCAGGAGACCAAAAGAAATAGATATTAGCTTCAGAATGCTTATCAAACTTATTAAACAGATCACACAAAGGTTGTTTAAAAACTATTGATAAAAGTCTTAAAATTGTAGAAATAGACTCAGGAATTATTCTAGTCCGAAACGCAAATAATTCAAAATTTATTAATCACTGTAATACATCAGACATTATATTATTAAATAAAAATCGATTAATAATATTTAACAATTGTACAATAGAAATTAATAATGTAAAAATTTCAAATAAAGAAACTGAATTTAAACAAAATTTTTTAATTCCAAACTTGCTAAATATAAAAACTGTTAACTTCTTTTTAGGTTTGGAAATTTTAAATATAAAGCAAATTGAAGATAATCATGAAATAAAAAATATGTATTATGAAAACAATAAAAAAACATTATCTATTATTGTGATATCGGTTTTACCGCAATTTTTCTTATCTTAATAGTAACTATAATTTTGTATAAAAAAAGGAAAGATCACATAACTTTTGGTAATAAAAATATAAGTAAATATGTTGTCCAGGAGAATCATCCATCTAACTTCACCACTAATTCTAATACCTTGTAAATTGTCGCCAATTAAATTGGTAAATATTAAGTTACAAGCATTAAATAATTTTTTTATCAAAACAATTTTTTATTCAAATTAAATTATCATCTTTTTATTAAATACAATTTTTGATTACATTAACAAAATATAACAAGTGATGAACAGCGGTTTTTAAAAAGCACTTTTTCAAAATTATATAGGATTTCTTACTGACTACTTTATTATTTATTTTTATAGAAATATATATAAAAATAAATGATAATATTATAATTTAGTTATTTCATAAATTTATTAGTTATGAATAATAGTGAAATCAATACTTAGAACACAATCCCTGTTAACAAGTGCGAAATATAATGTTGAAGCTTCAATGTTAACGTTTTATTTTGGAAAAACATACACTGGTGAATAAGTTACTGTTTTATAAAAACATAAAAGCTTTAATTCTTAAGACCTAGTAGCCCTTCAATTTGGGGAGCAAACTTATGATGGATCTGCCCATCCCCCTCCTGTCCTCACCCTTCCATTTTTTTAGGTTCTAAGAAATCAATTGTGAACTCCACCAAATTTGGAATTTCACCCCTAATATTATTATCTAAGCAAAAATGGCTAAAACTAAGAGACAATTTCTTCAATTTAAAGAACCCCTTTTAAATTGAAGAAAAAGCTTTAACAAATGTTAAAGTATAATGCTGCAGCTTTAAATTTTTTATATTTGTAAAAAAAATTTGTACCGGTATTCTAGTTACAAGTGTTTAAAATTTTGTTAACCGATTCCTACAAATTTTTGAGCATCTAACGTCAAATTTAACAAAAATAGACTTTTGCATAATGGTAAATTTTAGTAGCATATGGAAACCCTATACATCTTAGCAATGTTTTTTTGTGAAGCCTAAGAAAGCAGCTCTCTTTTACCGTTAGATTGAAAATACTCTTAACAGAACTTTTTTTATACCAATTTAAATATAGGGCTTCAAAATATAAATTTCTGAGTTCTACCTAGCTATTTGGCTGCCCTTCTTGTTGAATAAGTACTTTTAGACTTGTTTGAGTATAAAATAAGATAAAAATAATCTCACATTGTTGTAAATTCTGGGTTCTCTTAATCTAGATAAGGCAAGTAACATTTCCATCGAACCTCACCACTAATTCTAATACATTGACATTGTCGCCAATTAAATTAGTAAATATTAAGTTACAAGCATAAAATAATTTTCTTATCAAAACAATTTTTTATTCAAATTAAATTATCATCTTTTTATTAAATACATTTTTTGACTACATTAACAAAATATAAAAAGTACAGTTACTTACTATATAATAAAAGTCTATATAAATTTGATGATCTTGCAATTTACCAATTGCAAATTATGTGATGTTTCCATGTATTCGTTGCAGTTAGAAAAAGTTTTCGGTTCGATTAACATGCGAACAACAGTCCTAAAATAAAAGAATGAAAAATAATTTAGTTATAATAAATAAATTAATGGTTAAAATTAAAATAGAAATAATAAATATATAAATTGCCAATAAAAATAATAAACTATATAAAACCTTGTTAATTTAAAAAAAAAATAAAACATCAATTAAATAAAATATTAATTTAAAACATTGTGTCTTTTTTTAAATATAAAATTTAATAAATATATAAGTTGTCAATAAAAATAATAAACTATAAAAAACATTGTTAATTGTAAAGAAAAGAATTAAAACATTAATTAAATTAAATATTAAGTTCAAACATTGTGTTTTTTTTTTTATAAAATTTTCAAATACATATTAGAATTATATAAAACTAGCATACGTATTATCACCAGACCCGCTTTTTTTGTTTCAAAATTTTTCCCGCTGTTTTCTGTACTTAAACGCTTAGTTTTTTGATCTATTTTTCCCAGTTTAGGATTATTTTGAATGTATAAAATAATTTGTCCTTTAACCCAATTTGAGTAATCATTCATTAGAAGCTACTTTGATCTCAAATTAAAAATGTGCCTATATAGTTTCACTCTGTCCTTCCGTCCGTCTGTTTGTCCGTCTGTCTGTCCGCCTTTCTGTCCGTATTTTTACAAAAACTTTTACACCGTTTGAAATAGAGTTAAGAAATTTTAACCAGGGGTAGATATTATGAAAAAAAATATTTCGTAGAAGAATTTTTTTCTGTAGCCCCACCCGTTACGCAGCTAAAGCCCCCCATAGTTGGAAACAGCTCTATTTTTAAATTGTTATAACAATAGTTCTGTTAGGTATATTTTCAATCTGAAAACGGAAAAAGATAGCTAGTTTTATAAGCTTTATAAATAACTAATACCCGGTGCGCGTTGCTGCGCCTCTCAATGGAGGTTTAATTGAAGTTGATGTTCCTGCAAAAAGTTAACACAAAAATTACACACGGTTTACACATGTAAATTTTAAAATGTATGAAAGCAATCTTTTTAAAACGATTTTTCTAGGATTATTCTAGTAATTTTTGAAACTTTCTGTAATTCAAAGCAGCACAAACTACTTTCCAAATTTTGACGTAATTTACTTCCAAAAAATTTTTTTTCAAAAATCGTAGAACCGACTGTTAGCAGACTCAACTCCATTTTCAAGTTGCTTCACACATATAAAATTTTAGGTCAACCGGTCAAATCGTTTCTAATATAGAGTTAAGTAACGCAAAAATCTTTTAAAAGCCATTGTGCCCCACTGGGTTAACGGAACTACACTTTCTCTTTGGACAAAGCAGTATTGCGCAAAATTGGACGTAATTTGCTTTTCAAATCAGTCAACAAAATTTTTTTGGGGCTTTCTTTTTAGCCAAAGCAGTACTTCACAAATTTTGACAATATTAGCTTCCAAAATTATTTTGACCAACCGTCGGGCCGACATGGGTTAACAAATTCCAAATCTGTTAATAGTGTCAACTCAATTCTCACAGGGGAACACGTATACAAAATTTTAAGAAAATCGGTCAAACCGTTTTTAATTTAGAGTTAAAAGTATTGAAAAAACCTATAAAAAGCTGTTGGGCCGCAATGGGTTAATGGAACTCAATAAAATTTTTTTTAGGGCTTTCTTTTAACCCAAAGCAGAATTTCTTAAAATCGGACAAAATTTGGGCCCAAAATTTTTTTTGACCACCCGTTGGCCCGACATGGGTTAACAAATTCCAAAACAATTAATAGAGTCTACTCAATTCTCAAAGAGCATCACGTATACAAAATTTGAAGTCAATCGGTCAAACCGTTTCGAATTTAGATTAAAGTATTGAAAAAACCTATAAAAAGTTGTTGGGCCGCATTGGGTTAATTGAACTCAACAAATTTTTTTGGGGGCTTTCTTTAAAGCCAAAGCAAAATTTCGTAAAATCGGACAAAATTTGGACCCAAAAATTTTTTTGACCACCCGTCGGCCCGACATGGTTTAACAAATTCCAAAACTGTTAATAGTGTCTACTCAATTCTCAAAGTGCATCACGTATACAAAATTTTAAGAAAATCGGTCAAACCGTTTTCATTTTAGAACAAAGAAGTTTAAATACTTGCACCACAGCCCCAACTTGGCGGTCCGTTAGAGCAAAATTTTTGGGGCACGATTTCTTTCCGTACCCAAAAACCCCTATATACAAATTTTCATGAAAATCGGCTAGGCAGTTTAGGAGTCTATTCGCTACAAACAAACAAACAAATAAACAAACTTTCGCTTTTATATATATATTATAGATTAAGAGCAAATGTTTAGGGTTGCCATACGATACTAAAATTTACAATTATACAAAACGCAATTTTTGCAAAATTTTCGGCAACACATATCTTCTAAACGGTACAAGCTAAGGTTTTGAAATTTTGGGAGAAATTAGGTCCTCCGAAATTAATGTTAACAACATTTTTTTGTCAAGCCCCCTGTTTAGGAGCTATGAGGGCTCGAAAATTGAAGTTTTGGTATTTTCAAACGCCTGTAGCTTGAATACCTGTTAACATTTTTTATTAGTAATTTGGTAAATTGAAAGATCTATAATTATATTTCAACATCTGTCAAAGATTTTATTTAATATTGAAAGATGCCGAAGTTACAGCCCCCGAAAATTTCAAAAAAGCCCCATATTTAAATTAGTATAACAAGAGTTCTGCTAAATGTATTTTCAATCTAAAAACGGGAGAAGAGAGCTACTTTTATGGGCTTGAAAAAAATATAAAGTTAAAATTTACAGGGTTGCCATACGGTACTAAAATTTACCATAATGCAAAACTCAATTTTTAAAAAATTTTTGCCCCACATATCTTCTAAACGACTCACGCTAAGGTCTTGAAATTTTGAAAAATTTTTGTCACGTCCCCTGTTTAGAAGCTATAAGGCTTCGAAAATTGAAATTTTGTTATTTTTAAACACCTGTAACTTGAAAACCTGTTCAAATTTTTTTTTTACAAATATCCAAAATTTGCAGCTGCAGCATTGTGTTTCAACATATTTTAAAGGTTTTTCTTAAATTTGAAAGAGTTTCTTTAAATTGAAGAAATTGTCTCTTAGTTTTAACTATTTTTGCTTAGATAATAAAATTTTAGGTAAAATTCCAAATTTTGGTGGAGTTCACAATTGATTTCCCCAAAAAAAATTGAAGGGTGAGGACAGGAGGAGGTTTCAATTTCCCCTTCAATGGGAGAACTTTTCCCATTGAAGGGCTACTAGGTCTTAAAAATTAAAACTTTTATGTTTATATAAAGCAGTAACTTATTCACCAGTGTAAGTTTCTTCCAAAATTAAACGTTAACATTGAAGCTGCAACATTATTTAAGAATTTCCCTACTAGTCATATAATTAATAAATTAATGAAATAACTAAATTAATATTATCATTTATTTTTATACACAGGGTGTCCGGGACTCAAGTACGCGCACTACACTCAGTGATGGGGGGCATTAACCCATTTACGCTCATAAAACAAACAAAATTTAATGGTCTCTGTGCTCAGAACTTTTTTTTTTTGTACAATTGGACCAAAGTTAATTAATAGGTTTAAAATATCATTAAAATTATGTAAAACAAAATATTTTTTTAAAATTTTTTATTTTTGAGTGGATTTGATATTGGGTCGAAAAGGACCCTTTGGGATAATAAGGTGCTATATAGTGCAATAAAAATCAATTTTTTTTTTAAGTAAGTATCTAATATCATATTAATTTTTTAGTATTTTATTCAATTTCATTTTAGGTTGAATTTATTATTTCCAATATAAAATTTTTACAAAAAATTAAAAGTAAAAAAAATTAAATATTTCAATAATTAAATAATATTTTTAATAAAAAAAAATTATATGAAATTCAACAACATAAAATTATAACACTTTTAAGTAACATTTCAATAACTTCATATATATATATCACACAATATTATAATAAGTAAATTAAATTTAAAATAAAGAGTTTATTAATCAATTCAGTATAGTAAATAATAGTAAATAATAATCTATATATATAAAAGGGAATGTTTGTTTGTATGTTTCTTTGTTTGTTTGTATGTAGCGAATAGACTCCTAAACTGCCGAGCCGATTTTCATGAAAATTTGTATATAGGGGTTTTTGGGTACGGAAAGAAATCGTGGCCCAAAAATTTTGCTCTAACGGACCGCCAAGTTGGGGCTGTGGTGCAAGTATTTAAACTTCTTTGTTCTAAAATGAAAACGGTTTGCCCGATTGACTTCAAATTTTGTATACGTGATGCTCTTTGAGAATTGAGTAGACACTATTAACAGTTTTGGAATTTGTTAACCCATGTCGGGCCGACGGGTGGTCAAAAAAAATTTTGGGTCCAAACTTTGTCCGATTTTACGAAATTCTGCTTTGGTTTAAAAGAAAGCCCCAAAAAAATTTTTGTTGAGTTCCATTAACCCATTGCGGCCCAACAGCTTTTTATAGCTTTTTTCAATATTATACTCTAAATTCGAAACGGTTTGACCGATTGACTTCAAATTTTGTATACGTGATTCTCCTTGAGAATTGAGTTGACACTATTAACAGTTTTGGAATTTGTTAACCCATGTCGGGCCGACGGGTGGTCAAAAAAAATTTTGGATCCAAATTTTGTCCGATCTTACGAAATTCTGCTTTACCGTTAAAGAAATCCCCAAAAAAAATTTTGTTGAGTTCCATTAACACATTGCGGCCCAAAAGCTTTTTATAGGTTTTTTCAATACTTTACTCTAAATTCGAAACGTGATGCTCCTTGAGAATTGAGTTGACACTATTAACAGTTTTGGAATTTATTAACCCATGTTGGGCCGACGGGGTGTCAAAAAAAATGTTGGGTCCGAATTTTGTCCGATTTTATGAAATTCTGCTTTGGCTAAAAAGAAAACCCAGAAAAAAATTTTATTGACTTGCATTAACCCATTGGGGCCAACTGCTTTTTATAGGCTTTTTCAATACTTAACTCTAAATTAAAAACGGTTTGACCGATTTTCTTTAAATTTTGTATACGTGCTCCCCTGTGAGAATTGAGTTGACACTATTAACAGATATGGAATTTGTTAACCCATGTCGGCCCGACGGTTGGTCAAAATAATTTTGGAAGCTAATATTGTCAAAATTTGCGAAGTACTGCTTTGGCTAAAAAGAAAGCCCCAAAAAAATTTTGTTGAGTGATTTGGAAGCAAATTACGTCCAATTTTGCGCAATACTACTTTGCCCAAAGATAAAGTGTAGTTCCGTTAACCCAGTGGGGCACAGTGGCTTTTAATAGATTTTTGCGTTACTTAACTCTAAAGTAGAAACGATTTGACCGGTTTACCTCAAATTTTATATGTGTGAAGCAACTTGAAAATGGAGTTGAGTCTAATCTAAAAAAAATTTTTTGGAAGTAAATTACGTCAAAATTTGGAAAGTAGTTCGTACTGCTTTGAATTACAGAAAGTTTCAAAAATTACTAGAATAATCCTAGAAAAATCGTTTTAAAAAGATTGCTTTCACACATTTTAAAATTTACATGTGAATTAAAGTTTACGTGTGAAGTTTTGTGTTAACTTTTTGCAGTAACATCAAATTCAATTAAACCTCCATTGAGAGGCGCAGCAACGCGCACCGGGTATTAGCTAGTAGTAAATAAAATATCAGCATAAAACAGACTCTTCATTGCAAAAAAATTAAAACAAAATTAAAATACTAATTAATGGTTTTTATGAAAAGCAATAAAACATTTATCGTGTAAAGCTACTTTGCAAGTGTTACACGCAGTTATAGTTTTGTTTCTACATTGTGCACATCTTCTTCTTGGTTGACCAACTATAATCAAATGTGTTCTCAGTTCTTTGATTGGTTGTGGTGTTTTTCCATACGATGGCCCTGGTTTTTGTCGTTCAGTCCCATATATTCTGCAGAGGCAGCTTGCTACATTCCTTTGGAAACTTAATTTGTCATATTTCGCACCAAATGATCTACTAAGGGTCCAAGCATTATTCATTGCAACATCAAATATCCAAAGCAGAATTGGCGTATACCATTTTTTTCCTCGAATCCCAATCTGGTAGCACGAAACGTTCTGATCCATTTGATCAACGCCTCCCATATATTTGTTATACATATTTATAACATTATTATATGTTAAATTTTGTTGTACATATTATGTACATATTAGAGCTTTTTAATTAGGTTAGGATACAGAATACGTACTACAACGTAGTTCAAATCGTACTAAAATGTTTAGAAAAAAGTACAGTTTGATATATGAAGGACACCATTAACTTTAATTTTGGGTTCTTGACTTCAATACATATATATATATTATGTTTAGAAATATGTATAATCAAATTTTCAGAACATTATATATTCTTAGAATAATATGTATATGTATTTAGAATTTAAATTTAAACTGTATCAATTTATTCTCTCTTTAAAACGGCTTAAGTTATGCGTATAGCAAATTTCGAGCGCAAGAGTTGTTGACAACATTGTTAGCATCATTTTTATTATGTATAGGAAAAAAAAAAATTTGTCGTGTAATATTAGTCTAATATAATTTACACAAAACGAATTTTATATATGAAAATAAAAGCAAAAATAGCTCGAATTTCGAGCACAGGGCGATACTAGTTTTGTATAATATTTTATAAATTAAAAACAAAATATTTTTTTAATAAACGATTAAATTCCTTTTTTTAATTTTTATTATTTTATATATTTTATTGAATTACATATTACGATAGGATATAATTAAAACATTGTGTACAATACTTAAGCTATATTCAAAGGTACTTGCTGCATTTATGTAAAATTTATTGTTATATTTAAATGAATTATATGAAAAGTTCTAAATTTGTAATTATATTTTAGAAATACATTTATTGCATATTTTGCCTTTATAAGCATTTCTAATAGGTACAAAAACTAGCAATTTAAAATAATTGCAATTTTGAAAAATTTTAATTATGAAATATATTAGCTTTTTATTACAAAATTTAATAATTCAAATTTTTTTCACTTTTGTAATTGAATTGAAATAAATATATTTTCATTTAATTAAAGTTTTTTTGTTTTTTAATATTTTTAAATCCATAAATCAGTAAGAATTTGTAATATTTTTTTATAGATAGTCTAATTCGAAAATGTTTTTAGTATTATAAAGTTAATTTGGTTAGCTATGTTTTACGACCAAACTAATAACAGCTCTTATTGTTTTAAAATGACTTATAGACTTCCTATTAAATTCGAACCAAATAGGTGTAGGGTATTTCTAAGTCGGTTGCACCGACTGACTGTTTCTTTACTTGTTTTTTTTTGTGTTTTTAGCACATCTTCAAAAAATTTTGTAAAAATTTGCCTATATAGCTTCACTCTGTCCGTCTGTCCGTATGTTTACAAAAACTTTTACACCGTTTGAAATAGAGTAAAGAAATTTAAAAAAAAATTTTTTGTCGAAAATTGTACTTTTTGTCGTATCATTCACTAGTTTTGTGTCTTCAGTGACACTTCAAACAAGTTTCAGTGTTTGTGCAGTAAACTGATTTATGGTTGAAACCTTTACATTTGAAACACCTTGGTTCGTCTATCGAGTGAAACACTTTTCACCTTTCCCATCCTATACATAGCTTCTCACTATCGATTATTTTTAGAAACGATTCCTTATCAGTTTTCAATATTACGTTAATCATTTTTGCTTTTTCAAGTTCACTACTATATCTTCGTTACTCAATTTATTGTTCATGTGCACTATTTCTAATTTGGGTTTGATAATTACTGACATTTTTATGTCATAGTCTTCCTTCATTGTTTCTCCTAAAACCTTTTTAATATTTTCCGATCTTCCGTTGCCGCCGTTTCAATTAAAATCATTCCATTACTTTTGTTTTCAATATTTTTTATTTTCAAATTTTTTGGATCTACCTTAGTATTTAGAACACTTTTTTCACTTTTGTTTTTAGGTTTTATTATAAATGGTAATTCTTTTTTTCACTGTTAAATTTAGCCTTTTCTCTTCTCTTTAGGAAAGATATCCCTGCTTTTCGAATTATCAAATACCAAATTCTAAATTATTAATAAAAATAGAAGTAGTTTGCTATTTTTAGCACGTTTTCAAAAAATTTTGTAAAAATGTGCCTATATAGCTTCACTCTGTCCGTCCGTCCGTCCGTCCGTCCCTTTTTACCTACGATTGACTAAAAAATATCAGAAATGGGTAGGTTTTGCAATAAAAATAATTTAATGTTAAAACTTTTTTTTGTAGCCCCCCCCCCCCCCGTTACGGAGCTACAGCCCCACAAAGTCGAAAAAAGCCCCATATTTAAACAGTTATAATTAGAGTTCTATAAGGTATATTTCCAACCTGAAAACGGTAACAGACAGCTGTTCTTATAAGCTTTACAAATTTTTAAAAACCAATTGTATAGGGTTACCATACGGTACTAAAATTTACCGTTATTCAAAACTAAGTTTTACAAAATTTTTGGTCCCTCATAACTTCGGAACGGCTAAATCTAGAAATTTGAAATTTTGGGAGAAGTTAGATCCTTAGAAATAAGTAAGAGTCAGTTAACAAATTGTTTTTGTCACGCCCCCTCTTTAGGAGCTGTAAGGGGTCGAAAATTGAAATTTTGCTAAAAATTTAGCTTTTAAACACCTATAACTTGAATACCAGTTAAAATTTTTTTTTATTTGTATACAAAATTGAAAGCTCCAGAACGAAGGTTTCAATAAGTGTCAAAGGTTTTTCTTAATTTTGACTTTGTCCGTCCGTCCGTATGTTTACAAAAACTTTTACACCGTTTGAAATAGAGTAAAGAAATTTTAACCACGGGTAGATATTACAAAAAAAATAATTTCGTAGAAGAATTTTTTTCTGTAGCCCCACCCGTTACGGAGCTACAGCCCTTCAAAGTTGGAAAAAGCCCTATTTTTAAATTATTATAACATGAGTTTTGTTAAGTGTATTTTCAATCTGAAAACGGCAAAAGAAAGCTGGTTTTATAAGCTTCACAAAAATATAAGGTTAAAATGTATAGGGTTACCATACGGTACTAAAATTTACCATTAAGCTAAACTCAACTTTTGCAAAATTTTTGGCCCCATATATCTTCTAAATGGTTCAACCTAGGGTCTTGATTTTGGGAGAAGTTAGGTCCTCCAAAATTAGTAGGAGTTGGTTAACAAAATTTTTTTGTCACGCCCCCTGTTTAGGAGCTATAAGGGCTCGAAAATTGAAATTTTGCTATTTTCAACCACCTGTAACTTTAACACCTGTTCAAATTTTTTTTTACAAATATGCAAAATTTATAGCTGCAGCATCATATTTCAATATACGTTAAAGGTTTTTCTTAAATTTGAAAGGGTCTCTTTAAATTGAAGAAATTGTTCTTTGTCTTAACCATTTTTGGTTTGATAATAATATTCTAGGTAAAATTCCAAATTTTGTTGCAGTTCAAAATTGATTTCCTAGAACCGAAAACAATAGAAGGGTGAGGACAGGAGGGGGTGGGCAGATCCATCATAAGTTTGCTAAGCAAAAATTTGGGAACCTTCCCAATTGAAGGGCTACTAGGTCTTCAAAATTAAAACTTTTATGTTCTTATAAAACAATAACTTATTCACCATTGTAAGTTTTTCCAAAATTAAACGTTAACATTGAAGCTCCAACATTATATTTTGCACTTATTAACAGGTTTTCTTGAGTGCATTGGGGTTATATTCTAAGTAATTCACTATTAGTCATATAATTAATTATTAATGAAATAACAAAATTATAATATTATCATAATATATATTTTTATAAAAATACATGATAAAATACTCGGTAAGAAACCGTATATAATTTTAAAAATGTGCTTTTTAAAAACCCTTGGTTTTTTCCCCTCACTTGTTTTAATAATAATTTTAAATTAAATGTTAAAAATATAAGTAGTTTCCTTTTATTAATATAAGTAGTTATTAATACAAATAATTAATATAGTAATTAATATAAATATAGTTTTAATATTTTTTTAAATATCAGAAAATGACACCGTTTGACGCATATTAAAATTTGTATTATTTTCATTTTTATTATTTAATTTTGTGCAAAGTTCATAATTTTTTTTCATTCCATTAATAAATGATTCATTAACCTTTTCACTTTCAGTTTTAAAGACTTCGGTAATTTTTTCCATTTTCTGAATTTCTTTTTGTTGACTTTGATTTCTTTGATTTTCTTTTTGATTTCTTCTAGCCGTAATCTGTAATTTGCTTTAAGTAAATCAATCATTTCTTTTATGCCCATATGACTGTAGGTCAAAGGGCATAATAAATTTGTCATTACGTTTGTGACGCAGAGAAGGAGGGCGGTAGATATAGATTCAAGTGTATTGATCGGATCAGAATTGAAAAATTAATCGATTTAGCTAAGTATGTCCGTCCGTCTGTCCGTCCGCCCGTATCATAACTGAAAAACTAAAGGAGTTAGGATCCTTAAATTTTCGCAACTTCGTTTTTTTCTAAATACTAAGGCAGTTCCAAAAAATTTGAAATAGAATAGCCGTCATCGCTATTTAAATCCAGCCCTTTTGGTCCATGGAATCGGGTAGCTGTCATACAATTCTTTTTTTATATGAGCATTACTCTATACCTATTACAGCTGGGTGTCTGAAATTTTGCCAAAAGTAATTTATGTAGTGTAACGGCCAAAGTTACTGCAAAATTACTAGGGTCTGCTTAGTAGCAATAAGGGCTCGAAAATTGAAATTTTCTATTTTTAAACACCTGTAACTTGAATACCAGCTCAAAATTTTTTTTAGTAATATTCAAAATTGAAAACTCTTTAATTATATTTAAACACGTCTCAAAGGTTTTTCTTAATTTTGAAGGGTGATGAAGCTACAGCCCCCGAAAAATTCAAAAAGGCACTATATTTAAATTATACGGTTTGAAATAGGGTTAAGAAATTTTAGCCACAGATAGGTATCTCAATGGTTTAGTCCTTAGTCATTAGCTATAAGGGCTCGAAAATTAAAATTTTGCTATTTTTAAACACCTGTAACTTGAATATCTGTTTAATTTTCTTTTTACATATATAAAAAATTTAGAGCGGCAGCATTATATTTTAACATATGTTAAGACTTTTTCTTAAATTTAAAAGGGGTTCTTTAAATTGAAGAAATCGTCTCTTAGTTTTAGGCATTTTTGCTTAGATAATAAAATTAGGGGTGAAATTCCAAATTGGTTGGAGTTCACAATTGATTTCCTAGAACCTGAAAAAATATGTGTGTCTTTCCGTCCGTGCGTCCGTGTGTCAGAACGATAACTCAAAAACTGAAGGACCTACAGTTTTGAATTTTTCACAAAATAGTTTTCAAACAATTTCAAGGTTTCTTTTTTTTTTTGTGGTAAAGAATGGACCAAAACTTCGGGTAGCTCTCGAACAACTAACTTTTTTAACTCCAATATTTTCATATAAAAATTTGAAATTTTGCAATACATCTTGTACACAACATGAAATTATATGAATTTTTTTTTTTTTGGTTTATTTTTGTTCTGTTGTTGTTTTTTATGTATTTATCAAGTTTAAATTTCATATGACTTAAAATATACGTAAGATTATTAAAAAAAATTATAGATAGATAGGCTTTTAAGTAATTTTTATGTATTAATATAATACTAGTATCGCCCTGTGCTCGAGATTCGAGCTATTTTTGCTTTTAAATTTACATACAAAATTAGTTTTTTGAAATTTATAATAGACTAATTTAACACGAAAAATTATATTTTTTTTCCTATACGTAATAAAATATATTGCAAAAATGTTGCCAACAATTCTTGCGCTTGAAATTTGCTAAAAAAAATTTATAATTTTTTCAGTTATAAAATCGTTGTTGTATTTTTGAATTTTATTCCTATAGCTAAAGTCACTTTAAAGAGAGTATAATGTGGTACAGTTATTACACAAAAAAAAGCGATTTAAATTCTTAATATAAATATTGTTCTAATATACAATGTTCTGAGAATTTGATTTAATTTCTAAACATATACATATATTTACTGAAGTCAAGTAGCCAAAATTCGAGTTAATGCTGTCCAGCATATAGAAAACTAAACATTTTAGTACGATTTGAATTTTTTTGTGTCCGTTTCGTATGTATTCTGTTTCCTAATTAAAAATTGATGAATACATACTTTAGTTCCTTTAAAGGCATTTTTTAAATCTGAGTAGAGCATGAACTGTCAAAAAAAAATTCTTAAAGACATTTTGACGTTTGTTTAAGATTTTACTTGTAAAATAAAAATCAAAATGTTTTAATTTCATTTCATTTTTCGTGTTTTTTTATTAAATCTGAACGCTCTGAGCGTACTCTGTTCATGCTCTGTTCATTAGAACGTGCTTATGTTGTTTAGAGCGTGCTCAGATCTCTGCTGTGATTTAAAAAAAAAACGCCTTATATAATATTCGTTCGTTATGTCAAAGTAAAACTAAAAAAAGTTTTTATCATGAAAAAACATTATTCGATGTTTAAAATGTAAAATAAAATTTTTAATTATCAAGGCTTAACCTTAATCAAAACATACAACGTACAATTTAAAAATAAACATTTAAAAATATAAGAAAAACCGAAGACAATATTTTTATACTATTTATCAATTTTTAAAAAATTCGAGGTACAGTATATCGCGTTACGCGTATTTGGGTTGCTTTCATGTAAATTTATTTACATAATTACTTATTTCAAAATTTTTTGTCAGAAATTTTTCGCCGTACGCGTTGATTTAGGTTGGGCCCTAAGTTACAAAACATTTAAATTACAAAATATTTTTTAAGAAAGTTTATTTTTTTTGTTTTTGCTTCCGTATGTTTCTTTCTGAATTAGTGAAGGTTATGAAACATACTATAGGTATTTTCAATAATTGTGAATATAAGGTATTTTTTAAAAAACTAATATTTTAAAAAAATATTATGTTATGAAAATTTTCTATTTTTGTTTTACAACATTATCTTAGCAACATAAGAAAAAACAATAAAAATATTTTTATACGCTTTGTCAAATTTAAAAATTCAAAAATTCGAGGTACAGTATGTTTTTTAAAAATTTAAAAATTCGAGGTACTGTATGTCGCATATTTCGTGTGCTCTTATGTAAATTCATGTATGTAACTCACGACGTACAATATCGATATTGTACGTCGTGATGTAACTTTTTATTTCAAAATTTTTTGTCAGAAATTATACACCATACGCGTTGATTTTTATTAGGCCCTAAGGAACCAATCATTTTAATTACAAATTATTTTTTTAAGAAAGATTTTTCCTTTTTAATATTTTGCAAACATATTTTATAACAACATTTGTTATACATCTCTCAAACGTAATGGCAACTACAGAATATATTTCAAAAATCGGTTATTTTATTATTATAAAAATCTTAACAAAAAGCAACAACAACGAAGTAGCAAAATAATTTTTTTAGAAAAAACAAAAATTAGTACTACAATTAAACATTGTAGAATATGCTAATTTTTGAGCAGACTATTCGAACTCATTTGCTAGAATTTTACATGATGTTCCAGCTTCAAGCTTATGTATAGTGCTTTTTCTTCTAATGAATTTTGTTTTGTATTTTTGATACGTTATGTTTTTTTTATATTAAAAAATAAATAAGAAAATACTAAATTCATCACGTGCCGTACGCTTTTATTTAGGTTGGGACGTAAGAACTAAACAATTTTTTTTAAGATAGATAATTTTTTTAGTTTTGTAAACATATTGGTATTTTCAATTATTTTGAATATATAGTTTAAAAAAAATTATTTTAAACAAATATTATTTTAAAATATTTTATTTTTAAAATTTAATTGTAGCAACATAAGAAAAAACAATTATAATATTTTTATACGCTTTGTTAATTTTTAAATTTTACAACTCGAGGTACAGTACGCCGCGTATGCTTTCATGTAAATTTATTTACATAACAACTTATTTCAAAATTTTTCGACAAAAACTAAACGCCGTACCTACATGCTGATTTTGGCTGATCCATAAGAAACAAATCATTTTTCTTAAGAAATATTATTTCTTTTTTATGTTTCTGCAAACATATTATAGGTATTTTTTAATAAACAAATTTTTTACAAAAATATTATTTTAAATTTTCTATTTCTATTTTTCGCTTTACAATTTTTAAATCTGAGGTACCAGTACGTCGCGTATTTCGGTTGCTCACATGTAAATTCACGTACCTAACTATGTATTTCAAAATTTTCTAGAAATCTCCAGAAATTATGCACCGTACGCTTTGATTTTGGTTAGGTCCTAAGTAACAAATCATTTAAATTACAAATTATTTTTTTAAGAAAGATTATTTGTTATTTTTTTTCAATTTTTTTGCAAATACATATTTTTTTAAATATCATTACTCTCAAACGTAATGGCAACTATATTTCAGAAGTTGGTTTTTTATTTTACAAAAAATTTAACAAAAAGCAACAACAATTTATGATTTACAAAAAATTTTTTTTTTTTATAACTGTATTATAATAAATTGCAAACAAAAACTAAATACAGTACTTTTCGGTTATAACGACCATGATGGGACGGAAAATATTCATCGTAATAAACGAATGTCGTTTTAAAAGAATGCTGTGAATTTTGAAAAATTAGTATTAGAATTAAACATTGTAGAATATGCTAATTTTTGAGCGGACTCTTCAAACTCATTTGCTAGAATTTTACATGATGTTCCAGCTTCAAGCTTATGTATAGTGCTTTTTCTTCTAATGAAATTTTTTTTTGTATTTTTGATACGTTATGTTTTTTTTTTTATATTAAAAAATAAATAAGAAAATACTAAATTCATCACGTGCCGTACGCTTTTATTTAGGTAGGGACGTAAGGAACAAATAATTTTTTGGAAGTCTGAACATGCTTGCTGATATTAAATTATAATTTACTGCTTCTCCGACATAGCTAATAAATCTCGTTAAATATTCAGGTAACATATTGTGCTTCATCTTAAAAACGAAGATTAATACATTAAAATGAAGTCTCTGCCGTACAGACATCCATTTCAATTTTCCCAGCATATATTGCACATTTGTTCTCCTACTATATTTTAATATAACACACATCGCTTTATTCTGTAGGATTTGAAGTCTGTCTTTCTTGTTTTCATTGCATAAGAACAATAAAGATGCACAGTAATCAAAGTATGGTAAAGTCATTGTGTTATATACAGTTATTGCACATTTATGTGTTAATTTATTTCTGATTCGACCAAAATAGCCAATCTTTTGCGCAATTTTGTTGCTAATGTACTCTGCATGATTATCAAATGACAGATTTTCATCTATCAAAACTCCAAGGTAATTAATAACGTTTACGCGATCTATATTTTCATTTGCTATATTTATGTTTGTAGTATCGTTTGTTCTGTCGTTTATAATCATGTACTTTGTTTTATCTAAATTTAATTTTAGCTTGTTCATACAAAGCCATTTGAATAAATGTTCAAGATCTGAGTTAATTATTGCAGCATTCTTTTAAATCTCGACCAACTATGTATATTAAATATATTATATATATTATATTATTTTATAATATATTATACTATGTATATGTAGTCCCTTGCGGCACGCCATTATTAATTAATTGACTATCAGAAAACTCACCATTTACATTTCTTCTTTGTGTTCTACCTTCAAAGAAACTGCTAAATCATTCTAATTCATTTCCAACAATGCCATATTTTTTAAACTTCATCAATAAAATCTTGCGATCTCAAACAGTCTCAAACGCTCGTTTAAAGTCAAGAAAAACTGCTGCCCCCACAAGGTTATTTTCTTTTTCTTCAAATCATACAAAACCAAATTTAGTGCTGTTTCACATGAGTGTTTGCCACGAAAACCACTTTGTTCATTACACAGGATGTTGTTTTGCTCTAACTATTGTTGTAATTGCTTTTACTTTATATTTATTACTTTTTCTAAAATTTTTTCATACATTGGTACCATGTTATATAGGTCTAAATTCATTTGGCGACTTTGGATGAGATATTTTCGGTATTGGCTTGACTATTGTTTCCTTCCACGTTAAAGGAATTTACCTTGTCCCATAGACATATTAATGATATGAAGCAAGATATCGCCCAACAGACCGAAACAGTCAAGAATTATCTTATTGTTTATACCCAAGAAATCAGTTTTTTTGTTCATTTGTTTTACTATTTCTAACAATTCACTTTTGTTTATTTCTTTAAATTTAAATCTGTTTTGATATTCTTCGATCATGTTTATATATTCGACAAAATTCATGCTTCTAGTTATATCTTCGATACTGCTTTTAAAAAATTTATTCAATTCATTTGCTATTTGAAGTGGTTCATAAATGTTGTTTATAAAAATGTTTTCTATTTCTTGACTTTTTGATGGCTTTGTTATATACCTTTGAAGGGATTTCCACGTTGACTTATTATCACCCTCGCAATTTTTTAGCTTATTTTCAATGAACTGATTTTTAGTTTTTGTTACCACTTTGTTATATTTATTTCTTTCCATTCTATATTGTTCCCAGCTTCCGGAATCATTTACCAATGAAGCTCTTCTATATGCTGTAGTTTTGTCATTATTAAGAAATCTCAATTCATTGGTGACTTATCCTTGTTTTCCAAAACCAACACGAAATTTTTTGCCTGAATACTTCAGTACCTTTTTCGATAGTCCTCTTAAATATATTTGCAGATAGACTTAATTCTCGGATTTGACAGATATTACTTGAATTTTCAGAGATCAAAAGGTTTTTAAATCGTTCAGTATTTATTTTTATTGTATTTATTTCTGTGAATTTAAATGTGTTTTGTTTCATTGCATTTATACGAATTATTATTGCTTGATGATCGGCAATTTTACAATCGACTTTATCTTCTACTTTTATTCTGTTTCTTTCTGCACAACCTGTCACTACATAATCAATCAGACTTCTCGAGCTTATCGTTATTCTTAAACGTAACTATCTGATTTAAATTATATAGTTCAATAACTCTTTTAAGTTTATTTTTGTCATTGTTTTCAAGAAACCAATTTACATTAAAGTCACCGAGTATTATATTTTTGTTGGATGGTATAATATTATCTTCAAGCCATTGCTCAAATATTTCAAATTACTATGTTCAATTAGCTTTAAGATTTCTAAGCTCGCTGTATCTCTCTTTAACATGATTTCTTTGTAAACATCTCACAAGTTTTTCCAAATAGTAGGATTCCTGCCTATTAAACCTGAATGTTTTCTTTTTCCCCTGATTATAGAGTTTTTAAACCGATTTGTATTATTATCAATTTTTTCTATAAAGTTATTAAACATAATTTGTTGAGAATTTATATATCGCTATAATATCCATTTCTAACTTTGGGAGCTTAAAAATTAAAAAACTACAATTCTGAAATTCCTCCTCTTATTTAAGTGAACTGCAAATACCATTTATTACATAGATGAAAAAAAAAATTAAAAGAAAATAAAATAATTATATACTATATTTGCATCAGAAATTATACATATATAGATAAAGCAAATAGAACAAAAAATCTCTCACTATATTTTGTGAAATCCAATGCCCCACGAAAGAGTAAAAACGATATTATACATTAGTAAAAACATATACCTTTCTAATCCTACATATTGTTTTATATTATTATTATTTTCTTAAAAAAAAAATAAAAAAAAGTTATAGAGATGGACGTACATTCATTTTATTTTTTAATGAGTTTGTGTGTTTCAATACAATACTGATAAAACCAAATACCAATGTAAATATACATATATGTATTTAACTACTGACTTAACTTAATCAAATATAAATAATACAATATAATATGTATGTATGTATAAATATTTTTTTTTTAATATTCAATAAAATTTTTCTTTTTAAAATATTCATTTTACCTCTTTAGGTATTGAATTATTGAAATAATATAACATCATAGCGAAGAGCAGACAAACGAATTTGATTTTAAGAATAGACTAAATTTAGGGATTTTTAAAAAATGAAAATTGGATATTTTGTGTGACAATCAATTTAAAAATTCAATTTTAATATTTTTAGAAAGGGAAAAAAGCCGAACTGAAGTTATATAATAAATAAAATGAATAACGTTTAATTCAGCATGAAAAAACACTTTAAAAAACGAAATTAAAAAAATTATAAAACATGTAGCTACTATGTAGGTTATTAAAACTAAGTATCTACTCGTGTGTACAAACTATAAAAACAAAACAAACGTAAAACTATAGTTCTAGTAAACATTTGTTTAAACTTATATATTTATTATTAGCACGTATTTTAATTTATTACTTAAAATTTATGAAAATAAAACGACAACTTACCGCTCAAATTTAAATTTTTCTTTTATAACTTTTTGGCTTTAACTTTTTAACCCCTTTGAAACTACAGACCGCAATTTAATAGGTAATTCCACAATGAAACGACAAGCCACCAAGGGTTAAAGTTTAAAATCTCAGCTATTGAAAATAAGTAAAGAAACAGTCAGTCGGTGCAACAGACTTAGAAATACCCTACACCTATTTGGATCAAATTTAATAGGAAGTCCATAAGTCATTTAAAAACAAAAAAACTTTTATTAGATCGATTGTAAGACATGGCTCACCAAATTTATTTTATAATACTACAAACATTTTCTAATTATTTTATCAATTTAAAAATATTAAAAATTCTTACTAATTTATCTATTTAAAATACTAAACAACGAATTAAATTGAGATAAATGGATTCGTAAAATGCAATTACAAAATTACATATTTAAAACTTTTATCCAATTCAATAAAATTTTACACACATGCAGCAATTACTCCTTTTCAGGATTTTAAGCTGTAGTGCACTTACTGTTGAATGATTTAGTACATTTGGTTAATAATTTAAATTTTCAATAATTTTTTTTTTATTTTTTTTTTTTTATTTTAACTGTGCTATAAACAAAACAATTGATTGATTTTGGTATAAAATAACACAGATTAACCTACAACTAAACTAAATAAAGGTATATAATATATATCAATATATAAATATATATATATATATAAGTTATTAAAGTTATATAATATTAATTAAATTATTATTATGTTAATACAATTATTCATTCTGCATAACGCTGTCAAGCAATATGGTATCCCGCTTTAGTAGGTACTTCAGATTTTTAACAAATAATTTGATGTTAGAGGTCTGTTTAAGATCATTTGGTAGCTTATTATAGATTCTTATAGCTGAGGATAATCCGCTGCTGTGAGATAACTCCGTTCTAGATCTTGTATGATTTAAATAGTTCAGGCTTCTGGTGTTATAGTTATGTACACTATTTCTTTTCGTAACATTAATATTCTTCCTGTAAATTCCTTTTTCCAGTTTAAAAATTAATTTGGCTTTTTCCATAATAATAATTTCCGGAAGCATCAAATAACCCGTTTTTTTATAAATTTCGACTGTTGGTGTCAGCCAGCTAAACTCGTATAAATTTTTTATTGCTCTGTTTATTAAAGTACTGACCTTGTCTTTCAGCCATGTAGCGCAACTGGACCAGTTACATATATTATACCTAATATGTGACATGATATGAGCATGATATATATTATTGGCAGCTTTCCTGTTTAGTTTAATTCCACTTCTTTTAATGGCACCAAGCATTGGCGCAATTTTGGATGCTATTTTATTGATATGATTTTCCCATCTCAGTTTTTCATCAATTATTACACCAAGGTATATGTATCAACTCTTTCAATTTGCACATTGTTTATTAATAGTTTTAGATTTATATCAGCTTTATTCCTCATTTTATATGTGATAAATTTAGTTTTTTCAGCATTTATACTTAATTTGTTGCCTTTAAGCCAATTAATATATTTGTACAAATCCTCATTTATTATTCTTTCTAATTCATCTCTGGTTTTAGCACTGTAAATGAGCAATGTGTCATCCGCAAATATCTTGTAATCGGCTTGTAAATTAGCACATTGGATGTTATGGATGTAAAGCAGATACAAAGTAGGCCCGAGCACTGATCCTTGTGGAACACCTATGTTTATACTACACTGGTTACTCAATACATCATTAACTCTTGTAGCTATTTTCCTATTTTGTAAATAAGATCTAAGAAGATCCAGAGCTGTTCCTCTTATACCGATTTCATAGAGTCTGTTTAACGGGATTCTATGATCAACTGTATCGAATGCTTTTTTTAAATCAACGAATACTGAACATACATAGTTCCCTGCATCTAATTTGCTTACTATAGAGTTTGTTGATGCTAAGACTGCCGAATCGGTTCCAATATCTTTTTGAAATCCAAATTGATTTTCATCAAAACCTACTACCATTTGAATAAAATTCTGTATTCTATTATTTATTATTTTTTCAAATATTTTTCCCAAGCAACTTGTTAAAGTAATAGGCCTGTAATTTGATACATCATTGGTTGCTCCTGATTTGTATATTGGCACAACCATACTTGATTTTAGACATTCAGGATAAATACCAGTTGTTAAACAATAATTTATTAAGTAAGCGAGCTTGGGTGCTATAATGGTTGCCACATGCCTTAGATTTGATGCTGTTATGCCATCAACACCTGGTGAACTATTTTTTAGCAGCTTAATGATTTTTAATACTTCTATTTCATTTGTTTTTCTTAGAAAAATAGATCGTTCAGTAATTGTGTTTTTTACTGTGTATTTTTCTGCATCAATAATATTATCCGTCAACTTGTTTCCAATTTCACTAAAATACGTGTTAAAAGTATTAGCAATACCGAAATTATCACATATTTTAATGCCATTGTTATTTATTTCATTGATAACTTTACTGCAATTAGACGACCTTTTTAGCATACAGTTGTTTAGCACTTCCCACATTTTTCTATGATCAGACCCAGCTAAGTAGATTTTATTGTTAAAATAATTTTGCTTTTCTCTCTTTATTTCCTTAGTGACACTATTTTTCAATTTTTTAAATTTGGCTTGAATTTCTGGGGAGTTAGGGTTTTTCTTTAAGTTTTTAAATAATTTATTTCTTTTTTGGATGAGGTTCATTATTTCTTTAGTCATCCAATCATTATTTTTTCTTATTCTTATTACTTTTTTTTCAGTGGAGTTCTCTTTGGCCAATTGTAATATTTTCATGAGATTAACTACACTATCACAATTATTTGTTAAAAGTAGACTGCTAACTTGAGTTTTGTATTTTTTGATATCTGTAACGATTAGTTCCTTATTGAAAATGGGCTCACGTTGTTTTATAACTTTATTTATCCTTATTTGAATGGCTTTATGGTCTAAGTTAACAACATCTTCAGTAGAAATTTTAAAATCATACTTTTCATTTTTTAGATTTGATAGAACATAATCAATAATTGTGCAAGTGCTTTCTGTAACTCTAGTAGCATTTTCCTTTCTTAAATTGTTCTTTATATCTACAGCATTAGATTCTAGCATTGTTTTGTAGGATCTAGAGAGCTCCGTATCAGATAATAAATCAATGTTAGTATCGCCAACCATAACAATATTTTTATATCTATTAAAAATTGATTCTAAATGTGATATAAATGTATTATTATTTTCACTAGGACTTTTATAACAAACCGCAAGTTTAATAACTGGACTAGTACTGCATAATGATATAATTATTGTATTGAACTGTTCTATGACTTCTAATATTTTATATTGTATGTTTTGTTTGACATAAATAGCAGCCGCGCCTCCTCTATTTAAATTATTTGAATTAAATAAAGCTGTATACCCAGGAATATTAAAAAATATCTCCTCATCAGAGTATATCCAAGTTTCACCAATCATAATTATGTCAATACATTTTTTAATTTTTATAAATGATTCTATTTCGGTAATATTTTTTCTGAGACTTCTGGCATTAAAATGCACAATATTTAAATTTGAGAGTGTATTGAACATCAAGGTTTACTAATCATATAATTTTGCCAAGTTTCTCTTGTTTTCTGCAAATATTCTCTGTATTTATTATCAATATGCCTCCTGTAATAAGCTAGGTCTTGAATTGCTTCTTTTCTGGATACTCCTGTGTTGTCATGATAAATAAAATAAAGTTGAGAAAGTTCTTTGTAGTTATTTGGCAATCCCGCTTGATGAATTAGTATTTTTAAACTAGTCTGAGTGACACCTTCATAGCAAATATCATCCTTGTCATGGAAATATGATAAAAACAGCCTTACATTGTTATAAATTCTGTGGTCTCTTAGTCTTGAAATTGCATAAACATTATCACCAGTATCAATTGCTTTTCTTGTTAGCCTAACAGTAGGAGGGACCAATGGATCGATGTATGTTTTACTATTTCCCTGTACATTTTTTTCAACGTTTGGGCAGAGCGTTTCTCCCTTAGTCCAATTTGAATATTTGTTATCTGGCATTTGGAGTTTGCTTGGAGAAATGCAAGTTTTATTCTTTTCTTTATCTTCATTTTTTGAAACCACGCAATCACTTTTTTTAATTTTATTTGGATTAGCTACATCAACTATAGATTCTATCGCAGTAGTGATATTTTTATGTATTTTCTTTGTGAAAGATAAAAAATTTAAAAGATTTCTATTATTTTTGGTTTTAATATTTGATGAATCATCTTTTGGTTTGACTATTTTTTTAACTGTTTTTATTACCGTCCCTGTTGTACTAATATCAGCAATTCGATCGTTATCAGTTTTATTATTATTATTAATATCATTATTATTATTATTATTATTATTATTATTATTATTATTATTATTATTATTATTATTATTATTATTATTATTATTATTATTATTATTATTATTATTATTATTATTATTATTATTATTATTATCATTATTATTATTATTATTATTATTATAATTTTTATTATTATTATTATTATTATTATTATTAGTTTTATTCCCATTTTCTGTCATATCAAAATTATCAAGATTAGATAAGTTGTTGTTTTCCGTAAAATTAGTCTTTAATTGCTAATATCCAATCTTTTGTTTTTTAATACTCAGCTTTTTTTGATATACCTGACACATCACACTAAAGGTATTATGATCAACATTTAAACCAAGTTTTAGCTTCTCATTCACTTTTAGACAATTTATGCATTTATTGATGTCATCCTTTTTACATTCAGCACTTTTATGCTTCTGATGACATTTGACACAAATCTCATCATTTTTACAATCCGCAGATTTATGGTTAAAGCCTTTGCATTTGAAACAGCGTAGAACCCGTATAGCGTCAAAAACTTTGCAGCGCTCCCATCCAATTGAGACCTTTTCATTTCCAATTATCTTTGGGAAAGTGTCCTTATCTATTTCTACAATGGCATTATACCTTGTATGGTTTGTTTTCCTTGCCTCATAAATTTTTATCACTTTCATCACACTATGTTCTAAGATAGGATTCTGAGCCTTTAATTTGTTTATTAATTCATCTTCTTTATAATTGACTCCCATGTGAATGATTTCCACTCTTGGTTTGGTTTCAATTGGCACTTTTATTTCATAATCTCCCATTTTTTTTTCTAACAAATTTTTTATTTTTTCACGTTCTTCTTTTGTTTCGGTTCAATTAGTACCATACCATTTTTCTATTTTCGACATTTTTGATTTTTAGATTTTTTCGGTCGACTTTTTTACTTAAATCCACTTTAGTTTGTTCACATTTTTGATTTTGCTTAGGTTTCACAATCAAAGGCACAACTTTTTTTATGGATGGCACAGTTTTTTTGCTGACACTTGCATTTTTTAATATTTCGGCAAACGATACATTTTGACCTACATTTTCATTTTTTAAATTTTTATTGCTATATGTTTGCAATTCAGTACACAGTTCATCGTTCTTGAGTATTGATGTTTTTATACTGCTATTAATTTTTTCACTTTCCATTTTGAATGCTTCCGTTAATTTATTCATTTTTTCAATTTCATATTTTTGTTCCGTTTTAATATGTTGTAACCGTTCCATATATCTCTCCTCTACCGCCTTTAGTAATCCAATTATTTCCCTTTCATTATTTTTAATAGCCCGGTCAAATTCCTCTTTGTATTCCACTAGATAATCATTGTTCTTCTTCACTGATCTTTCCATTTCTTGTAATACCAGATCAATATTTTGTATGTACATTATACATTCATCACATATATATTTTAAACGTGAATTTACGTCTAAAATTCCTAGAGTTGACTGGTCCAATCCCGAACATTTAGGTTGACAGTGGTAAATTTTACCACATACTCCAGCACATTTTACCCCAGTTTCTCCTCGAATTTTCACTCTACATTTATGGCAATCCATAGTTGTTGGAACAACTATTAATATTGCTGATTTTTGCTTTTTTTTCCTCAATTAATTTTAGTAATAATGATCCAATTTCAATATAAAAAGAAGTTTATTTTCTTTTTCTATACGTGATATTTAAATATATTTTTTTTTTATTACTTCTGTACTTAATGAATTATGAATTCAGAATGAATTTTTCATTTTTAAATTTATTCTCTTAATTTTCTTATTTTTAATATTCTATATAATTAAACTCAAAGTTATTCGAAAGAAATATTATTTTGTAATAATATTAATATAAAAGTTTATATAATTTGATGGGTTTTAATGTTAGTTATTTTACGACAAGAATTTTACGACATTGCCAATTTTCCAGGTACCATAGATTGTACGCACGATGTGATCATATCACCAGGTAGGATTTAGAATAAATGTATAAATAAATTCACTTAAATTAATAAGGGTTTTCGCAGGAGGAGAAAATGCAGAATACTAAAGGGACAGAAAACACAATTTTTCTTTTAATGTTCAAGCTGTAGTAGACGCGAAATTGAAATTTTCCGACATTGTTGCTAGGTGGCCTGGTTCATGTCATGATCAAACAATTTTTAATAATTCCTTTATAAAATAGAGACTAATAAATCGAGAATTTGGCCTCCAATCGCACTATTAAAAGCTCATTCAATTGCTTTCCAGGCGCTTTTTTCCTGCTATGTTACGGAATCGCTTTTCTTATTTTCAACGATATATTTCTTTAGCTCCATCTGTTTAAGGAGCTCTTCCGTCTCCTCTTGACTGAAATTTACAGCCCTATCACTTATTTTTGACTTCTCCATTATGAAATTAAATTTTTGTTTGTTAAGTTTCGTATTTATATTTTTTATATTTTTAAAAATTGATGATTGAAATTTTTCATTTTTTTATTTATATTTTGTATATTTTTTAAAAATTGAAAAAAATTTTTTATCATTTTTAGTACAAATTCATCCTAAAAATATACAATTTTATAACGATTACGTTATCCAAGAGATAAAGTTATCAGCCAGATAATTTATTATTAAGTTTGACTGTGAAACAGAAACAATATTATCTAATACTTTTATCTACCAGATAGTTAATGTAGAAGATAGCTATCTAGAAGTTTATCAGACAGCGGAGGCCCTAAGAGTTTTACTATTAAACATATTATGTATTATATTTTATAAATTAAAAACTAAGGGCCAGTTTCACCGCTTTCTGATAAACTTCTAGATAGCTATCTTCTAGATATACTATCTGGTAGATAAAAGTATTAGATAATATTGTTTCTGTTTCACAGTCAAACTTAATAACAAATTATCTGGCTGATAACTTTATCTCTTGGATAACGTAATCGTTATAAAATTGTATATTTTTAGGATGAATTTGTACTAAAAATGATACAAAAATTTTTTTCAATTTTTAAAAAATATACAAAATATAAATACAAAAATAAAAAATTTCTAACATCAATTTTTTAAAAATATAAATACGAAACTTAACAAACAAAAATTTAATTTCATAATGGAGAAGTTAAAAAAAAGAGATAGGGCTGTAAATTTCAGTCAAGAGGAGACGGAAGAGCTCTTTCTACGGAATTTCTTGACATTGTTCTTATTTGGGCTTCATTATAAAGTCTTTCTTGTGGTGTGATGGCAGTGTGATGAGGTGTTAATAAGTAATTTTCATTTTCATAACCTATTGTCTCCTAAAGTAACACAATTTCCAAATTCTCGATTTATTAGTCTCTGTTTTATAATTATTGAAAATTGTTTGATCATGACACCTAGCAACAATGTCGGAAAATTTCAATTTCGCGTCTACTACAGCTTGAACATTAAAAGAAAAATTGTGCTTGAAAAATTGGCGAAAATTTTACAAAGGAAAATCTTAATTTAAGCTATTGCTTTAGATACTTGGTCTACTATTCTTGAAGCAGATGCTTTGCTGACACCATTGAAATCACCTGCCACAATCAAAAAGCACCCTGTTGCAAAATAACGTAAACCTAATAGTAATCTATTTCTTGGTGATATTGCAGAGTAACTGAAATAAGTATAAACATATTAATTTTTTCTGTTCTTGAAGAATTTAAGTTAAAATTTACAAATTTGTTGACATTTTTATTTCATTTTGTATTAAAGACAATATATAACTAACTGCCGGTTTAGGTTATCTGAATCTTGATTTAAAATCAACATCATCAAGTAGTTCATAATAATTTGGCCGTATTCTAATTATGCGTGATCTACGTAAATGTGGTATATTATTAAAATATTCATCAAATTCATCTTCTATGTACTCAAATAAATCCATTTTGTTTTAATTACAAAAATTCAAAAAAAAAAAAATTTTGTTTTATTCAAAAATAAAAGTTTTATCTGGCAGATACATAAGGTGGCTGATAAATTATCAGAAACTTTATCTATTAGATAGGGATATCAGACAGTTGTGAAACAGAAATTTATGATTTATCTATAAGATAAGTTCTGAATAGTCTATCAGCCAGTTTATCTATAAGCGGTGAAACTGGCCCTAAGTCTTTTAAAAATATAAAATTATTAAATAAAGACGGAAATAGTAAAGAGCCTTCGTGTATCAAATTTAAAGTTTCTATCTTCATGAATTTCGAAGCTAATGTTTTTAATTTTGGGATTTATTAGGAGACACCTGAACCACCACTACAATTAAGTCTAAATTTCGGGGACACATAGGAATTACGAAATATATTCTTTGGCTTCGAATTGATACTCGTTTGGCGTCAAATCGATCAAAAGCTTCTAGAATCCGAACTCGTTGTCCGAACTCGAACAGAACCAATTCCCATGGTACTTTCATTACTGGTAATCTAGAGTTTAAATTTCATTAAAATAGTAGCATTATATTTTGAATTATGCTGTTTTTAAGATATCTTTTACCATATCCTGGAACCAAGGTACTTTCATGCCCATATGCAGTCCCCGTCATACTTTCAATACTAGTTAACCCTTGTACAGAATTGGTACGTTCTATCTTAATTTTAAGTTATTTTTTTTTATTAATTTCGATGGTAAGCTTGCAAACCTAGGGGGGTCTAAGAGGGGTACTGAACCACTACTCCGGTGATCCAAAATTAGGGAAACAAGCAAGAAATAGTAAAGAACACCCTTGTGCCAAATTTGAAGTTTCTATATTTTTTTAAGTTGATATCTTTATTAATAATAAAGATATGCTGTAAGGTTTTCGGAAATGGGTGGCTGGTCCCCAACCCACTACTCCAATGGGGCCCAAATTTCAAAGACACTAAAGAAATAGGAAGGGACACCCTGATACCAAAATTGTAGGTTCTATCTTTATTGATTTCGGAATTATGCTCGTTTGGCCCAAATTCGATCAAAAAATTCTAGGTTGCGAACCCATGGTCCAATCTAGACCGTACACAATCCCCGCCGAAGTTTAATTATAGAAACCTAGAGTACAAATTTGATGAATATAGCGTCATAAGTTGTTGAGTTACCGTGATTTTTTATATATGTTCATTAGCTCTTGGACTGATCAAAATGTCTAGAACCCGAACTCACTGGCCGAATTCGCCCATTTGCAATCCCCGCCGTACTTTCAGTCCTAGTAACCTACAGGTGAAATTTCATCAAGATAGCTCCTTTATTTTTTGAGTTATGGTGCCTACGGACGGACATCGTTATATCGACTCAGGAGGTCACGCTGATCACAAATATATATACTTCTCCACATCTAGCTCGCTTTCTTTAGGTGCTTACAAACACCATTCCAAATTTAATATGCCCCTTTACCTATTTTATAGGTATAGGGTATAAAAACATATTCGACAATATCAAAAACAAAATTCAAAAGGAAAATAGTAACATAAAATGCTTAAAAATCAACAAACATAATGAAAAAACACTACACAAAAACCTCAGATAAGACAAATAATATACAAAATAGACTGTCAATGCGAAAAAATATATTTCGGGCAAATTGCTAGAAGACAAGAAGACAAAATAAAAAACAAAAAAGATACATAGAACAAAGCACTCCAAAATCCGGTCTCGCAGCCCACGCTTTGGAATCAAAACATTCTTTTCAATTTGATAATACCACTACAATTACAAAAGAGAATAACCGAAAAAAACGTAAACTTAATGAAAGCCTTATATGAAAACTCGAACTCTCTGCAGTAGACAAACCAATTTTTGCAGTAACTTTGGCGTTTACACTAAACAATTTTTGCCAAAATTTCAGACATCCAGCTTCCATAGGTATAGAGTAATGCTCATATGAAATATGAAGTTGTATGGCAGCAACTCGAACCCAATGCAGTAGACCAACCACATTTTGCAGAAACTTTGGCCATAAAAATAAACTTCTTGTGGTAAAATTTCAGTGACCCAGTTTTAATAAGTACAAAGTAGTGCTCATAAAAAAAGAAGTTGTATGGCAGGTCCTATTGCATAAAAATGAATTTGCGAAAATTTCAAAATCCTGGTTCCTTTATTTTTTGAGTTATCGTGCGGACGGACGGACGAACATACATAGCTAAATCGATTTATTTTTCGATTCTGATCCGATCCATAAAGTTGAGTCTATCCGATCCATAAAGTTGAATCTATATCTTACAAACGTAATGGCAAATTTTGTATACCCTTTTAGCTAAGAGTCATACGGGTATAATAATTGATAAAATTATAATTTAGTTAATTGATCAATTTATTAACTATGAATAATAGTGAAATCAAAACTTAGAATATAATCCCAATGCATTCGAGAAAATCTGCTAAAAAGTGTGAAATATAATGTTGGATTTTCAATGTTAACGTTTAATTTTGGAAAAACATACACTGGTGAATAAGTTACTATCTTATAAAAACATAAAGGTTTTAATTTTTAAATCCTAATAACCCTTCGATGGGGAAGGTTCCCAAATTATTTATGAGCAAACTAATGAAAATTCGCGGGGATCGGCCCATCCCCTTCCTGTCTCCACCCTTCCATTTTTTTAGGTTATAGGAAATAAATTGTGAACCCCACCAAAATTTGGAATTTTATCTAGAACTAGCTAATACCGGGTGCGCGTTGCTTTGGGAGCAAGTTAACACAAAAATAACACATTGTGTAAATGTTAACTTTAAAATGTATGAAAGAAATCTTTTTAAAACGATTTTTCTAGGATTATTCTTGTAATTTTGAAATTTTCTGGAATTCAAAGCAGTACTAACTACTTTCCAAAATTGGACGTACTTTACTTGCAATAAGTTTTGTTTTGCCAATCGTAGGACCGACATGTGTTACCAAACACCAAGCCTGTTAACAGACTCAACTCCATTTTCAAGGTGCTTCAAGCATACAAAATTTGAAGTCAACCGGTCAAACCGTTTCTAATTTAGTGTAAAGTAATGAATACACTTATTAAAAACTTTTGGGCCTCAATGGGTTAACGGAGATCAACAAAATTTTTTTTTAGATTTTCTGTTTAGCCAAAGTAGTATTTCTCAAAACTGGACTATATTTGCTTCCAAAATTTTTTTGACTAACCGTCGGGTCGGCATTGGTTAACAAATTCCAAATCTGTTAATAGTGTCAACTGAATTTTCAAGCAGCATCACGTATACACAATTTGAAGTCTATTGGTCAAACCGTTTCTAATTTGGAATAATGTATTGAAAAAAACTATAAATAGTGGTTGGGCCGCAATGGGTTAATGGAGCTCACCAAAATTTTTTTTATGCTTCTTTTTAGCCAAAGCAGTATTTTGTAAAATCGGACAAAATTTGGATCCAACATTTTTTTTGGCCAAACATCGGGCCGACATGGGTTGTTATAAAAGGTGGTTGGGCCGCAATGGGTTAATGAAACTCAACAAAATTTGTTTTAGGCTTCTTTTAAACCAAAGCAGTATTTCGCAAAATCGGACAAAATTTGGACCCAAAATTAGTTTTGACCAGCCTTTAGGCCGACATGGGTTAACAATTTCCAAAACTGCTAATAGTGTCAACTCAATTCTCAAGGAGCATCACGTGTACAAAATTTGAAGTCAATTGGTCAAACCGTTTTCATTTTAGAACAAATAAGTTTAAATACTTGCACCACAGCCCCAACTAGGCAAATTTTTGGCCCACGATTTCTTTCCGTACCCAAAAACCCCTATATACAAATTTTCATGAGAATCGGCTGGGCAGTTTAAGAGTCTATTCGACACATAAAAACAAACAAACAAACAAACTTTAGCTTTCATATATTATATAGATTTTATTATCTAAGCAAAAATGGTTAAAACTGGGAGACAATCTCTTAAATTTAAAGAACCCCTTTTAAATTTAATAAAAACCTTGAACATATGCTGAAATATAATGATGCAACTTTAAATTCTAATTTTTTGTAAAAAAAAAAATTAGATCAGGTATTCAATTTACAGGTGTTTAAAAATAGCTAAATTACATTTTCAGAGCCCTTATAGCTCCTGAAAAGGGGACGTGGATAAAAAATTTTGTAAACTGACCTAGCTTAAATCGTTTAGAAGATATGTTAGACCAAAAAATTTTGCAAAAATTGAGTTTTGCATAACGTTAAATTTTTGATACCGTATGGCAATCCTATATATTTTAAAAATATATTTTTGTAAAGCCTATAAAAGCAGGTCTCTTTTACCGTTTTTTAGATTAAAAGTATAGTCAACAGAACTCTTGTTATACCAATTTAAAAGTTGCTTTTTTGGATTTTTCAGAGGCTGTAGTGTCGTCACCCTTTAAAATTAAGAAAAACCTTTGACACGTGCTGGAACATAATTAAAGAACTTTGAATTGTGTATATCATTAAAAATATCATTATTCAAGTTAAAGGTTTTTAACGAAGGACAGACGTACATGGCTATATCGACTCAGGAGGTCACGCTGATCACAAATATATATACTTTTTCATATCTAGCTCGCTTTCTTTATGTGGTTAGAAACACCATACAAAAGTTTAAATACCCCTTCACCTATTCTATAGGTATAGGGTATAAAAACATATTCGACAATATCAAAAACAAAATTCAAAAGGAAAATAGTAACATAAAAATAGCTTAAAAATCAACAAACATAATGAAAAAGCACTACACAAAAACCTAAGATAAGACAAATAATATACAAAATAGACTGTCAATGCGGAAAAATATATTTGGGACAAATTGCTAGAAGACAAGAAGACAAAACAAAAAACACAAAAGATACATAGAACAAAGCACTCCAAAATCCGGTCTCGCAGCCCAAGCTTTGGAATCAAAACATTCTTTTCAATTTGACAATACCACTACAATTACAAAAGAGAATAACCGGAAAAAACGTAAGCTTAATGAAAGCCTAACATGAAAACAAAAAATAATATATCAACGTCAAATAAGACACAGAAAAGAAGAAAAGAACTTATTTCAAATTTTTAAAGATAACATAAACACAATAAAACCATTTTTATTTAAAACTAGTTAATACCCGGTACGCGTTGCTGCGCCTCTCAATGGAGGTTTAATTGAAGTTGATGTTACTGCAAAAAGTTAACACAAAAATTACACACGGTTTACACATGTAAATTTTAAAATGTATGAAAGCAATCTTATTAAAACTATTTTTCTAGGCTTATTTTAGTAATTTTTGAAACTTTCTGTAATTCAAAGCAGTACAAACTATTTTCCAAAATTTGACTTTTTTTTTCTCCAAAAATTTTTTTTTGACCAATCGTAGGACCGACTGTTAACAGACTCAAGTCCATTTTCAAGTTGCTTCACAAATATAAAATTTGAAGTCAACCGGTCAAATCGTTTCTAATTTAGAGTTAAGTAACGCAAAAATCTATTAAAAGACACTGCGCCCCATTGGGTTAACGGAACTACACTTTCTCTTTGGGCAAAGCAGTATTGCGCAAAATTGGACGTAATTTGCTTCCAAATTTTTTTTTTGCCAATCGTCGGGCCGGCATGGGTTAGCCAATTGCAAGTCTGTTAAAAGAGTTAATTTCATTCTCAAAACGGAACACATATACAAAATTTGAAGAAAATCGGTTAGACCGTTTCTAATTTAGAGTAAAGTAACCAAAAACTTTATAAAAAGCTGTTGGGCCGCCATGGGTTAATACAACTCAATAAAATTTTTTTGTGGGCTTTCTTTTTAGCCAAAGCAGAATTTCATAAAATCGGACAAAGTTTGGACCCAAAATTTGGACAAAATTTTTGGGCCACGATTTCTTTCCGTACCCAAAAAGCTCTATATACAAATTTTCATGAAAATCGGCAGTTAGGAGTCTATTCGCTACAAACAAACAAACAAATAAACAAATTTTCGCTTTTATATAAATAGATAACAAGTAAAAAAACAGTCACTCTGATTTAGAAATATCCTACACCTATTTGGTTTAAGTTTAATGGGAAGTCCATAAGTCATTTTAAAACCATAAAAGCTTTTATTACTTTGATCGTATGACATAGCTAACGAAATTAACTTTATAATAATAAAAACATTTTCTAATTATTTTATCAATTCAAAAATATTAAAAATTCTTATTAATTTATCTATTTAAACTTAAAATAAAATTGTAAACATCAAATAAGGTCCAATTACAAAATTACATATTTAAAACTTTTTATCCAATTCAATAAAATTTTACACACATGGAGCAATTACTTTTTTTCGTGATTTTAGCTGTAGTGCATTTACTGTTGAATGATTTAGTACCCTTGATTAATTATTTCAATTTTAAATAATTTTTAATATATATAATACATAAGTGTTGGCGAGACTTTGCCAACATGTGAAAAAATATTGCACATTAAAATTATTATAAACATACTTCACACAATAAATAATTATGGCAATGCACATACCTTTAAATTTCTTAATATGCATCCCATACTCGTTGGACCTGTTTTGTTGATATGCATCCAATACACGATGTTTTCAATTTGGTACGCGTACTTGCGAAGTTGCATCGTGTATGGACAAGTTGAAAACCCATTTTGAAGGTTGAAAAGTTGGTTCGGAGAAAATCAAAAAATATTTATTTTTGTAGACTAAGTCTTTGGTTTGCATTGTGAGTTGTATTGTGTATGGACAAGTTGAGCAACTTAAATGTAATTTTTTTTTCTTTATTTTTGTATTTTTCTTTTTTGACACGAAAAAACATTGGGATATTCCGATTTGAAAAAATAATAAAACTTTATAAAGAATTAAGTAAAGCATATGAAATATATATTATAAAATTAAGTTAGAAACCTGTTTTAAAATATAGAAAAATTAACATGTCCGCGTACCAAGATCAAAACCCGGCCAAGCATTAGAAATTCAGCATATATATATGTAGTACAATTATGAAATATTTATTTTTTCTGTTTCCTTACACATAATTTTTAAAAACAGGAATATACAATTCAATATCGTAAATGTACATACTTACTACTTTCAGAACAAAATACATACCGATTTTTTAAGAAATAGTAGCAAATAGATAAGAGAACCAAAACGTTTTATTTGAATTATGAGTATAGTGTAGCATGGAATAATTCCACCGGCTGTCAATGGCTATTTTTGTGTAAGACAAGAGTACAATTTTATTTAAATTTACTCCCATTTGATACGATTTTAGTCTTACACAATAAAAACAGATCATCGTATAATTTTTTTGTCATTTATAAAACGTCAAATTTTGGTACTGCTCTACGAGTATATACATAAATTTGACAGTTGCGAATCAAAAATAATGTTTTTTTTATTATATCCTACACCTATAGAATAGGTAAAAGGGTATATTAACTTTGGTATGGTATTTCTAACCACCTAAAGGAAGCGATCTAGATATGGGAAAGTATATATATTTGTGACCAGCGTGACCTCCTGAGTCGATATAGCCATGTCCGTCCATCCGTCCGTCCGGCTGTAGACACGATAACTCAAAAAAAAAAAAAGAGCTAACCTGATGAAATTTTAAATGTAGGTTACTAGGACTGAAAGTACGGCGGGGATTGCATATGGGTGAATCGGCCCATGGGTTCGGATTCTGGACTTTTTAATCGATCGAAGGGCTAACGAACATATATAAAAAATCACGATAACTTAACAACTAATGACGCTATCTTTATCAAATTTGTGCTGTAGGTTAATAGTAATGAAACTACTTCGGGGATTGCGTAAGTTCGGGATTGGACCATGGGTTCGGAACCTAGAACTTTTTGATTGAATTTAGGTCAAACGAGCATAATTCCAAAAGCAATGCAGATAGAACCTTCAAATTTGGTATCGTGGTTTCCTTTCCTATTTCCTTAGTGTCCCTGAAATTTAAGCCCCATTCGAGTAGTGGGTCGGGGACCAGCCACACATTTCCGAAGACCTTAAAGCATATCTTTAAAATTAATAAATATAGCAACTTGAAAAAATGTAGAAGCTTCAAATTTGGCACATGGGTGTTCGTTATTATAATTGGAGTAGCGGTTCAGTACCCTCCTTAGACCTCCAAAGCTTTAAAAGGTTATAATCGAAATTAATAAAACTAGTAACTTAAAATTAAGATAGAACGTTCCAATTGTCTACAAGGGTTAACTTGTATTGAGTTAAAGTATGACGGGGACTGCATATGGACAAAATCGTACCATGGTTTCGGGTTCTGGAACCCTTGAAAAGTTCAAGGGCTAACAAACATATATCTTAAAAACAACATATCTCAAAAAGTAACGCCGCTATTTTGATGAAATTTAAAACTCTAGGTTACTAGTAATGAAAGTACCATGGGAATTTGTTCTGGTCGAGTTTGGTCAATGAGTTTGGATTCTAGAAGCTTTTGATCGATTTCAGGCCGAACGAGTATAATTTCGAAGCCAAATAATATATTTCCTATTTCCTATGTGTCCCCGAAATTTAGACTTAATTGTAGTGGTTCAGCTATGTTCAAAGGTACTTGCTGCATTTATGTAAAATTTATTTTTATATTTAAATGAATTATATGAAAAGGTCTAAATTTGTAATTGTATTTTAGAAATACATTTATTGCATGTTTTGCGTTTATAAGCTTTTCTATTATTAACCATTTAAAATAATTGCAATTTTGAAAAATTTGGATTATTAAATATATTATGCTTTGATTAGCTTTTTATCACAAAATTTAATAATTAGAAATTTTCCATTTTGTAATTGAATTGGAATAAATATATTTTCATTTATTTCAAGTTTTTTTGTTTTTTAATATTTTTAAATAGATAAATTAGTATGAATTTGTAATATTTTTTAATAGATAGTGTAATTAGAAAATGTTTTTAGTATTATAAAGTTAGTTTTGTTAGCTATGTCTTACGATCAAATTAATAACAGGTTTTATGTTGTTAAAATGATAGAAATAGAATTATAGAAATGATTTTGAATACCGTAGATATTTTCCGTTCTGTCAATAATTTAAATAAATTATATAAAACAAATTTTTTTTTAATGTATACTTTTATTAAAGTTGTACTACCCCCTAAAATTTAGAAAATAAAAAATTTAAGGTAGATATTTATATAAAATTATTAAATACAATATTTAATTTGACAATTTCCAAGTTGGATCCACTTAATTAATAGTTACAATCGGTTTATCTTTAACTAATCATAATTTATTAAAATATCATTTTAGTAAATATATCTAAAATAATTTAAATTTTATAACAGAAGACAAAAATATCATTAAAAAGCATTATAAGTACCTACTTGATAAAATGTTTATCTAACTATCTAGTTTGTTAAACAAAAAATGTTTTATTAGGTATCTTTAAGCCTGAATACATTTTTGCACATTTTACATATATATGTATGTTTGTACATACCTAGTTCTTTGTTTATGGCCTTTTATAATATTTCTTCATACATATACATACATATCCATATACAACAAAAAAAAAATACGTACTCGTTTATTCATATAAGAATATTATCTTATTTATTATCTATAATATATACATACATATACATATATTCCATATTAATACAAAATCATTTCGTAACCTTTACATTTTGTACTACGCAGATTATGCTTCGATTCTAATATACATACAGAAAAATAAACAAAAACAAATGAGTGATAAATTTTTGTTGTTGCGCTTTGAAAATTTGAAGATGAATAAGTTATCGTTAATAGTGTATAAATTTTAAATTAATGAACCAAAAATGTACGGACTGACTTAAATATACAAAACTTTATTTAAATATTTGTCGAAGTATTAAAAATTTTTCTAAAGTAACTCGGTATTACAAAGTACTAGCTAATGCTAAAAGAGATAAAATACTTTAGCAAAAATGCCTAAAAAAACCTGTGCAATTGCACAGGGGCCCTACTAGTAATTTTTAAATTTATTCTCTTAATTTACTTATTTTTTAATGTTTTATATAATTAAACTCAAAGTTATTCGAAAGAAATATTAATTTTTTATAATATAAATATAAAATTTTGTATAATTTGATGGTTTTTATTGTAAATTAAAACCATTAACGCTTACATTAGCTTTTCACCACAAAATTTAATAATCAAAATATGCAGTAAATATTATATTTCTAAAATACAATGAGAAATTTAGAACTTTTCTTATAGTTTATTTATATATAAAAATAAATTTTACAACTTAAGTATCGTACACAATTTCTTAATTATATATTACCTATGGTAATATTTCAATAAAATATAGATATGATGTAATAAAAATTAAAAAAAAAAAAATTACGTCGTTTATTAAAAAAATATTTTGTTTTTAATTTATAAAATAAAATACATAATATGTTTTATAGTTAAATTCTGAGCCCTTTAAAAATATAAAAGTGCTAAATAAGAATGAAAATAGGAAAGACCATAGGTATATCAAATTTAAAGTTTCTATGTTAATTAATTTCGAATATATGCTTTAATGTTTTGGGAGCAGTAGAGGTGGTACGCAAAACCGCTATTGCAATCCATACAAAATTTCTCGTACAAAAAACAAATAAGAAGAAACGCCTGTGCCCCAAATATAAAGTTCTATTTTCTTTGGTTTCGAAATTATACTCGTTTGGACTCAATTCGATCATAAGCTTCTGGAATCCTAGCTCATTGCCCGAACCCGACCAGAGCCAATTTCCATGTCACTTTCATTACTAGTAACCTAGAATTTCATCAAAATAGCGTCATTAGTTTTTGAGTTATGGTAGTTTAAAGATATATGTTTGTTAGCCCTTGAACTTTTCAAAGGTACCAGAACCCGAAACTATGGTACGATTTCGCCCATATGCAGTCCCGTCATACTTTCATTACAATTTAACCATTATACACAATTGAAACGTTCTATATTAATATATAGTAGGTAACTATTTTTTTAATTTCGTTGATAAGTTTTTAAACCTTGGGAGGTCTAAGAGAGTTACCTGAACCACTCTCCAATTGATCATACATTAAGGGAGCACATAGAAAATAGTAAAGAGCACCCTTGTGCTAAATTTGAAGCTTCTACATTCGTTTGAAGTTACTTTTTTCATTATTTTCAAATATATGCTTTAAGGTCTTCGAAACTACGTGGATGGTCTATGGCCCACTACTCCAATTGGTTTCAACTTTCGAGGACACTGAGGGAAAAGGACAAAAGGACACCCTGATACCAAATTTAGAGGTTCTAACTTCTTTGGATTCGGAATAATGCTCGTTTGGCCTAAATTCGATGAAAAAGTTCCACGATAAGAACCAATGGTCGGATTTCGCCTAAATGTAGTCCGCGCCGTTTTTTCAATATAAGTGAACCATTGTACACATTGGAACGTTCTATCTTATTTTTAAGATACTTTTTTTATTAATTTCAATGAATGCTTTAATGTCTTCAAAACTCTGTGAATGGTCCCCGACCCACAACTCGAATTGGTCCTAAATTTTAAGGACTCTAAGCACATAGGAAGAGAAACATTGATACCTTGCTTGTTTGGCCTGAATTCGATCACAAGGTCGGCTGTCCCAAGCAAAAACACAGTAATTGATTCAAGTATACTTTCGAGAAATTAAGCAAAACACTAAATTTTGAAGCCTCACAACATCTTTTAAAAATTTGTGGTCTATGTAATTTTTTCTTATAAATTGAATGAGTATGCTTCTTTTTAATACCATTTCGATTCGATTACTCTTAATTTTGGGTAATTCCGAAAAGCTTTTTTGTTTTAAATGGGTATTATTGAAAATTTAAGCGAAGAAAACCAGGTAAAAACACAGTATTTGAATTTACTGTGTTTTTAAAGTAGAGCAAGTATTAATTTAATAATTAAATCTCAAAACAAAAACACAGTAGGTATTGCCTTTTACACTAAACAAAAAAATTCCATTTGAAAACACAAATTAAAACTAGACAAAAATAATTCATCTGAAAATAAAAACTTAACAAAAATAATTCAGTCTTATCTACTAAGAAATTATAAAAAATAATTAATTATAAAAAATGTAATTTAGATTAATTTGTACAAAATATTATGTAATTTGTTATTCTTCCACGTTATTCGTGTCAAAAGTAACTAAGTCTTTTGATGTTTCAGACTCATTTAGATTATTCCAAAATGAGCGCCTATTAACTGGCATTAATTGAACAAGCTCTTTGATTATTGTTTCCTTTTTTTTTCTGCACACCACGGTGTTCGATTAAGCATGGAACGTTGTTTATATTTTCTTTTTTCTTTAGAAACTCCAGTAACTTGAAATTTTCATCGAAATCGTTTTTATATTCAATTGTTCGGCATCCTTTTGTAAATTTTACTTCCACCAAATTGCACAATTTAAAATTTGTCATGGAATCTTCAATATTTTTCTTTTTCATTAAAGACCGTTTACCTGACTTCCATTGATGAAACTGTTCCAATTTTAAAATTCGTAAATTTTTACGTGAACTTTCTATTACCTCGCATAGCTCTTGGAAATTATAAATATTTCGCTTCCTGTCTATTTTTTTTTTCAATGTTCCCATGTACTCCATCAGCACTCATATGGGTTTGACCTTTAGTAAGGAATTTAAAGCGAACTTCATCTGGACCGTTTGGTTGGTTTACAATATTAACCAGCGCAGAGAAAATCACCCAGTTTTTGTTTTGCGCTGTACAATTTATTACATTAAAAATAGAGTACAAAAAATAGAGTACAAAAAACAAGTAAACATTGAAAAAAGAGAATTAAAAAAAAAACAATTTAATTTTGTTAGTTACTGTGTTTTTGCTTGGGACAGTCGCTTTGTGATTAGTAAGTACAAACACCAAATTAGAACAAAGTAACTCATTGCAATTACTGTGTTTTAATTTGGGATTGGTTTGTTACTGTGTTTTGAACTAGGAATCGTGATCTAAACAATGCACTTACTGTGTTTTGGAAGCATCATTTTTACTCACTGAGGGTTCAGATCGTAAAAGTGACAATGTACCATGTTAGGAAACAACATAGTAAGTCCATTTTTGCTCTTAACTCGAATTTGATCATATTGTTAGTTACTGTGTTTTTGCTTGGTACAGCCGAGGTTCTAGGATCTGGTTCCATCTCGACCGCACGCAATTTCCACCATAATCTCATTACTAGTAACCTACAGCACAAGTTACATGAAGGTAGCGCCATTAGTTATTGAGGTATACTGTTTTTTTTTATATTTTCGTTAGCTCTTAGAACGATTAAAAGGTCCTTATTTTTTTCGAACAGTGCCGACCATTGTTGTTATCCGCAATAAAAAATCTTTTGCAAGTGGAATACTTGTAAATCAATTGCCTATCGTAATATTTCGTTCAGAATGTAGTAAGTGAGAAGTAATTCTGTTTACAACTTCATAAGGTTTGTTCCGGGAGGTTGTGTACCATAATAAACTTCTAAGCGTAAAGTGTAATATGTGCATGCATCAACAGCAGAAAATATTTTGATTTCATATTTTGCTGGTTTTTTTGGTACCGTAAAGTTCTGAATACAGTACCCGGGTACTCTAATTGGAAAATGGCAATATTCTGAAAAAATAATAAATCCAAATAGTATACCCGGGTACACTAATTAGTTTTCTATACCCAGGTACACTATTCGGAACAAAAAAAAATTATATAAGATAGGGAATGTATTATGGAAAATAAAATTAAACCAATTAGTATAATTCACAAAACAAAATAACTATATTACTTATTCAAAATAAAAAAATATATATACATAGCTTATTAATAATAAAAAAAATCTGCAAATATACATTAATTCATTAATAATAAAGATATAGTCTGATTAAATTTTTTAAATAATTTTTTAAACTATTACATATTAGCCATTTAAACCAATTCGAAAAGCTTGGTTATACACAGGATCAACTTCACTGGAAGTTTCGCTGATATATTCATCATCACCAGAAGAAGTCTGACTATCTATCAATTACACGTTCAATCAATTACACGTTCATCAATAGTTTCTATATCATCATCAAAATTCGCTAAGTTTGCATTAGCTTCATCAACCCCGACCAGCTCATAAGTTGTATTATTTGGTTCGGTTTGGATTTCAGAAATATTTGATTAATGTATGTCCCCGCAAGATTTAAGAATGTTTTGAAGGCGACATTTAATTTTTCCAAACATATTTCTTTTCCAAACTCTCCAACTCCGCAACACTCAAATGACCTTTCAATGATTTCTGGCGAAATTTGTTTTAAAGCTGAAGATGTAAAATCAACAATTTTATATTTTTATAATTTATAATTTTTATTAAAACAGTCAAAACATAATTCCATTATAAAGTTCGAAATTTATTTGCGAAAAAACAAATCCAATTAGTGTACCCGGGGTACTGTAATTGGAAAAATGTTCCAATTAGTGTACCCGGGGTACTTTATTCGGGGGGGGTACTGTATTCAGAACTTTACGGTATGTATTGTTTAAATGAGCATCTACCACGAAAACTATTCAATTTCTCATCTACTGTAACGTTCCAATGATATACCCAACTTTTTTGGCAATTTTGGTTGAATTTTTCAAAAATTTCTCTCATTATAGATAGCTGGCACTTTCGATAGTTCTACGCTCAGCTTGACCACAACGATAACATACGTTATCAAAACGAAGACAACAAATTAAAATATGAACCAATTATAGCTCATGGTTGCAATAAATATCTTCAAACCAGTAAGCTTGCCACAAATCTTTAACAATTGTACGCGATGATTTGTGGAATCCTGCAATATACAATAAACCCAACAATGCCATTATTTCTATTATATTGGTCGGTAAAGCGTCTCGTTGTCGTTGGTATTTTCGTTGTTTTCAATATAACGATTATTGCACTCAACTATTTTTCCAACAAATGAAAATAATAACTCCTATGATTCTACAGATATTTTCGCATTCTTTGATACTTGAGGCAACTTTGCTTTATTTTGAAATATGTTTTTCGTACAATACTTTACATTTGATCTAAATGGAATATTTTTCCACAAAGTTGTCTCATCTCTTCCATAAATATTCACTGAATCAAAATCAAGGTTTCCTGTAAAGATTGATTCTTCATTGACATCCTGTTCTGTATCCGTAGACTGATTACTTTCATTTTCATAATTTTCGTCTCGTCCAATCGGCTCTTCACTATTATCTGGTATAATTTCCAGCCATTCTTCAATTTATTTTTGTTGTCTATTTATTTGATCCATTTTTCTGGAGAAGGTATCTAAATAATACATATTTTATAAATTGCACTTACATATTATTATACAATTAAAATAGTATATATTTCTGGAGATTATTGTATATGTATGTATTGTAAAAATTTTCTCATTTTAATTTCAATTATTCAATGATAAAATATAAAGGTAATTTATCAAATTTAAAAATTAATTTTGAATTCTTAAAATAACTATAATCTATTGTTTTATATTCGAAATGGGTTTTATAATATGAAAATTTAAATCATTTTAAGAATTTCTGTGTTAAAATTTACACTATTAGTTCTATTCAAAATCAATCGATTTTTTTCCGTATTCTATATTTTACTTAGTCAGTAATAAAATAATTTTTCCAATACTAATTTTTTGTACATTCAATAATATTATTTAATTAAAAATATTTTAATTCACATACATACGAGGGTTGTCTGAAAAGTCGGTGAAAAATGAAACAAAGGATTAAGTTATTGACCAGAAAACATTTTATTTTTCAACATAGTCTCCTTTTAGCTCGATACAATACGTCCAACGATATTCCAATTTCTTTAAGTTATCTGCGTAGTACAATTTGCCGAAGTCTGCAAAATAGGCCTCTGTTTCAACTATAACTTCAGAATTCGATGTGAATTTTTTTTCCAGCGAGCCATTTCTTCATATTTGGAAACAGGAAAAAGTCACTGGGGACCAAATATGGAAAATATGGTGGATGGGAAAGCAATTCATAAAGTAATTCCAATGATTTTGCTGTCGCGATTACCGATGAATATGCATTGTCATGATCAAACAGAACTTTTTTCTTTGCCAAATTGACGAGGTCGTTTTTCTTTGATTTCATTGTTCAGCTGGTCCAATATCGCTACATAATATTCTCCTTTAATCGATTTACATTTTTCAAGATAGTCGATTAAGATTATTCCATGTGCATCCCAGAAAACAGTAGCAATAACCTTTCCTGCCGAGGGAACCGTCTTTGCCTTCTTTGGTGCACTTCCACCAGCTTCTACCCATTGTTTTGACTAAGCTTTTGTCTCTGGTGTGTAATGGTGAATCTATGTTTTATCAACAGCTATGAATCGACGTCAAAATTCCTCTGGATTGCGTTGAAACTAGGCCAAAGACTCCGTTGAAGTCGTCACACGAACTCGTTTTTGGTCAGCTATTAGCAAACGCTGCACCCATCTCGCCGAAAGCTTCACATATCCAAAACTTCATGTAAGATGTTACATAAACGTTCTTTTGAGATGTCAGCTATCTCACACACCTTCACTCGAAGGCCGTTTAGAACGATATCATAGATTTTATTGATAATTTCTTCAGTTGAGACTTCCTTTGGACGACCACTGAGTGACGCATCACTTGTGCTTGTAAGACCACAACGAAAGTAAAGTCAGTAAATCACTTCTGAATTATTTCATACGTCGACGAAGAGTCCCCATAATATATTTTTCAAGTTTGGTTTTGGTTTCTGATATTGTTTTCTTTCTTAAAAAATAATGTTTTATTTACAAACGAAATTCACTTTTTTCCATGTTGAAGAAAAATACAATCTTCTACTACTTCAAAGAGCTGTCAAAACTAAACTAGTGAAAAAATACTAAACTAGTGAAAAAATGTTTGTAAAAATTTTTATAACATCTTTTGAAGGTTGCCACAAGTAAAAACGAGTATCGTTTTGCCAATACCAACGCCATCTTGGATTTATCACTAACTTTTCAGACAACCCTCGTACAAATGCGACAAATTGGAGAACTATGAACTTCAACAAAACTTATACGACTGATGAATAACAATAATAAAATTAATTTTGAAAAATAAAATAAGGAATTTCCCAATTTAAAACGTACAAATTAAAAAAATAACAAAGAAATTCAAATATACAACATTACTCGTGTTGGGTATACTTGACCAAAAATACAAAGCACCATTATCGCGCCAGGTCTAAGAGACCCAGACAGGTTTTAGAAAATCAATGAGCAAATGACAGTTAACGTTTCAGATAATATTAAAACTCAACTATTATTAAAATGGAGGCAATAACTCTTCACAAAACAAATTATACGCTTTTAAAATCGGTTTGGGTCTAAAGGACCCTTACGCGAGTACTGTAGGGTTAATAAAATGATATTTACAAATTCAATGTTCCACCCAATATATAATATTTGGCGGTACACTGTTACTTATGACTTATTTAATGAATAACTTTTTTCTTTCTGGTTTTTTTAACCTCGGCATTCATTAAAATTTAGACTTTAGTTTGCACATAAGCTGACATTAAGTTTTATAGCTTATTTTTTTCAAATGGTGCTAATTGCTTGCTTCGATTTAATGTGCCCTTTTAAGAGCGTTTTCTATTTTAGGTTTCAGCGTCCTTAGTTATACTCAGATTTTGGATTTAAGCTGTAGGATGGTTTTAGGATTATTAGCACACACCTTACTTTTTAAGTAGTCTCAAATGTGGTCCATTTAAAATTAGAAAAACGCGATATTGTTCGACCGCCAAAAATTTAGCGAATGAGACGCATGTCTATGACCTGTCTGAGTTGTTGCTCCATCTTGTTGGCACTACTATTCTGAATAGTTCTTTTCCAATGGCCTAAATAAATTCCTGTTCGTTTTCGAAAAAATATGGTCCAATAATCCTTTCTGAAGTTTTTACTCATGAAGGAAAATTCAATATGATTTTTTTTTTTTTTTTTCTTTTTTTGTCTTGGGGTAAGGATGGTGGAAATCGCCGAAAGATACTGAGCGCAACCACAGTTATGTGTGACTTTAACACACTAAAAACACCCGCCATGTTTTAAAATATTAAAACTAGTCTTAGAGACTAACCATTAATTTTGCGCTAACTTTTTATGATCTACTGGAATTACAGACCTCCGTTAAGGTGATTTGAATTTATCGCTAGTTGGAGGGGCCTAGTTCTTTTAAGCCTTCTATTGACATTTGAAAATAGAAGTTTTGACGCTTCTATGTTTATGTGACCTTCTAAGTGAGTCTTATGTTTTATGGCAAATTTTTTTATTTCATCGCTAACAATAGGAATTTATAGATCCCTATTTAAGTCGGAACTTCGTACGTACCAGGGAGCACTCACCATGTTACGTAGCACTTTGCTTTGAAATGTTTGAGTTCTCTGAATATGTGTTCGTTTGGCACACCCCCAAAGTTGTACGCCGTACAACCAGATAGGCTTTATTATTTGGTTATATAACAAAATTTTGTACTCTATTGGCAATTTAGATGGGATGTTGATGGGAAAGCAATTCATAAAGTAATTCCACTAATTTTGCTGTCGCGATTGCCGATGAATGTGCATTGTCATGATCAAACAGAACTTTTTTCTTTGCCAAATTGACGAGGTCGTTTTTCTTTGATTTCATTGTTCAGCTAGTCCAATAACGCTACATAATATTCTCCTTTTATCGATTTTCATTTTTCAAGATAGTCGATTAAGATTATTCCATGTGCATCCCAGAAAACAGTAGCAATAACCTTTCCTGCCGAGGGAACCGTCTTTGCCTTCTTTGGTGCACTTCCACCAGCTTCTACCCATTGTTTTGACTAAGCTTTTGTCTCTGGTGTGTAATGGTGAATCTATGTTTTATCAACAGCTATGAATCGACGTCAAAATTCCTCTGGATTGCGTTGAAACTAGGCCAAAGACTCCGTTGAAGTCGTCACACGAACTCGTTTTTGGTCAACTGTTAGCAAACGCTGCACCCATCTCGCCGAAAGCTTTCTCATATCCAAAACTTCATGTAAGATGTTACCTAAACGTTCCTTTGAGATGTCAGCTATCTCACGTACCTTCACTCGACGGCCGTTTAGAACGATATCATAGATTTTATTGATCATTTCTTCAGTTGTGACCTCCTTTGGACGACCACTGAGTGGCGCATCACTTGTGCTTGTACGACCACAACGAACGTATAGTCAGTAAACCACTTCTGAATTATTCCATACGACGACGAAGAGTACCGATAATATTTTTATACCCTACACCTATAGAATAGGTAAAGAAGTATATTGATTTTGGTATGGTGTTTGTAACCACTTAAAGGAAGCGAGCTAGATATGGAAAAGTAAATATATTTGTGATCAGCGTGACCGCCTTAGTCGATATAGCCATGTTCTTCCGTCCGTCCGTCCGTAGGCACGACAACTCAAAAAATAAGGGAGCTATCTTGATGAAATTTTAACTGTAGGTTACTAGGACTGAAAGTACGGCGGGGATTTCATATGAGCGAAATCGGCCATTGGGTTCGGATCCTGGACATTTTAATCGATCGAAGGACTAAAGAACATATATAAAAAATCACGATAACTCAACAACTAATGACGCTATCTTCATCAAATTTGTGCTGTAGGTGACTTGTAATGAAACTACGGCGGTGATTACGTACGGTCGAATTTGGATCATGGGTTCGGAACCTAGAGCTTTTTGATCGAATTTAGGCCAAACTAGCATAATTCCGAAACCGATCAAGATAGAACCTTAAAATTTGGTATCAAGGTGTCCCTTCCTTTTTCCTAAGTCTCTTGGAAAATTGTGCCCCATTGGAGTGGTGGGTCGGGGACCAGCCATTCAGTTCCGAGGACGTTAAAGCATATATTCGAAATTAATAAAGATAGTAGCTTGAATGTAGAAGCTTCAAATTTGGCCCAGGGTGTTATTTACTATTTCTTGCGTGCCCCCCTAGTTTGGGATCAATTGGAGTGGTGGTTCAGTACTTCTCTTAGACCCCTAATGTGAAAAAGCTTGTATATTAGGTGTAAAAGCTTAATAGATAGTGTAATTAAAAAATGTTTTTAGTATTATAAAGTTAATTTGGTTAGCTATGTCTTACGATCAAATTAATAACAGCTTTTATTGTGTTAAAATGACTTATGGATATGTCCTTAAATTTGAACCAAATAGGTGTAGGGTATTTCTAAGTCGGTTGCACCGACTGACTGTTTCTTTACTTGTTAAGATATATGTTTGTTAGTCCTTGAACTTGTCAAGGGTTCCAGAACCCGAAACCATGGTACGATTTCTCCCATATGCAGTCCCGTCATACTTTCAATACTAGTTAATCCTTGTATACAATTGGAACGTTCTATCTTAATTTTAAGTTACTAGTTTTATTAATTTCGATGATAAGATTTTACACATTTGGGGGTTCTAAGTGAGGTCCTGAACCACCAGTCCAAATGATCCCAAAGTAGGGGGGGCACGGAAGAAATAGTAAAGAACACCCTGGGCCTAATTTGAAGCTTCAACATTTGTTTCAAGTTACTATTTTTATTAATTTCGAAAATATGCTTTAAGGTCTCGGAACTGAGTGGCTGGTCCCCGACCCACTAGTCCAGTGGGGCCCAAATTTCAAAGACACTTACGCAATAGGAAGGGACACCCTGATACCAAATTTGGAGGTTATATCTTCATTGGTTTCGGAATTACGCTCGTTTGGCCTAAATTCGATCAAAAAGTTCTCAGTTCCGAACCCATGGTCCAATCCTGACCTTACGCAATCCCCGAGGTAGTTTCATTACTAGTAACCTACAGCACAAATTTGATGAAGATAGCGTCATTAGTTGTTGAGTTATCGTTTTTATATATGTTCGTTAGCCCTTCGATCAATTAAAAGGTCCAGAATCCGAACCCATGGGCCGATTTCGCCCATATGCAATCCCCGCCATACATTCAGTCCTAGTAATCTACAGTTAAAATTTCATCAAAATAGCTCCATTATTTTTTGAGTTATCATGCCTACGGACGGACGGACGGACGGACAGACGGGCGGACGGACATGGCTATATCGACTCAGGTGGTCACGCTGATCACAAATATATATACTTTTTCATTTCTAGCTCGCTTCTTTTAGATGGTTACAAACACCATACCAAAGTTAATATACTCCTTTACCTATTCTATAGGTGTAGGGTATAAAAACACCATAACTCAAAAAATAATGCTGGTATTTTGATGAAATTTAAACTCTAGGTTACTAGTAATGAAAGTACCATCGCAATTGTTTGTGGTCGAGTTTAATTTTGAAGCCAAAGAATATATTTCCTATGTCCTATGTGTCTCCGAAATCTAGACTTAATTGTAGTGGTTCAGCTATGCAAAGGTACTTACTGCGTGTATGTAAAATTTATTTTTATATTTAAAGAAATTATACGAAAAGTTCAAAATTTGTAATTGTCGAGGGTTTTTATTTTAGAAGTACATTTATTGCATATTTTGCGTTCAAAAGTTTTTCTATTAGGTATAATATAAACTAACCATTTAAAATAATTGCAATTTTTAAAAATTTGGATTATTAAATATATTATGCTTTGATTATCTTCTTATCACAAAATTTAATAATTAGCATTTTTTCATTTTGTAATTGAATTGGAATAAATATATTTTCATTTATTTCAAGTTTGTTTATTTTCTAATATTTTTAAATAGATAAATTAGTAAGAATTTGTAATATTTTTTAATAGATAGTGTAATTAGAAAATGTTTTTAGTATTATAAAGTTAAATATCTATGGTTAGCTATGTCTTACGATCAAATTAATAACAGCTTTTATGATGTTAAAATGACTTATGGATATGTCCTTAAATTTAACCAAATAGGTGTAGGGTAATTCTAAGTCGGCTGCAACGACTGACTGTTTCTTTACTTGTTCAAGTTTTGTTTTGGTTTCTGATATTGTTTTCTTTCTCAAAAAATAATGTTTTATTAACAAACGAAATTCACTTTTTTCCATGTTGAAGAAAAATACAATCTTCTACTACTTCAAAGAGCTGTCAAAACTAAACTAGTGAAAAAATGTTTGTAAAAATTTTTATAGCATCTTTTGAAGGTTGGCACATGTAAAAACGAGTATCGTTTTGCCAATATCAACGCCATCATGGATTTATCACTGACTTTTCAGACAACCCTCGTATAAATGCGACGAATTGGAGAACTAACTTCAATGAAACTTATACGACTGATGAATAACAAAAATAAAATTAATTTTGTAAAATTTTTTTCAAATGGTGCTAATTGCTTGCTTCGATTTAATGTGCCCTTTTAAGAGCTTTTTCTATTTTAGGTTTCAGCGTCCTTAGTTATACTCAGATTTTGGATTTAAGCTGTAGGATGGTTCTAGGATTATTAGCACATACCTTACTTTTTAAGTAGTCTCAAATGTGGTCCAGTTACAATTAGAAAAACGCGATATTGTTCGACCGCCAAAAATTTAGCGAATGAGACGCATGTCTATGACCTGTCTGAGTTGTTGCTCCATCTTGGCACCACTATTCTGAATAGTTCTTTTCCAATGGCCTAAATAAATTGCTGTTCGTTTTCGAAAAAATATGGTCCAATAATCCTTTCTGAAGTTTTTACTCATGAAGGAAAATTCAATATGATCTAAAAGAAAAAATGTATTCTTTAATTAAATCATAACATTACTTATATGCCACCCTGTATAATAAAATAATTATCTTGAGTAATAAAAAGTTCAGGTAAAAAATTCGTTATAATTCTAATTTAAAATTATTAAAACATATAACAAATGGAATTTCATCTTTGTGTAACTAAAAGATTTTTATATATTTAAGGCCAAGTGCTTGTACCATATCATGCATTAGTATTATTATGTGGAGCACCTTGATTCATTGTTACGACATCTATTAATTGTATAGCCAGATAATTTGGGTGGTAGCTAAAGAGTTAGCACTTAAAATAAAGAAAAAAAAAATAAAAAAGTTCCCAAAATTGCAATAACGCCAATAAGTTCTTATTAAAAATTGTATTATTTTTGTTTATTATTATTGTTTCAAAATATTTTTTAAAAAATTTTAAGTTTTTAAATTAAAATATCTTCTAATAAAATTTATTAAAACTTATGCGGCAGTTGTAGTGATAACTTCTGCACAATTTTTCGTTTTGGTTGCATTCCGTATCACGGTACTCTTTTTTTAAATCGTTCTCGTATTGGGAACCACTTGAACTGTAAAAAAAATTATATAAATTATTAAAAGAAAATGTGTTGTCATGGAATATTTTAATATTGTATTTTAGTCTATTTATTAAAGTAAAATTATCTTATTATGAAACTTAAACTCTTGTTATAAAAATTAAATTCTTGGTATGATATGATAATACTCGTACTTATAACTTTAAAAAATTCTTCTACTCTTGGTATAAGAATGAATAATTTTAATATGGAGAAATTTAATTTAAGAAAGGTTAAGAGATCTTGTAGCTTTGGTAAAAATGTTTAGAAAATATATTGAAAACGACTACAAATGTAAACAAAAAAGGATTAAATATTAAAAGGATGTTCTAATTGTGGGCAATCAGAAGAAGTTGAAGGAAGCAGCAACGGTGCTTTTATACAAAACAATGTATTTTTAAGACCCAGTAATTTTATCAAAAAGCACTTAAATAAAAAAATCGTAGAATGAATTCCTGTTTTCTAATCGGTAGAGCCCCACAATGTCGGAAGGGACACCCTGATACCAAATTTAGAGGTTCCAACTTCTTTGAATACAAAAAAATTTTTTCAAAAAAGTTCAGTTCACAATACTTTCACTTAACATTTTTTGTTTTCTTAAAATTTTTTTTTAACAAAACTATTGTGAATTGAACTTCCATTATAACGGGAAAATGTTGAGAACAAATATGTTGAATGTTAGGCAACAAAGGAATTATGGATCTTATATTTTACACAGCTTTAATTATTATATTTATTTTTTACATTTCTTTTTTCATTTTTCTCTTACTTATTATACAATAAAAAAAAACCAAAATTTTCCTTCTTCTAAATAACACTAAACATTCACTAATTTAAAATTTTGCTTGCTTATACAATTGCTTATATATAATGACACTTAAATTTTTTTAATTATTTACAATTATATTATTATTATTATATGTTAGGCCGGTACGATTTAAATATTATTATCTATTTGCTTTTTTATTATTGTTACATATTAACCCGATGCGATTTACTTAAAACTTACTTTATATCACTATTTAAATTAATTTATTGCTCTAATTAATAACTCGTATTTCTTTAAATATGTGTTTATCGACCACATTGAATACTAGAACTAAAAATATTTAGAATTTCATTGATAATAATACTGCTATTTCATTCTCTCCCATATTTTACAAAACGTGTTTAGAAGATTTAAATATTTTAAACACTTAGAATGCTATTTAATACTCTTCTATTTCTTTGCAATTCTTGCATCTTATATTTTAACATGATTAATGTAAATGGTAACTGTTCATATTGATGATGAAATTAGAATAAAGCATAGTACAGGGTCGTAGCAAAATATTATAATGAGTTGTAAAAGAAACTTTAATATCCATAGTTTACGTAATAAGCTATAAGATATCGAATCGTTAATAGCTCCATAGGATTGCGACTTTCACGTTGTTGTTCTTACTGAAATCTGGCTCAAAGTAGAAGAGAATAAATTTTTTAATTTGCCAGGATTTACGGGATACTATTTCAATAAAATAAACGGATATGGTGGAGTTGCAATTTTTGTAGCCAACTCTATTAATAGTTCATTATCATTTGAAGAATAATATCTTCAATTGAGCTTCTTAGTAGTCAAACTATTGAAACACTATATTAATATTATAGCTTGCTATAGGTCTCATTCAACTAAATTTGATGATTTTAATAATAAAATGAATGAATTAACTCCTATATATAAACGATCGTTCATACTAGGTGACTTCAATTTAAATCTTGTAGAAGAAAATAGTAGAGATATTAGGAGTTACAATGATACCCTCTTGAGCAATGGCTGCATAATATGTAACGAAAGAACCACCGAATTTGCCACAAGGATGGGAATCATGTGCAGTGCTGTGATAAATCACTTTATAACATATTGTTAATTTACAATATCACGTTCATTTAGCAGACACTCATTTGTCGGATCATCTGATGATGTTTGTCAGCGTTCATTTGAAACCTATCAGAGAGATTTTTGAGGAATCAAAAATTAATCTAAATTATGACGAGCTTTCTCACGATCAAATTTGGAATACGTTAGCCTCGAAACTATAGATCAAACGATCATAGCTCTAGGTCAATTGACAAAAAAGTACACACGCGTCATTCCGGTGAGAAATTACAAAAAAAATATGTGGATTACGCATGAAATTATCAGTATGATGAAAATCCGGGATTCTTATTTCAAATTAAAAAAAAATACCCTGAAAATAACCGTATTACAAATTTATACAAAACTTACAGAGATAAAGTCAAGACATTAATTAAAACTGCTAAATTATCATTTTATACTAAGCAAATTTTAAAAGATCTCACTAATCCAACTAAGCTCTGGTCCGTATATAAATCTGTAATGACCAACACGAACTCAAAATCAAACAAAAATTTTATCAGAGTCGTTAATCACGAAAATAACTTTTTCTGAATCGCGAGATATTTCGGATGTTATGAATAAACGTTTTCGGATGTTATGATAACAAGTATCCTTAATAAATCCATCGGAAATATAGACTATGAATATTTAAGTAGATAACAAAAAGCATTGATAAAAACAAATTTTTTGTGTGCTTGTGTATTGACATGCAAAAAGCATTCGACTGCGTAGACCATGCACTTCTGCTTCATAAATTGTCGTGTCTCAATATTTCTGGAAGTCACATATGCGACACGCTAACCAGCACTGATTCAATTAAAAAGGGTGTACCACAAGGTTCAATATTATTTATATAACACTAAACATAACATAGGGCACGCTAGTCAGCAGCAGCAGTTTGTCTTTTATTATATTTAGATTCTTACATTTTTTCCAACATCGTATACGCCAACCCTATCTGGAGTGGAGCACCACAAGTTTATTTGAAAAAGATTGAAATGCTACAAGATTATAAATAATAAAATTAAACATAATCTTATTGTTCATCGAAACTTCGGTATACACAAATATAACACACGCAATAAATGCAATTTTTATCTATCCTTATTCAGAACTGATAGTCATTAAAACTATATTTTACCCCAAATTGGAATTTATTATATCCCCAAATTAATTATAGAGTTACTAAATAATAAATATAAATATGGATTAATAAATGAATTAATTTTTTTTTTTAATATTTTAGATTATGGTTATTAGTTATTAAGATAAGGTACATGTTAGTTATTAAGGTACATGCGTTACTTTGTAAGTTAATGGCAGAAGAGAGCTGCTTTATAGGCTTCGCAAAAATACCAAATTAAAAGTTATAGGGTTGCCATACAGTACTAAAATTTTCCATTATGCAAAACTAAATTTTTGGCCACACAATCCTTCTACACGGTTCCAGCTAGGGTCTTGGAATTTTGGGAGAAGTTGGATCACTAGAAATTAGTAAGAGTCGGTTAACAAAATTTTTTTATCACATCTCCTGTTTAGAAGCTATAAGGGCTCGAAAATTGAAATTTTTCTATTTTTAAACACCTGTAATTTGAATACCTGATCAACTTTTATTTTACAAATATACAAAATTTGAAGCATTTGATTCAAGTTTTTTAGTTTTTTAATATTTTTAAATCGATAAATTACTAAGAATTTGTAATATTTTTGAGTAGATAAAGGAATTAGAAAATGTTTTTAGTATTATAAAGTTAATTTGGTTAGATATTTCTTACGATCAAACTAATAAAATCTTTTATGGTTTTAAAATGACCTATGAACTTCCCATTAAATTTGAACAAAAAAGGTGTAGGCTATTTCTAAGTCGGTTGCAACGACTGATTGTTTCTTTACTTGTTTATATTATTACTTTGTAATTACTAAGCCTATGGATTTAAATATTCTATAATGGAATATGAAAGGCTACGTAAATAATTATCAAGAAATAGAATTATTAATAAAAAATACCTAGCCCTCACATTTTATGTTTACAAGAAACACATATTGCAAATAACACAGTGAAACCCTATTTTCCAAAACAATATCTCGGATTTTTTCACAATTTTTATTATCTTCTAATATATAAAGAAGAAAATTTGTTTGTTTGTTTGTCCAGGATTCACGTGAAAACCACTGGTCCGATTGTCACAAAATTTTAAAGGAATAATTCTGGGAGCCTGGGGGGTGACATAGGCTATATCGCATTTTTATAAGTCAACAGGTTGCGGATCCATAGCCGTTTTAAGCTTTTACGTTTTTTTGACGTCGAGTCGAAACGGTTTGACCGATTAACTTGAAATTTTGCACGAATGTTCTTCTTATTAAACGGAATTAATGTTATAAAGTTGGTTGGAATAAATTAACCCCTTTCGTCCCGGCGGGCTTCCAAAAAATTTTGTGTTTCCGATTTGTGTCCAATTTTACAGGGTGGTTTTGCAGTCAAAAAGAGAGGTTGACACAAAATTTTGTTGGGTTCGGTTAACCCATTTGGGCACGAGGGCGCAATGAAGCTTTTTCAATGTTTTTGATGTCGAGCCGAAACCGTTTGACAAATTGACTTGAAATTTTGCGCAAATGTTCCTCTTAGCAACCGAAATTAGTTGTATAAATTTGGTTCGAATAATTTAACCCATTTCGGCCTGGCGGACTTTCAAAAAATTTTGTGTTTTCGATTTGTGTCCAATTTTACAGGTTGATTTTGCAGTCTAAAGAGAGGCTGCAAAAAGTTTTAGTTAATTCGATTAACCCGTTTTCCACGACGACGCCATGAAGTTTTCTATAAATTTTATTTTCTTATACGATTAAAAGTATTTTATTGAAAATTTTGTACCAGCATTTTAATTAAAACCCACATGGTTAATTTTGTTTTGACCTGTTTGTGCGTTTTGAACAAAGATTCAATGAAATTTTCAGTTTTCTTCAAATGAAATCTAAAAATCAAAAAATTCAATTTCTTATATATAATGCTTAAAAACAGAGTATTTTAAAACAGTTTTTCCAAAAAATAAGCCTACATTTCTCTCATCAAATCATAAAAAAACGAGGAAGAGCGTATTACAACTTTCAGGTGAGTACTAAACAAAATATAAGTTGAAAAGCAAATTTTTAAATCTTTTCTAAACCATCGAATATATTTTATTCAAACGTTGGCAATTCAAGATAACTACTATTGACAAAGTATAATGACATAATGGCAAACTTAGTATCCCCATTTGACCAATAGTCATTTTAATTCAGTTAACATTATTCGCCGGGAACCTAACATCCTTAACTCTATCGTCAAGGAGCACCAAATTCTCAAGAAGCACCATGTATAGAAAAATTAGAGATAATCGTTCAAACTGTTTTTTAAAGTTTTTGTTTCGCAATCGGTTAAAGGAACTCGACAAAACATTTTTTTAAGCATTCCCCTAATTCAAAGAAGTTGTACCTACTTTCAGAAATTGGACGTAATTTACTTACAAATTTTTTTTTGAACAATCGTCGGGTTGACAGGGGTTAACAACTTCCAAGTCTGTTAGTAAATTGAACTTCATTTTCAAAGAAGAACACGTATACAAAATTTGAAGTTAATCGGTTAAATCATTTCTAATATATATAACAAAGCAACGAAAAAACCTATAAAAAGCTGTTGGGCCACGATGGGTTAACGGAACTCCACAAATATTTTTTTGTGGCTTCATTTATAAGCAAAGTAGTATTTCAAAAAATTGGCTGAAGCTTGCGTTTTTACAATTTGCAAGCTTCCGGGCAACGCCGGGTAAATCTGCTAGTAATAATATAATAATAATCTTTTATCAAATATCAAACTCTAATAATCCTAGCTGGCGACTTCAACGTTTGGAGTTCCTTATGGGCCTCATCCACTTACAATTAAAAGTGAATGAGGCCCAATTTTACTAAAAGCAAAATTATAGAAAACTTTGTCTTAAATACTAACTTAGCACTTCTGAGCAATGATGGTTCAATTCATTTCTCTACACATAATACATTCTCTAACATAGACCTAACAATTTGTTCTTCTAGACTATTACCACTCTTAAGTTGGAAAATAATTAAAGACCTTCACTATAGCGACTATTATCCAATTTTAACAAAACTAGCTTTTCCTAGCTCTAAAACATATTTATAGATTTATATACTCCAAACAGGTACGTTTTAATTGGAATCAATTTCAACAACAGTTTACCTCAATGTGAAAATATTAATAAAGAAACAGCCCTGATTCAAAAAATTATTCGCACAGCTGTAAATGACAGTATCCCACAAAATTGTAATAAAAAATTAGGTCGTAATGTACCGTGGTGTTCTGTAGAATTGAAAAATCTTCGATAACAAAAACAAAATGCCTGGAAAAAATGCTGTAAAACACAAACTTCAACAAACCTAATTGAATACAAAAGAAAAACTCCTTATTCGATAGGCAAAAAATTATAGGAAAAAACTTCCTTCAATAAAATCACGGAAACTATTAACCCCATAACCCCATAACAGAAATTTGGAATAAAGTATTAACCTCAAGCTACACTCCATTTATAGTTAAAAAAGTTAAAGTCAATAATTCTATCATCAATCATCCTCAAATAATAACGACAGGTTTTGCACAATATTTCGCAAAAACATATAAAACAGACAATTTCCCAAAACTTTTCAGAGCTCACAAACAAAAAGCTGCTTCTCTTAGAAATTAATATCCTCCTAACATAAAAGCTTAACTATTGGAATTTCAATTTAATGAATATGAACTCGAATCATGTTTAAAACCCTTAACGGCTCAACTCCAGGGATAGATAAAATTACTCATCAAATGATTAAAAACTGTCCCAACTGTCATATAAAGCAAGAATTCTTAAACCTTTCAGCAATATTTTTTGAAACCAGCATAATACCTCAAGTATTCAAAACAGCCACCATCATCTCAATTAGGAAGCCAAACAAACAAAAAGACCAATTTTCAAGCTACAGACCAATTGCATTACTATCATGCTTAGGGAAAACTCTTGAAAAAATGGTCGCCAAAAGACTAATGTGGTTCCTAACATCAACCAACTTAATAAGTCCGAATCAAGTTGGCTTTTAAGCAGAATCCTCGACAATTGATGCCCTTCTTTTCATAAATCACTTAGCATGCAAAAATTTTTCATCAAAAAACCACATATCAATACTATCAATTAACTTTGAAAAAGATTTTGACAAAGTAAGTATACATGTAGTATTGGAAAAATTACAAGATTTAAGAATAGGTTCCAAAATGTTTGGCTATATAAAAGCCTTCCTAACAAACAGACAATTTCGTTGTAGAGTAAACAACACTGCTTCTCCCACTTATCCACTCTTCAATGGAATCCCTCAAGGCTCCCCCCTTTCGGTTACATTATTTCTAATAGATTAAGAAGACATCAACAAAATCATCCAGAATGAAAACAACCACTGCATTTATGCAGATCATCTCTACATTTTTAGCAAAAAACAGAAGAACAATAAAATAACAGAACAATTTACCAAGATTTTGAAAGCAATAAACAAATGGTCAGAATTCTCAGGAGCAAAAATTTCAGTAGAAAAAAGTAAACATTTACATATCTGCAAAAAAATAAATTGTAATAAATTATTCACACAAATACAAAGCAATTAACAAAACACAGACTCCACACAGACAGTTACCAACTATACAAACAACAAAAATGAACAAATGCTACACCAGATTGCGACTAGGACAAACCAGCCTCACCCACTTGTATCTCCTCTAGGATAAGCCTCAACCCATATGTCAATTTTGCAAGAAATTTTTCATTAACGATTCAGCACATCCTTTTATGCATTCTCCAAACCCGTCGCAGAAACTTTAATAATACCAAGTAAAGAAACAGTCAGTCGGTGCAACCGACTTAGAAATACCCTACACCTATTTGGTTCAAATTTAATGGTAAATCCATAAGTCATTTTAAAACAATAAAAGCTGTTATTAGTTTGGTCGTAAAACCAAACCAAATTAACGTATAAAAACATTTTCTAATTAGACTATCTATAAAACAAGAGATGAAAAAAAACTAAGGGTTTTTAAAAAAGTACATTTTCAAAATTATATTGTATTACATGCTGAGTTTAACTTTGGAAATATTTACTTGCAAATAGTTACTGCTTACTTAGAAAATTTACTGCTAACAGTAAATTTTTTATTTTAAAGTTGTTATAGCCCTTCAATGGGGAAGGTTGCCAAATTTATCAAAGATCTAACTTCATCTAACTCCCCCCTACCCATTTTTTTTAATTTCTAGGAATTAAATTGTGAATTCCACAAAAATTTGTAATTTTACTTAGAATTATACTATCGAAGCAAAAATGAGTAAATTTGAGAGAAACTTTCTTCAATTTGAGAAACCACTTTTAAATTTAAGAAAAACCTTTAACATATGTTAAAATATAATGTTTGACCTTTAAATTTTGTATATTAATAAAAAAAAAATGGACAGGTATTCAAGTTACAGGTGCTTCATCAAAAAATTCTTCTACAAAATTATTTTTTTGCAAAAACTACCCATGGTTAAAATTTTTTTACTCTATTGCAAACGGTGTAAAAGTTTTTGTACACATACGGACGGACGGACAGAATAAAGCTATATAGGCACATTTTTACAAAAGTTTTTGAAAATGTGCTAAAAATATTACAAATTCTTACTAATTTAAACCTAAATATACGTCTTTTAAAGTTATGGTACCCGAATCCAAAATTTGTGTAATAATGAATTAAAAAGATGGAAAAAGGCACTATAATAAAAAAATTCATAGACAATAAAAACACTTGAAACACAATTTTAAAACACAATAATAAACTTTCTACTAAACAGAAAACACTTCGTTTAAATCCGTTTGCCGTTCCTTTCAACAATCATATAAAAAAAGCACATCCTACTCAAAACACAACAACTAATAGTTCTAAATACAAAAACTTTACTAGAGGAGAAACTTTAAAACCAGCTTCTTTTAATATTATTAAGAATGCTAATAAGAATAATAATAACAATGAGAATAATCATAATAATACTAATAATAATAATGACAATCATAATAATAATGAAGGTGAGAAATCTTAAATTTTGGAAGAAGGGAACGAAAATTACAAAATTTCGGGATGTTAGAGGTAATAAAAATAAAATTAATAAAAATAATGATAATAATCGTAAAAATAAAAATATATCTAGTAATAAAAGTAATAAGACTAATAAAAATAAATATAATAATAACAATAATAATAATAATAATAATAATAATAGTAATAATAATAATAATAATAACAATAATAATAATAATAGTTCTGGAAATAGTAATATTAACTCTGACAATAGAAATACTAATACTAGCATTAACGTTAATAATATAACTGTACATCCTAATAATAGCGCAACTGCTAACAATTCAACTAATTCTAACTCAACAGATTCAAATAATTCCATAAACACTAAATTAAATACTAATAACAGTACTTCAAACATAAATCAGAACAACATTTGTCATAACCACAATACTATTCAGAACAATAATAACAATACAAACACTTTAAATACTTCATCAGTAACTAAAGAGCCTGAAATTGTCAATGCTAACTCTACTACAGTTATTGAACCTCCTCCTTCTTCGTTGACTTCTCCAAACACTCCTTCTACTTCTAAATTCGTAAAATTTGTGCAAGGTGAAACTCTTCAGCCTTCAATTATTAACCCACTTTTACCACCAATAACTAGAATGACACAACAATCTCTTGCCAACAAGGACTATACAATAGCTCTTTCCAGGCTAAGAGATGATAAAGTTTATAACATGGTCAGATTGTATTTGTCGTATTTGTTTGACGATAATTATAATAAGGTATTGGAAGGTAAGACTAGAATAAGTGTAAAGGTCTTAATTGATAACGAAGGTTTACCGACCGATTATAAAGAACTCTATAAATTATATATTAAATTTCACGAAATTAAAGGTATATCTTCCAAAGATGTTTCTGACGACTTAAAGGCATACCGTAACCATTGTAGTAGTAATTATTACAATCACTTACAGGTTTCAAATGATAACCATAATAAATATTTTCATATTAAATAATATTTAAATAAGACCTCTACATCTTTGATTGATCCTTCAAATTTGATAAATTTATCATTATATTATCAAAATGTCAGAGGTCTTAGAACAAAAACTAGACAAGTCCTACTTAATTCAATAAATTTAAATTTTGACGTATTTGCTTTAACTGAAATTTGGCTAATTTCTTCTATTAACAATCTTGAGCTTTTTGATAGCTCATACTCGGTTTTTAGAAAAGACAGATACTCTGAACCTAATGTGTCTAATAGTTACATTCCTAAAGGGGGAGGAGTATTGATAGCCGTAAAAAACTCATTTAATGCAAATGAAATTCCTATTTCTGACGCGGACTGTCTTGAAATAATTGGTGTGAACATAAAATTTTCTAATAAAAGTGTTAATATTGTTAAGACATACATTCCACCTTCTTCGAATTTAAATATTTATATTACTCTTTTAAATGTAATAGATTCGATTTGCTGTAATTCTGGTCCTAATGATGAGTTAATTTTATGTGGAGATTTTAACCTCCCTAATATAACTTGGATCAATCATGACGAAGAATCTTTTTTGATTGCTGATTCTTCAGTGAATGAACCTGATTCTCAATTTATTGATGGTTTAAATACCAACGATTTACAACAGGTTTCCCACTGCCGCAATTTTAAAGATAAACAATTGGATCTAATATTTACTTCTGATTGGAATAATATTATTTTCTGTGAATCGGTGTTACCGCTTGTTGCGTTGGACCCCTATCACCCTTCAATAAATTTTACTTATTGTTTGACTAATTCCATAAATCATGAAGCAGCAGATTCTTATAGGTTTAATTTCAATAAAACCAACTTTCCCGGACTAGTAAATTTCTTAAACACCTATGACTTCACGTCTATATTTAATAATATAGACCTTAATCAAATGACAATTAGGTTTTATGAAATAATGTTCGAAGGTTTTACACAATTTGTTCCTATTTCAAAAAACAGATGTTCTAACTCTGGCCCACCATGGTTCACAAAGGAGCTTAGATCTCTCAGAAATAAGAAAAACAAAGCCTGGCGTAAATATCTAAAACCAAAAGATATTAATGAATTTAATAATTTTGTCATATTGTTTGAGAATTTTAAAACTTCTTCTGAAATACTTTATAATAGTTAAATTGACTTAATGGCAACTAAATTAAAGTCTGATCCGAAAAAATTGTTAAACTCTAAACGTAAATGTGATGATTACCCAACATTTATGAATTTCAATTCTCTTTCTAGTAATGATCCTTCAACTATTTCAAAATATTTTCGTGAGTTTTTTAGCACTTCATATAGTGATTCTCTTTTACGCCAAATGAAAATTATTTCTCCTATATGAATACATATCAAAAAACTTCTCTTACTGACATTAATATTAATATTCATTAATGAACAAATAGTTTCCAGCTATCTAAATAAACTGGGTGATAATACTTTTCCTGGACCAGATGGTATACCAGAAATAATTTTGAGCAAGTGCTCTAACATTCTCACTAGGCCTTTAACATTACTCTTTAAAAATTCATTAAATTCCGGATATTTTCCACCTATTTGGAAAATTTCTTATATCAGGCCAATTCACAAAAAGAATGCTAAAAATGAAATCACTAACTATAGCTTAATAGCTAAATTATCTTCAATTCCTAAATTATTTGAATTAATTATAACGGATTCAATTTATAATCATTGTAGGAATCTTTAAATAGATAACCAACATGGCTTTGTAAAAGAAAAATCTACGGTGACTAATCTAGTTGAAACCACATCTCTTCTTCTTAATAACATGGAAGAAGGATTTCAAACAGATGTTGTCTATACTGATTTTAGTAAAGCATTTGATCTATTGCCACATAATATTATTTTACTAAAACTTGAAAAATATGGTTTTCCACTATTTTTCCTTAAGTGGATACATTCTTATTTATGTGATCGCTCCTATAGTGTTATATTTAAAAATGTGATTTCAGAACCTTTCGTGGCAAATTCGGAAGTTCCACAAGGCAGTCACCTTGGCCCTCTACTTTTTATCTTATCTGTAAATGATGTTTCTTCTTTAATTTCTAATTGCGAGCTTCAAGTTTACGCTGATGATATGAAACTTTTTAAAAAGATTACATCTTATAATGACGCCATTCTTATGCAGAATGATCTTCAAAATTTTAACAATTGGTGCGTTAATAACTGTTTACTACTTAATGTAAATAAATGCGCACTGATATCTTATACACGCCGATCTAGTCCTATTTGTTTCAATTATAACTTAGATGGTATTAGTTTACCTAAAGTTACCTCAATAAAGGACTTAGGGGTGTACTTCGATTCCCAACTTAGCTTTAAAATCCATTATAATAATATTATAAATAAAGCTAATTCACTATTGGGATTTGTTAAACGTTCTGCAAAGGAATTTTCAGATCCTTATGTACTTAAATCGTTGTACACTTGTCTTGTAAGACCTAACTTGGAATATGCTAGTCAAGTTTGGTCTCCGTTTTATATGGTACACATTGATAGGATTGAGGCAATACAAAAAAATTTTCTTAGATTTGCCTTACGCCATTTGCCATGGTCGAATCCCATTATTTTACCACCATATGAACAAAGGCTAAAATTAATTGATTTGTGTACTTTAAATTTTCGACGTGAAGTTTCTGATGTCATTTTTATTACAGAAATTGTCAAGGGTAACGTTAAATCTAATTTAATTTCTAGTAAAATTATTATTAGAAAACTTCAACGCCTTCGCTCTTGCAATTTATTTAAAACTAATAATCATAGGACTAACTATGGCAAATTCGAACCTATTAATAGAATGCTTATTATAGGTAACAAAAATTAACATTATATTGACTTTACACTTTCAAAACACTCACAAAAACAAAAATTATACAATCGCTATTATTAGGATCATTTTTGTTTTGTTTTTCTTGTAGTAATGTAAAGTTTATAATTTTTAACTTTTAATTTTAATTTTAGTTTGAACATATTTATAATTAGTCAAATATGTAATTTTTAATATTGATTTTAATTGTATAATTTTAATTGTTATTTGTATGCTTTTTTGTAAACTGTTTGTGTTAAGCAGTATAATAAATAAATAAATAAATAAATAAATAATAGTAATAATATTATTATTAATAATGATAATACTAATACTATTAATAATAATAATAATAGTAATAATAATAATATTAATAATAACAATAATAATAATGACAATAATAATAGTAATAATATTAATATTAATAATGATAATACTAATACTATTAATAATAATAATAATAATAATGTTAATAATGTTATTTCTAATACTAAAAATAATATTAAAAATAATAACCTTAAAGCTAATTTCTCGTTAAACCCTCTGTTACCTCCAATTGTAAGAATGACTCAGAAATCTCTAACGGAAGACTGTACCTATGCACTTTCCAGATTTAGAGATGAAAAAATTCTAAATTATGCGGAGCTATTTCTTGCATTTTTACATGATGACAAAAATAATCGCGTAATTCAGGGTAAAACAAGAACAAATTTACTTGTGTTGATACATAATGAAGGGTTACCATCTAATTACAAGGAATTATATGACCTTTATTTTAAGTATCACATTAAAATTTGTTTCACTTCCAAAAAGGTAGAAGAAAATCTTAATGCTTTTCGTAGTCATTGCAATAGCAATTACTACAATCACTTGTATCAATCTCGTGAAAATTATAATAAGTTTTTTCGGCCGAGCAGCAAATAACAATTTAAATTCAAAATTCTATACCGATTCTTACACTAATTCCAATTTAGTCACACTGTCTAACCATAGTATCAAAAATAAAAATAGCGTTAGTTCCTCTAATAAACTGAAATTATTCTACCACAATTGCAGTGGTATGAGGGGAAAGCTTAAGAAATTATATATTGATGCTAAGTCATGTGAATTTAATATTATTGCTATCAGTGAAACATGGTTAAACGATTCCTTTGTAAATGAAGAAATTTTGGACAGTACTTGGTCGATTTATAGAAAAGATCGGGATTATCTTGCTACAAATTGTTCCCGTGGTGGTGGTGTACTACTTGCTGTAAACAATACCTTATCTAGTGTGGCATTAATCACTAAGACTTAACACTCTTTTGATCACCAATTTATTAAAATTAACTTAGGTAATAATTTTTTATACCTGGGTATTGTTTACTTTCCTCCTAATTCTGACAATTTCTCATATTCGGAATTTTTCGAGATATACCAGCATGTTATATCAAATATGAATGGGGATGATTCAATTATAATTTTAGGGGACTTTAACCGTCCTTCTTTATCTTTTATTGTTGACGAATCTGATAATTTATTACTACCTTTATATTATCCTTCTCTGCATACCTTTAATTTATCAAACCTTTATCAGTCATCAGTTGGGACGACCTGTTAACCGAACAGGATATTGATTTGATTATTCAATTCTATATCAATTCTATGCAAAGTTATTTGAGATAATTAACTCCTTTGTTCCTAAAATTCGCAAAAAGGACAGGACAACCGAACCTTGGCTGAACAGTGAACTTAGGACATTGCGTAACCAACGCAATAAACTATACAAAATAATTAAAAATTCAAAAGAACCTAATAATGACTTATTAAACAAGTACAAGAATCTTGCTTTTGAATTTAAACAAAAATCTAATTTGGCTTATGATAGATATCTCACTAACGTAGGCAACAAATTAATTACAGATCCTAAAAAGTTTTTTGACTTCGTTAACACAAAACGTAAAATTTATGGTTATCCAAGCTTAATGTCAACAGACAATACGTTTTCTAATTGTCCTAAAACGATCTGCAATTTCTTTGCTAAATCTTTTCAAAAAGTTTATCGTCCACACGAGTCTCCAATTAATTTCGATTTCTCTTACTTAATTAATAAATCAAATCCTATTATTACGGACTTATGTCTTACCGAAATTGAAATATTTGAAGCAATCACTAAACTTGATACTAAACGAGGAAGAGTGTAGTAGAGTAGACTGTGTCAACTCTGGGATACCCGTATGACTTTTGGCAAAATTTCAAACTTTCAGCTTTATTAGGTGTAAAGTAATGCTCATATAAAAGAAGGAGTTGAATGGCAGCTTCTCGAACCCTTTGCAGTAGACCAACCAAATTTTGCAGTAACTTTAGCCATTACACTAAACTATTTTTGGCAAAATTTCAGACACCCAGCTTCATTTGGTGTAATGTAATCCTCATATAAAAGAAGGTGTTGTATGGCAGCTACTCGAACCCTCAGCAGTAGACCAACTAAATTTTGCAGTAACTTTGGCCATTACACTAAACTATTTTTTGCAAAATTTCGGACACCCAGCTTCATCAGGTGTAGTGTAAAGCTCATATAAAAGAAGGAGTTGTATGGCAGCTACTCGAACCCTCTGCAGTAGACCAACCAAATTTTGCAGTAACTTTGGCCATTATACTAAACTACTTTTGGCAAAATTTCAGACACGCAGCTTCCATAGGTATAGAGTAATGCTCATATAAAATTAGAAGTTGTATAGCAGGTACTCGAACCCGTGGACTAAAATGGCTGAATTTAAAACTCGATTCCGTTTTTTGCATAAAAACGAATTTGGGAAAATTTCATAATCCTAGCTCCTTTACTTTTTGAGTTATCGTGATGACGGACGGACGGACGGACGGACATACATAGCTAAATCGATTTATTTTTCGATTCTGATCCGATCCATACACTTGAGTCTATATCTACCCTCCTCCTTCTCTGCGTCACAAACGTAATGGCAAATTTATTATACCCTTGGACTATATAGTCATACGGGTATAAAAAGGTATAGGACCTGACCTAATCCCACCGACTTTTTTATACAACTGAGTTAGTTAGATAAGTTAGATAATCCACTTCATTATATTTTTAATAAATCTCTTTCTTCAGGTATTTTCCCTCTTGTTTGGAAATCTTCTTATCTTACCCCTATTCATAAAAAGGGAGATAAATCATTCGTCGAAAATTACCGTGGCATTGCTATTTTATCGACTATTCCAAAGTTGTTCGAAAAAATGGTTATAAACAAAATTACGCCCATCATTAATACAAAACTAAACGGACAACAACATGGATTCAGAAAAGGTCGTTCCACAACAACAAACCTTTTGGGTTTTACTTCTGAAATCCTTAATGAAACGGAAAATGGGAACCAAGTTGATGCTATTTACACGGACTTTAGCAAAGCATTCGATCGTGTTGATCACAAAATTCTACTAAACAAACTTGCAACTTTAGGTATTTCGGGCTCTTTCCTTTATTGGATATTTTCCTATATTACAAATAGATCGCAAAATATCAAATTTCAAGGATTTTTGTCGGACCCAATTAATGTTACATCAGGAGTGCCACAAGGTAGCCACTTAGGACCACTCTTGTTTAATATATTCATTTCCGATCTTTCTAGTTAACTTTTCGGTGTGTCACATGTTGCATTTGCTGACGATCACAAGATTTATCATGTAATTAAAAATAGTTCTGATGTTGCATTACTTCAGACAAATCTTAATTCTCTACAAGAATGGTGCTTCTCTAATAAACTAGAACTAAACATTGAAAAATGCAAGGTTATAAGTTTGGCACGTAAGAGATCTACCATTTCATTCGGTTATAATATAAATAATGTAACCCATGAAAGGGTTAAAAGCATTACCGATTTAGGGATTCTGTTGGATGATAAACTGAACTTCCATCTCCATTATGAGTATATGATTTCCAGGGCAAACAAAATGCTCGGCTTTACAAAAAGAAGAGCTAAAGAATTTAGCAGCATTGCTGTAACTAAAGCTCTTTATTGTTCTTTAGTACGTTCTATTCTTGAATATAGTAATATTGTGTGGGATCCTGCATTTCAAATACATTCTGATAGCATAGAATCCGTACAAAAGCAATTTCTTCTTTTCGCTTTAAGAAATCAATATAATCCTAGAGATTATTCAATTCTGCCTAGCTATCTCGTAAGACTTAATTCATTGAATATGTTAACGTTATCCTCACGCAGGCAAATTCTTTCTTCCTGCTTTACTTTTGACGTCTTAAGAAAAAACATTGACGTTCTGTATTTATTGGATAACTTTAAAATAAACAATGGTGCGAGAAATACAAGAAGCACTAAATACTTAGTTAAAAATACTTATAGAACTGAATATGGAGAAAATGAACCAATAAATAGATGCTGCATCACATTCAATAAACACAGTCATCTTTATTCTACACAAATTTCTCGATACACTTTTAAACATAAATTAAACTTAAAATTCATTCATGACCTAAGACAATAATTTTAACCTTCATTATATCATATTACACTTCAAGTTCATATTATTTTTTAATTTAGTTACTTTATACAGTTAGTTAATACAGTTAGTATTCATAAATTTAATTTCAACTGTGTTTTTGCTTTGTATGCATTTTCTACAAATAAACAAATAATTATAATTTTGATTCTTAACCCTAAAGTTCATAACATGAGCCTATCAGGCTAATTTTTTTTTTAAACTACATATTTCCCATAGTTTTCCTAATATTGTCACGAATCTTTTTTCTAATCTTCATTTAGGTCAATATCAATATATTAAAATTATAAAAATATTAATTTTTATTTTTCTTCTTCTTTTTATTATTGCTCAAAAAATACTAACACGTAAATTCATAAGATGAGCCTGAGAGTCTCTCATATAAGTATTCATAATATATTGGATATAATGCAAGTTTTGACATGAAATTATTTTCAATTTATTTGTCTATTTTTTCAACAAAGTGTACAATACAATACAATACAATAATAAATGTAGGTAGCGATAGTAAAATAAATTTTTGCCGAATTGTTTAGTATTTATAGTTCAGAGTTCATAGATGAGACATATCACATAACAAAAAATAAAATTTAATAATTTAGTAATATTAGATAAACTTTTGTGGTAAGATTACATTTATTTCAAATACTTTTAATTTTTTCCACTATGATATTGTCTCTTGTTTAGAACATGTCTAATTCAAAACTTTCTGAACAAGAAAAATTGAATATGATTGGAGAAGTAAGTGACCATGAAGTGCCTAACGATATAGAATTCGATGATATGGTAACTGACTCTGAAGAGGATAATTTATCTGAAGTTTCCGAAACTGAAGATGAATTAACTTATGATTCAGATGATAGCGGTGAAATTAGAATTTCTAATGGAGAATTTATTGCGAAATATGGTACACAATGGGCTCAAAATCCATTCCTGCAATCAAAAACTGCACGTCACATTATAATCAGAGGTCGGGTAGACAAAGTTGTTCTTCCACCAAATTATGATATAATTGATCCTATTGATTGTTTCAAACTATTTATAACAGATGATATTTGTAAAATTATACTGAAATGTACGAATGAAGAAGCTGAAAGAATCTACAATAATAACAATCGTAAATGGAAAGCTTTAGATATGGACGAATTGCATGCCTTCTTCGGGCTTTTAACAGCAGCAGATCACATGAAATCAAATAACCAAAGTTATCGATCGTTCTGGGATCCTCTATATGGTTCAATAATATTCAAAGCTACTATAGGCATGAACCGCTTTGAGGAAATTTTGCGTTTTCTTCGATTTGATGAAAAGGCTACTAGAAGTAATCGACGTAGATCCGACAAATTAGCTCCAATCCGAGAGGTGTGGGAAGCAATAAATAAGAATTTGGGAAAATATTATATACCCTCAGAAACTCTTACGGTAGACGAGCAATTAATGCCTTGTCGCTGCCGTTGTTCTTTTATACAATATATGCCATCAAAGCCTGATAAGTATGGTATTAAAATTTGGTGGCTTTGTGATTCTAGGAAAGCATACCCACTCAAAGGAGTTATACCCACGAAAGCATACCCACTCAAAGGAATTCCATATACTGGAAAAGAAGGTAGTAAAAGAGCAACAGGACTTGCTCAAAATGTAGTGGAGAATTTGTGTACACCATATTTTGGAACTAGTCGGAATATTACTATGGATAATTATTTCACAACGTTAGAACTTGCAAAAACTTTGTTGTCTAATGGCTTGACGATTGTAGGAACTTTACGCCGAAATAAGACTTATATTCCGAATAATTTTCTTCCAAATAAAAATAGAGTTGTAGGATCAACGTTATTTGGATTTCAAAAATATACAACAATAGCCTCACATGTTCCAAAAAAAGGGAAAAGCTGTAATTTTTATGTCCACGATGCATCGTTCTAATGAAATTATAGTTGAAGAGGATTCTAAACCTATTTGGGCTATAAACCAATATTATAATAAAACCATAGGAGGCGTTGATGTCTTGGATCAAATGGTGCATGAGTATATGATAAAAACAAAACAAATCGGAGGCCTTTTTCATTTTTTATGAATTAATTGGATGTTTCAAATATTGCTTCTTATATTATTTGGACAAAAAAGTTTCCATTTTGGAATCAAAAAAAATCCAATAAAAGGAATTTATTTTTAAGAGTTCTTGGGGAAAATTTAGTAAAATTAGCATATTAGCAGGAAGAAAGAATTTGCCTGCGTGAGGATAACGTTAACATATTCAATGAATTAAGTCTTACGAGATAGCTAGGCAGAATTGAATAATCTCTAGGATTATATTGATTTCTTAAAGCGAAAAGAAGAAATTGCTTATGCACGGATTCTATTCTATCAGAATGTATTTGAAGAAGCACGGATTCTATTCTATCAGAATGTATTTGAAGAAGCATTTCATTGAATATGTTAACGTTATCCTCACGCAGGCAAATTCTTTCTTCCTGCTTTACTTTTGACGTCTTAAGAAAAAACATTGACGTTCTGTATTTATTGGATAACTTTAAAATAAACAATGGTGCGAGAAATACGAGAAGCACTAAATACTTAGTTGAAAATACTTATAGAACTGAATATGGAGAAAATGAACCAATAAATAGATGCTGCATCACATTCAATAAACACAGTCATCTTTATTCTACACAAATTTCTCGATACACTTTTAAACATAAATTAAACTTAAAATTCATTCATGACCTAAGACAATAATTTTAACCTTCATTATATCATATTACACTTCAAGTTCATATTATTTTTTAATTTAGTTACTTTATACAGTTAGTTAATACAGTTAGTATTCATAAATTTAATTTCAACTATGTTTTTGCTTTGTATGCATTTTCTACAAATAAACAAATAATTATAATTTTGATTCTTAATTTATTTAAAATTTTTTTTGGCTATGCAATCAAATTTCATGTTAATTATAAGTTTTAGTTTTAAGAATTATTTTGTAAAAACCTTGTTTTGGTTCAAATAAATAAATAAATAAATAAATAATATATTGATTTAAAAATATTAAAAAACAAAAAAACTTGAATTAAATGAAAATATATTTATTTCAATTCAAAATAGTAAAAAAATTTGAATTATTAAAATTTGTGATAAAAATTAAAAAGCTTATCTTCGAGATTTATGAAGATAAAAACTTTATATTTGATACACTAGGGTTCTTTCCTATTTCCGTTTTTATTTAACACTTTTATATCTTTAAAATGCTAAGAATTTTACCATAAAACATATTTTGTAAAATATTTTATAAATTAAAAACAAAATATTTTTTTAATAAACGATTAAATTCCCTTTTTTTAATTTTTATTATATCATATATTTTATTGAATTATTACCATAGGTGATAAATAATTAAGACATTGTGTACAATACTTAAGCTATATTCAAAGGTACTTGCTGCATTTTTGTAAAATTTATTGTTATAATTAAACGAATTATATGAAAAGTTCTAAAATTGTAATTATATTTTAAAAATACATTTATTGCATATTTTGCGTTTATAAGCTTTTCTAATAGGTACATAAACTAACAATTTAAAATAATTGCAATTTTGAAAAATTTGAATTATTAAATATATTATGCTTTGATTAGCTTTTTATAACAAAATTCAATAATTCAAACTTTTTCACTTTTGTAATTGAATTGAAATTAATATATTTTCATTTATTTAAAATTTTTTTAATTTTTAATATTTTTAAGTACTTAAAAAATGTTTTTAGTATTATAAAGTTAATTTGGTTATCCATGTCTTACGGTCATGGATATTATGGATATCTCAGTAAATTTGAACCAAATAGGTGTAGAGTATTTCTGAGTCTGTTGCACCGACAGACTGATTCTTTACTTGTTTATTTATTTATTATACCCTACACCTATGAAATAGGAAAAAGGTATATATACTTTGGTATGGTGTTTGTTTCCACCTAAAAGAAGCGAGCTAGATATGGAAAATTATATATATTTGGATTCAGCGTGACATCCTGAGTCGATATAGGCATGTTCGTCCGTCCTTAGGCACGATAACTCAAAACCTATGGAGCTATCTTGACAAAATTTTAAATGTAGGTTACTAGGACATAAAGTACGACGGAATTGCATATGGACGAAATCGGCCCATGGGTTCGGAATCTGGACCTTTTAAATTGTTCTAAGGACCAAGGAACATGTAAAAAAAATAAGAATAAATCAGCAACTAATAGCGATACAATCATGAAGTTTGTGATGTAGGTTACTTGTAATGAGACTATGCCAGAGACTGTGTACGAACGAGTTCGGACCATTAATTCGGATCCTAGAAGTTTTTGATCGAATTTAATCCAAACAAGCATAATTCCGAAACCAATGAAGATAAAACCTTCAAATTTGGTATCAGTGTGCCTCTTCCTATGTCCCTAGAGTCCTTGCAATTTAGGACCAATTAGATGGGTGGGTCGGGGACCATTCACATAGCTCTGAACACCTTCAAGAATATCGTTGAAATTATTTAAAAAATAGATTAAAATTAAGATATAACGTTCCAATTGTGTGCAACGATTCACTAATTATACATTTATTGCATATTTTGCGTTTAAAAGCTTTTCTAATAGGTACATAAACTAACAATTTAAAATAATTGCAATTTTGAAAAATTTGAATTATTAAATATATTATACTTGGATTAGCTTTTTATCACAAAATTTAATAATTGAAATATTTTAACTAGTTGAACAAAGTAGTTGAACTGAAATATATATGTTTTCATTTAAATGCAAAATGCAACTGACATAGAAATATCCTACACCTATTTGGTTCAAATTTAATGGGAAATCCATAGTTTGATCGTAAGACATAGTTAACGAAATTAACTTTATAATGCTAAAAACATTTTCTAAGTACTTTATCAATTCAAAAATATTAAAAATCCAGGATTTTTAGCTGTTGTGCATTTATTGTTGAATGATTTAGTACCCTGGATTAATTATTTCAATTTTAAAAAATTTTTAAATTTATTCTCTTAATTTACTTATTTTTAAATAATTTATATAATTAAGCTCAAAGTTATTCGAAAGAAATATTAATTTGTAATAATATAAATATAAAAGTTTATATAATGTGATGGTTTTTAATGTTAATTAAAACCATTAATGCTTTCATTAGCTTTTTATCACAAAATTTAAAAATCAAAATATGCAATAAATATAATTCTAAAATACAGTGACGAAATTAGAACTTTTCATATAATTCATTTAAATATAAAAATAAATTTTACAACTTAAGTATCATACACAATTTTTTAATAATTCAACAAAATTTAGGTATGATGTAATAAAAATTAAAAATAAAAAAATTTCGGCGTTTATTAAAAAAATTTTTTGTTCTTAATTTATAAATAAAAATAATACATAATATGTGTTATAGTAAAATACTTAGCCTTTAAAAAAAAAAATGTTAAATAAGAACGGAAATAGGAAATAGTGTATCAAATTTGAACTTTCTATCTTTATTAATTTTGAATATATGCTTTAAGGTCTTAGGAGTAGTGGGGGTGGTACCCAAACCACTATTCCAATTCATCCAAAATTTCACGTACACAAAACCAATAAAAAGAAATACCTGTGTTCTAAATATAAGGTTCTATCTTCTTTGGTTTCGAAATTATACTAGGTTGGCCTCAGTTCGAACAAAAGCTTCTAGAATCCGAACTCATTGTCTGAACTCGACCAGAGCCAATTCTTATGTTACCTTCAATGCTGGTAACGTAGAATTTAAGTTTCATTAAAATAACGTCATTAGTTTTTGAGTTATGGTGACTTTAAGATACATGTTTGTTAGCCCTTGAAATTTCCAAAGGTTCACGAAACCGAAACCATATTAGGATTTCGTCCATATGCTGCCCCCTGTCATACTTTCAATACTAGTACACAATTGGAACGTTCTACCTTAATTTTAAGTAACTATTTTTATAAATTTCGATAATAAGCCTTTAAACTTTGGGAGGTCTAAGAGAGTTACCTGAAACACCATTTCAATTGATCATAAATTAAGAGAACACGTGGAAAATAGTAAAGAACACCCTTGTGCCAAACTTGAAGCTTCCATATTTGTTTGAAATTACTAACTTTTGTATTTTCGAAGATATGCTTTAAGGTCTTCGGAACTATGTGGATGGTCCCCGACCCACTGCTCCAATTGGCTTCAATTTGCGAGAAACTAAGGGAATAGGAAGGGACACCCTGATACCAGATTCAGAGGTTCGATCTTCATTGTTTTCGGAATTATGCTTGGTTGGCCTAAATTCTATCAAAAAATTTAGCATCCAAACCTATTTACCAATCCCGACCGCACGAAATCTTCGCCATAGTGTCATTATTAGTAAGCTACAGCACATTTTTCATGAAGGTAGCGCTATTAGTTGTTGAGTTATTATAAACAGGTAAAAACAAAATTAAAGCTGTGGGTTTTAAAATTAAAATGCTAATACAAAATTGTCAATAAAATTCTTATAATCGTTTAAACAAATAAAATTTATAGAAAACTTCTTGGTGTCGTCGTGCAAAACAGGTTAATCAAACTTAAATGAAACTTTTTGCAGCCTCAGCCAATTTCTTTTTGAAGGACGAAATGGGTTAATTCATTCAACCAAATTTATACAACTAATTACGGTTGCTAAGAGGAACATTTATGCACAATTTCAAGTCAATCGGTTAAACGGTTTTGACTCGACATTAAAAACATTTAAAAAGTTTCATTGCGCCCTCGTGCGCAAACGGGTTTACCGATCCCAACAAAAAATTGTGACAGCCTCTCTTTTCGACTGCGAAACCACCCTGTAAAATTGGACAAAAATCGGAAACACAAAATTTTTTGGAATATTCCGACGCTGAAATGGGCTAATTTTTTCCAACCAAATTTATACAACTAATTACGGTTGCTAAGAGAAACATTTGTGCAAAATTTCAAGTCAATCGGTCAAACCATTTTGACTCGAAATTGAAAATATTGACAAATTTTCATTGCGTCCTCGTGCCCAAACGGGTTAACCGAACTCACCAAAAATCCACCCTGCAAAATTGGACACAAATCGGAAACACAAAATTATTTGGAAGCATGCCAGGCCGAAATGGATTAGTTTATTCCAACCAAATTTATACAACCAATTACGGTTGTTAAGAGGAATATTTGTGCAAAATTTCAAGTCAATCGGTCAAACCGCTTTGACTCGCCTTAAAAAAAACGAAGAAGCTTAAAACGGCTCTGGAGCCGCAACCTGTTGACTTTTAAAAATGTGACATAGCCTATGTCACCCCCGGGCTCTCAGACTTATTTCTTTAAAATTTTGTGACAATCGGAATAGTAGTTTCTACGTGAATCCTGGACAACCAACAAACAAATAAAGAAACAAACAAAAAAAACAATTTTTCTTGTTTATATATTAGATTAGGTGGCATACGATTACTTATGATTTATTTAATGAATAATTTATTTAATAAATTCTGATTTCTTTTAACCTCAGCATTCATAAAAATTTAGACATTAGTTTGAACATATTTTGAGATTTGGTTTTAAAGCTTATATCTTTCAAATGGTGCCAATTAGGTTCCAGAGCCCTTATTTCTTGTCATATTTTTGATTTCAGCTGTTAAATGGTTCAAGGATTGTTAGCACACACCTTACTTTTTAAGTAGTCTCAAATGTAGGCCAGCAAAAATTAAAAAAACGCGATATTGTTCGATCGCCAAAAATTTAGCGCATGAGACGCATAGTTGGACGACCTGCCTGAGTTGGTGCTCTATCTTGTTGGCACTACTATTCTGGATAGTCCCTTTAAAAATATTACAAATTCTTACTATTTAGCTATTTAAAAATATTACAAAAAAAAAAAACTTGAAATAAATGAAAATATATTTATTCCAATTCAATTACAAAAGTAAAAAAAATTTTAATTATTAAATTTAGTGATACAAAGCTAATCAAATCATAATAAATCTAATAATTCACATTTTTCAATATTGCAATTATTTTAAATGGTTAGGTTATGTACCTATTAGAAAAGCTTATAAACGCAAAATATGCAATAAATGTATTTCTAAAATACAATTACAAATTCAGAACTTTACACATAATTTTTTTAAATATAAAAATAAATTTTACATAAAAGCAGCAAGTACTTTTGAACATAGCTTAAGTATCGTACACAATGTCTTTATTATATAAAACCTGTGGTAATAATTCAATAAAATATATGATATAATAAGAATTAAAAAAATGGAGTTTAATCGTTTATTAAAAAAATATTTTGTTTTTAATTTATAAAATATTATACATAATATGGTTTATGGTAAAATTCTTATCCTTTTAAAAATATAAAAGTGTTAAGTAATAAACGGAAATAGGAAAGAACCCTCGTGTATCAAATTTAAAGTTAGTATCTTCATGAATTTTCAAGATAAGCTTTTAAATTTTGGGATTTCCCAGGAGGCGCCTGAACCACCACTACAATTAAGTCTAAATTTCGGGAGCCCTTGGGAAATAGGAAATATATTCTTTGCCTTTGTAATTATACTCGTTTCGCCTCAAATTGATCAAAAGCTTCTAGAATCCGAACTCATTGTCCGAACTCGAGCGGAACCAATTCCCATGGTACTTTCATTACTAGTCCCCTAGAGTTAAAATTTAAGCGGCATTATTTTTTGAGTTATGCTGTTTTTAAGACATATGTATGTTAACCCTTCAACTTTTCAAAGGTTCCAGAACCCGAAATCGTGATGCGATTCGCAGTCCCCGTCATACTTTCAATACTAGTTAACACTTGTACACAATTGGATCGTTCTTATCCTAATTTCGTTCCTATCTTAATTTTAAGTTATTATTTTTATTAATTTCGATAATAAGCTTTTAAACCTTGTGGGGTCTAAGGAGGTACTGAACCTCCACTGCCATTGATCAAAAATTAGGGGGACGCGCAGGAAATAGTATAGAACACCCATGTGCCAAATTTGAAACTTCTACATCTTCATTAATTTTGAAAATACACTTTAGGGTATTCGGAACTGGCTGGTCCCCGACCCACTACTCCAAATGGTCCCAAATTTTAAAGACACTAAGGAAATAGAAAGAGACACCCTGATGCCAAATTTGGAGGTAGTATCTTCATTGGTCTCGGAATTATGCCAGCTTGGCATAAATTCGATCAAAAATACTAAGTCCTGAACCCATTGCCCATTATCCCCACCGTATGATATCCCCACTGTAGTTTCATTACTAGTAATCTACAGCACGAATTTAATGAAGATATCGTCATTAGTTGTTGAGTTATCGTGATTTTTTATAAATGTTCGTTAGCCGTTAGACCGAGTAAAAGGTCCAGAATCCAAAACCATCGTCTGATTTGCCCATATGTAGTCCCCGTCATACTTTAAATACTAGTTAACCCTTGTGCACAATTGGAACGTTCTATCTTAATTTTAAGTTACAATTTTTAGTAATTTCGATTACAAGCTTTTAAACCTTTGGAGGTCTAGGAGGGGTACTGAACTACCACTCCAATTGATCCCAAATTAGGAGAACATGCAAGAAATGGTTAAGAACACCCTTGTGCCAAATTTGAAGCTTCTACATTTTCAAGTTTCTATCTATATTACTTTTGAAGATATGCTTTAAGGTCTTCGGAAATGTGTGGCTGGTCCCTGACCCACTACTCCAATGGGGCCCAAATTTCAAGACGGTAAAGAAATAGGAAAGGACACCCTTATACCAAATTTGGAGGTTCTATATTCATTGTTTTCGGAATTATGCTCGTTTGGCCTAAATTCGATTAAAAAGTTCTAGGTTCCCAACCCATAATCCAATCTCGACCGTACGCAACCCCGCCGTAGCTTCATTACTAGTAACCTACAGCACAAATTTGATGAAGATAGCGTCATTAGTTGTTGAGTTATTGTGAATTTTTATGTATGTTCGTTAGCCCTTGGACAGATTAAAAGGTCCATATGGAATTCCCGCCGTACTTTCAGTCCTATTAACCCACAGCTAAAATTTCATCAAGATAGCTCCGTTATCTTTTGAGTTATCGTACCTACGAACGGACAGGCGGATGACGAACATCGCTATATCGACACAGGAGGTGACGCTGATCACAAATATATATACTTTTCCATATCTAGCTCACTTCCTTTAGGTGGTTATTCTCTATTTAAATCATAACATTACTTATATGCCAAACTGTATAATAAAATAATTATCTTGAGTAATGCAAATTACAGGTAACAAATTCCTTATAATTCTAATTAAAAATTATTAAAACATATAACAAATGGAGTTTCATCTACACAAAAACTAAAACATTTTTGTATATTTAACGCCTAGTGCTTGTACCATATAATGCATTAGTATTATTATGTTGAGTACCTTGCTTCATTGTTGCGACAACTATTTATTGTATAGCCAGATAATTTAGGATAATTTTGGGCATTGAAATATAATGCGTGTTCTAATTTTTTAATAAAAATAAGATCACGCATTTAAAAACATATTATCAGACTATCACATATGCAATAGTACAATAGCGGCAAACAACCACAGCAATTCTCTGAAAATAAAACTATTAAACCTAGATATCAAACAATGCACACAATTAATTCACAATCCTTAAAATTATAGAAACCAACTTGAAAATAAAACAAGTAAAGAAACAGTCAGTCGGTGCAACCAACTTAGAAATACCCTACATCTATTTGGTTCAAATGTAACGACATATCCCTAGGTCATTTTAACACCATAAAAGCTGTTATTAATTTGATCGTAAGACATAGCTAACCAAATTAACTTTATAATACTAAAAACATTTTCTAATTACATTTTCTAAAAACATTTTCTATCTATTAAAAAATATTACAAATTCTTACTAATTTATCTATTTACAAATATTAAAAAACAAAAAAACTATAATGAAAAGCAATAAATGAAAATATATTTATTTCAATTCAATTACAAAAGTGAAAAATTTTGAATTATTAAATTTTGTGATAAAGAGCTAATCAAAGCATAATATATTTAATAATTCAAATTTTTCAATATTGCAATTATTTTAAATGGTTAGTTTATATACCTAATTGAATAGGTTATAAACGCAAAATATGAAATAAATGTATTTCTAAATACAATTACAAATTAAGACCTTTTCATATAATTCATTTAAATATAAAAATAAATTTTACATAAATGCAGCAAGTACCTTTGAACATAGCTGAACCACTACAATTAAGTCTAAATTTCGGGGAAACATAGGAAATTAGAAATATATTCCTTGGCTTCGAAATTAAACTCGTCCAGAACCAATTCCCATGGTACTTTCATTACTAGTAACCTAGAGTTTAAATTTCATCAAAATAGCGGCATTATTTTTTGAGTTATGGTGTTTTTAAGATATATGTTTGTTAGCCCTTGAACTGTTCAAGGGTTCCAGGACCCGAAACCATGGTACGATTTCGCCCATATGTAGTCCCCGTCATACCTTTAATACCAGTTAACCGTTGTACACAACTGGAACGTTCTATCTTAGTTTTAAGTTACTAGTTTTATTAATTTCGATAAGCTTTTACACATTGGGGGGGTCTAAGAGAGGTACTGAACCACCACTCCAATTGATCCAAAATTAGATGGACATGTAGGAAATAGTAAAGAACACCTATGTGCCAAATTTGCAGCTTCTACATTTGTTTGAAGTTACTATCTTTACCAATTTCGAAAATATGCTTTAAGTTCCTCGGAACTGAGTGGCTGGTCCCCACCAACTACTCCAATTGGGCTCAAACATCAAGGAAACTAAGGGAATCGAAAGCAACACCCTGATACTAAATTTGGAGGTTCTATCTTCCTTGATTTCGGAATTATGCAAGTTTGGCCTAAATTCGATCAAAAAGTTCTAGGTTCCGAACCCATGCTCCAATCCCGAACTTACACAATCGCCGCCGTAGTTTCATTGCCAATAACCTACAGAACAAATTTCATGAAGATAGCGTCATTAATTGTTGAGTTATCGTGATTTTTTATATATGTTTGTTAGCCCTGAAACCGATTAAAAGGTTCAAAATCCGAACTCTTGGGCTGATTTCGCCCTTATACAGTTCGCGCTGTACTTATAGTACCAGTTAACCCTTGTACACAATTTGAACGTTCTATCTTAATTTTAAGTTACTATTTTTAGTAATTTCGATTATAAGCTTTTAAAACTTGGGTGGTCTAAGAGGGGTACTGAACCACCACTCCAATTGATCCAAAATTAGGGGGACACGCAAGAGATAGTAAAGAACACCCTTGTGCCAAATTTGAAGCTTCTAAATTTTTTTTAAGTTGCTATCTTTATTAATTTTAAAGGTATGCTTTAAGGTCTTCGGAAATGGGGAGCTGGTCCCCGACCCACTTCTCCAATGGGACCCAAATTTCAAAGACACTTAGGAAATAGGAAGGGACACCTTGATACCAAATTTGGAGGTTCTATCTTCATTGGCTTCGGAATTATGCTCGTTTGGCTCAAAAAATAATGGAGCTATCTTGATGAAATTTTAACTGTAGGTTACTAGGACTGAAAGTACGGCGGGGATTGCATACGCGCGAAATCGGCCCATGGGTTCGGATTCTGGACCTTTTAATCGATCGAAGGGCTAACGAACATATATAAAAAATCACAATAACTCAACAACTAATGACGCTATCTTCATCAAATTTGTGCCGTAAGTTACTAGTAATGAAACTACTTCGAGGACTGCGTAAGTTCGGGATTGGACCATGGGTTCGGAACCTAGAGCTTTTTGATCGAATTTAGGCCAAACGAGCATAATTCTGAAACCAATGAAGATAGAACCTCCAAATTTGGTATCGTGGTGTCCCTTCTTATTTCCTTAGTGTCCTTAAAATTTGGGCCCCATTGGAGTAGTGGGTCGGGGACCAGCCACACATTTCTGAAGACCTTAAATCATATCTTTAAAATTAATAAAGATAGCAATTTGAAAAAATGTAGAAGCTTCAAATTTGGTGTTCTTTACTATCTCTTGCGTGCCCCCCTAATTTACGATCAATTGGAGTGGTGGTTCAGTACCCCTTTTAGACTTCCAAAAGTTAAAAACTTATAATCGAAATTACTAAAAATAGTAACTTAAAATTAAGATAGAACGTTCAAATTTTGTACAAGGGTTAACTAGTACTTAAAGTATAGCGCGGACTGTATAAGGGCGAAATCAGCCCGTGGGTTCGGATTCTCGACCTTTTAATCGGTGTCAGGGCTAACGAATATATATAAAAAATCACGATAACCCAACAACTAATGACGCTATCTTCATGAAATTTGTGCTGTAGGTTATTGGTAATGAAACAACGGCGGCAATTGCGCACGGTGAGGTTTGGACAATGGGTTCGGAACTTAGAACTTTTTGATCGAATTTAGGCCAAACTAGCATAATTCCGTAACCAATGAAGATAGAACCTCCAAATTTGGTATCAGAGTGTCGCTTTCGACTAACTTAGTCTCCTTGAAGTTTGAGCCCAATTGGAGTAGTGAGTGGGGACCAGCCACTCAGTTCCGAGGACCTTAAAGCATATTTTCGGAATTTTTAAAGATAATAACTTGAAACAAAAGTAGAAGCTTCAAATTTGGCACATGGGTGTTCTTTACTATTTCCTGCGTGTCCCTCTAATTTTGGATCAATTGGAGTGGTGGTTCAGTACCTCTCTTAGACCCACCAATGTGTAAAAGCTTATCATCGAAATTAATAAAACTAGTAACTTAAAATTAAGATAACTCGTTCCAATTGTGTACAAGAGTTAACTAGTATTGAAACTATGACGGGGACTGCATATGGGCGAAATCGTACCATGGTTTCGAGTTCTGAAACCCTTGAAAAGCTCAAGGGCTAACAAACATACATATTATGAATATATTTCCTATTTCCTATGTGTCCCCGAAATTTTGACTTAATTGTAGTGGTTCAGCTATTTTCAAAGGTACTTGCTGCATTTATGTAAAATTTATTTTTATATTTAAATGAATTATATGAAAAGGTCTAAATTTGTATATTTATTTTAGAAATACATTTATTGCATATTTTGCGTTTATAAGCTTTTCTAATAGGTACATAAACAAGCCATTTAAAATAATTGCAATTTTGAAAAATTTTAATTATTAAATATATTAGCTTTGTATCACAAAATTTAATAATTGAAGTTTTTTCATTTAGTAATTGAATTGGAATAAATATATTTTCATTTGTTTCAACTTTTTTTGTTTTAATATTTTTAAATAGATAAATTAGTAAGAATTTGTAATATTTTTTTATAGATAATGTAATTAGAAAATGTTTTTAGTATTGTAAAGTTAATTTGGTTAGCTATGTCTTGCGATCAAATTAATAACAGCTCTTATGGTGTTAAAACGACTTATGGATATGTCCTTAAATTTGAACCAAATAGGTGTAGGGTATTTCTAAGTCGGTTGCACCGACGGACTGTTTCTTTACTTGTTTTTATAAATATATATACAAAAATAATTGATAAAATTATAATTTAGTTTTTTCATCAATTTATTAATTATGAATAATAGTGAAATCAAAACTTGGAATAAAATTCCAATGCATTCAAGAAAACCTGTTAACAAGTGTCAGGTAGTTTCATAAACACATAAAGGTTTAATTTTTAAGTCTTAATAGTCTTTCAATGGGGAAGGTTCCCAAGTTTATTTGTGGTTCAATATTTTTAAATAGGTAAATGAATAAGAATTTTTAATATTTTTGATTTGGTAAAATAATTAGAAAATGTTTTTAGTATTGTAAAATTAATTTCGTATTTTCGTAGCTATATCTTAAGATCAAACTAATAAAAGCTTTTATGGTTTTAAAATAACTTATGACTTCACATTAAATTTGAACTAAATAGGTGTAGAGTTTATCTAAGTCGGTCGCACGGACTGACTATTTCTTTAATTCTTTTTTATGTTCGTTAGCGGGTAAAAGGTCCAGGAGCCGAACCCACAAATAAACCACAAATAATAGTAGAAAACACACAACAATATTCAGATCACTCCCATACCACCTCCGTAATTGATCATCCATCGACACCAGAAGCCTTCCATCTTCGTCTAAGATAATATTTTTTTGCTTTGTTGAATGACCTGAAAAAATTTTTGTTATCTATCCGTAGCATGGTTTTCTATTTGTTTCCTTCTGTCTCGTCTTACACTTCTCTGCGCGATTTTATGTGCTCTGTTATACTCGCTGCGAAGCTCACCCAAAGCCTTTGAATTTGTTCAGAGTTTATTTTGTTTTTCAGCGCTTTACGTCTGGCTATGTTGTCCCACAAAATTCGTGAAGTCCATGGGGCTTTTTGCTACGATCATCGGGGTATTGTTTTTCTTCCAGTTTCTATAAATGATTGTTTTATTTTATCCCACTTTTCATCTATAGAAACTGCCCGTCCTCTCGTTCATTTGCTTCATTCAATGATGCTTTTTCTCGGAATTTTTGCATAAAATTTCCACGTGTTGCGGGATTTTTTAACGCTTCAACATCAAAGAGTGCTCTTCTGACAGGCACTTGATTTCGTCTTTGGACAGCTGCTGTTCTTAACTGCATTCGCGAAACAACGAAAAGGTGATCGCTTCAAACGTCACCGCTCCTCTTACTTCGAACATCGCGAGAAAGAGATTTCCTCCACTTCTGCTGGACAATGAAATGGTCGATTTGGTTTTCAGTTTGACCATTTGGGGAAACCCATGTTATCTTATGACATGACTTATGTGGAAACAACGTACCGTCAATTACAAGCAAAAATCCACGAGCCTTTCGCCATTGTCGTTTCTTACCCCAATGCCATGCCGTTACATGACTCGTTCTAAACCAGAGTTTTCCGTTCCGACTTTCCGACTTTCTTTATGTTGACTCTGGGAGCGTTATCATATGTTGACCCAAGTAGAGTGTAAAAATTCAGCTTTTCTTCATCTTCTGCTTCTTCGGAAGGAGCGTAACATTGTATTATGGTTATATTTCGGCCCCTGGATTTGAATCTGGCAGCCATCAATTTGCGCGATATTGGTTTCCAAGAGATAAGTCTGCATCTTGCTTCAGCATTTAGCAAAATTCCTACTCCACCGCGCCTTATTCCTGTTTCTGCTTCATCATCTCCTGAGTACAGCATGTGAATTAAATTACTGGCTGAAATAATTTCACCGCAACCTCTCAATTTACTTTCACTGACGCCAAGTATGCTAATATTGAATCGTAATATTTCACGCTCGGCTTGCTTATATCGCCAACACCATATAGTGTTCACACGTTCCATGCTCCACTTAGCGTCCGCTTCTTCGATCCTACTTACTCCACCTGGGTTGGGTACCAGATCTTATGGTAGGATTGCTCGACGTAACAGGGTGGACCAATGTGAAGGTGAAAATTGACTTGGTGAAGTAGAGGCTAGGCCAACGTACCAGAATTCCCGTCACCTGTAATCGCATACTCCACCCATTGATCCTATAGAGCTACTCAAAAGAGACACTTCATGAACCCCCCCAATTACAAAAGTGAAAAAATTAGAATTATTAAATTTTGTGATAAAATGCTAATCGAAGCATAATATATTTAATTATTCACATTTTTCAAAATTGCAATTATTTTAAATTGTTAGTTTATGTATCTTTTAGAAAAGCTTATAAACGCAAAATATGTAATAAATGAATTTCTAAAATATAATTACAAATTTAGAACTTTTCATATAATTCATTTAAATATAACAATAAATTTTACATAAATGCAGCAAGTTCCTTTGAATATAGCTTAAGTATTGTACACAATGTCCTAATTATATATCACCTTTGGTAATAATTCAATAAAATATATGATATAATAAAAATTAAAAAAAAAAAGAATTTAATCGTTTATTCCAAAAATATTTTGTTTTTAATTTGCAAAATATTATACAAAATATGTTTTATGGTAAAATTCTTAGCCTTTGAAAAATATAAAATTATTAAATAAAAACGGAAATAGTAAAGAGCCTTCGTGTATCAAATTTAAAGTTTCTATCTTCATGAATTTCGAAGCTAATGTTTTTAATTTTGGGATTTATTAGGAGACACCTGAACCACCACTACAATTAAGTCTAAATTTCGGGGACACATAGGAATTACGAAATATATTCTTTGGCTTCGAATTGATACTCGTTTGGCGTCAAATCGATCAAAAGCTTCTAGAATCCGAACTCGTTGTCCGAACTCGAACAGAACCAATTCCCATGGTACTTTCATTACTGGTAATCTAGAGTTTAAATTTCATTAAAATAGTAGCATTATTTTTTGAATTATGCTGTTTTTAAGATATCTTTTACCATATCCTGGAACCAAGGTACTTTCATGCCCATATGCAGTCCCCGTCATACTTTCAATACTAGTTAACCCTTGTACAGAATTGGTACGTTCTATCTTAATTTTAAGTTATTTTTTTTATTAATTTCGATGGTAAGCTTGCAAACCTAGGGGGGTCTAAGAGGGGTACTGAACCACTACTCCGGTGATCCAAAATTAGGGAAACAAGCAAGAAATAGTAAAGAACACCCTTGTGCCAAATTTGAAGTTTCTATATTTTTTTAAGTTGATATCTTTATTAATAATAAAGATATGCTTTAAGGTTTTCGGAAATGGGTGGCTGGTCCCCAACCCACTACTCCAATGGGGCCCAAATTTCAAAGACACTAAAGAAATAGGAAGGGACACCCTGATACCAAAATTGTAGGTTCTTTCTTTATTGATTTCGGAATTATGCTCGTTTGGCCCAAATTCGATCAAAAAATTCTAGGTTGCGAACCCATGGTCCAATCTAGACCGTACACAATCCCCGCCGAAGTTTAATTATAGAAACCTAGAGTACAAATTTGATGAATATAGCGTCATAAGTTGTTGAGTTACCGTGATATTTTATATATGTTCATTAGCTCTTGGACTGATCAAAATGTCTAGAACCCGAACTCACTGGCCGAATTCGCCCATTTGCAATCCCCGCCGTACTTTCAGTCCTAGTAACCTACAGGTGAAATTTTATCAAGATAGCTCCTTTATTTTTTGAGTTATCGTGCCTACGGACGGACATCGTTATATCGACTCAGGAGGTCACGCTGATCACAAATATATATACTTCTCCACATCTAGCTCGCTTTCTTTGGGTGCTTACAAACACCATTCCAAATTTAATATGCCCCTTTACCTATTTTATAGGTGTAGGGTATAAAAACATATTCGACAATATCAAAAACAAAATTCAAAAGGAAAATAGTAACATAAAAATGCTTAAAAATCAACAAACATAATGAAAAAACACTACACAAAAACCTCAGATAAGACAAATAATATACAAAATAGGCTGTCAATGCGAAAAACTATATTTCGGGCAAATTGCTAGAAGACAAGAAAACAAAATAAAAAACAAAAAAGATACATAGAACAAAGCACTCCAAAATCCGGTCTCGCAGCCCACGCTTTGGAATCAAAACATTCTTTTCAATTTGATAATACCACTACAATTACAAAAGAGAATAACCGAAAAAAACGTGAACTTAATGAAAGCCTTATATGAAAACTCGAACTCTCTGCAGTAGACAAACCAATTTTTGCAGTAACTTTGGCGTTTACACTAAACAATTTTTGCCAAAATTTCAGACATCCAGCTTCCATAGGTATAGAGTAATGCTCATATGAAATATGAAGTTGTATGGCAGCAACTCGAACCCAATGCAGTAGACCAACCACATTTTGCAGAAACTTTGGCCATAAAAATAAACTTCTTGTGGTAAAATTTCAGTGACCCAGTTTTAATAAGTACAAAGTAGTGCTCATAAAAAAAAAAGTTGTATGGCAGGTCCTATTGCATAAAAATGAATTTGCGAAAATTTCAAAATCCTGGTTCCTTTATTTTTTGAGTTATCGTGCGGACGGACGGACGAACATACATAGCTAAATCGATTTATTTTTCAATTCTGATCCGATCCATAAAGTTGAGTCTATCCGATCCATAAAGTTGAGTCTATATCTTACAAACGTAATGCAAATTTAGTATACCCTTTTAGCTAAGAGTCATACGGGTATAATAATTGATAAAATTATAATTTAGTTAATTGATCAATTTATTAACTATGAATAATAGTGAAATCAAAACTTAGAATATAATCCCAATGCATTCGAGAAAATCTGCTAAAAAGTGTGAAATATAATGTTGGATTTTCAATGTTAACGTTTAATTTTGGAAAAACATACACTGGTGAATAAGTTACTATTTTATAAAAACATAAAGGTTTTAATTTTTAAATCCTAATAACCCTTCGATGGGGAAGGTTCCCAAATTATTTATGAGCAAACTAATGAAAATTCGCGGGGATCGGCCCATCCTCTTCCTGTCTCCACCCTTCCATTTTTTTAGGTTATAGGAAATAAATTGTGAACCCCACCAAAATTTGGAATTTTATCTAGAACTAGGTAATACCGGGTGCGCTTTGCTTTGGGAGCAAGTTAACACAAAAATAACACATTGTGTAAATGTTAACTTTAAAATGTATGAAAGAAATTTTTTTAAAACGATTTTTCTAGGATTATTCTTGTAATTTTGAAATTTTCTGGAATTCAAAGCAGTACTAACTACTTTCCAAAATTGGACGTACTTTACTTGCAATAAGTTTTGTTTTGCCAATCGTAGGACCGACATGTGTTACCAAACACCAAGCCTGTTAACAGACTCAACTCCATTTTCAAGGTGCTTCAAGCATACAAAATTTGAAGTCAACCGGTCAAACCGTTTCTAATTTAGTGTAAAGTAATGAATACACTTATTAAAAACTTTTGGGCCTCAATGGGTTAACGGAGATCAACAAAATTTTTTTTTAAATTTTCTGTTTAGCCAAAGTAGTATTTCTCAAAACTGGACTGTATTTGCTTCCAAAATTTTTTTGACTAACCGTCGGGTCGGCATTGGTTAACAAATTCCAAATCTGTTAATAGTGTCAACTGAATTTTCAAGCAGCATCACGTATACACAATTTGAAGTCTATTGGTCAAACCGTTTCTAATTTGGAATAATGTATTGAAAAAAACTATAAATAGTGGTTGGGCCGCAATGGGTTAATGGAGCTCACCAAAATTTTTTTTATGCTTCTTTTTAGCCAAAGCAGTATTTTGTAAAATCGGACAAAATTTGGATCCAACATTTTTTTTGGCCAAACATCGGGCCGACATGGGTTGTTATAAAAGGTGGTTGGGCCGCAATGGGTTAATGGAACTCAACAAAATTTGTTTTAGGCTTCTTTTAAACCAAAGCAGTATTTCGCAAAATCGGACAAAATTTGGACCCAAAATTAGTTTTGACCAGCCTTTGGGCCGACATGGGTTAACAATTTCCAAAACTGCTAATAGTGTCAACTCAATTCTCAAGGAGCATCACGTCACACGTGTACAAAATTTGAAGTCAATTGGTCAAACCGTTTTCATTTTAGAACAAATAAATTTAAATACTTGCACCACAGCCCCAACTAGGCAAATTTTTGGCCCACAATTTCTTTCCGTACCCAAAAACCCCTATATACAAATTTTCATGAGAATCGGCTGGGCAGTTTAAGAGTCTATTCGACACATAAAAACAAACAAACAAACAAACTTTAGCTTTCATATATTATATAGGTTTTATTATCTAAGCAAAAATGGTTAAAACTGGGAGACAATCTCTTAAATTTAAAGAACCCCTTTTAAATTTAATAAAAACCTTGAATATATGCTGAAATATAATGATGCAACTTTAAATTCTAATTTTTTGTAAAAAAAAAAATTAGATCAGGTATTCAATTTACAGGTGTTTAAAAATAGCTAAATTACATTTTCAGAGCCCTTATAGCTCCTGAAAAGGGGACGTGGATAAAAAATTTTGTAAACTGACCTAGCTTAAATCGTTTAGAAGATATGTTAGACCAAAAAATTTTGCAAAAATTGAGTTTTGCAAAACGTTAAATTTTTGATACCGTATGGCAATCCTATATATTTTAAAAATATATTTTTGTAAAGCCTATAAAAGCAGGTCTCTTTTACCGTTTTTTAGATTAAAAGTATAGTCAACAGAACTCTTGTTATACCAATTTAAAAGTTGCTTTTTTGGATTTTTCAGAGGCTGTAGCGTCGTCACCCTTTAAAATTAAGAAAAACCTTTGACACGTGCTGGAACATAATTAAAGAACTTTGAATTGTGTATATCATTAAAAATATCATTATTCAAGTTAAAGGTTTTTAACGAAGGACAGACGTACATGGCTATATCGACTCAGGAGGTCACGCTGATCACAAATATATATACTTTTTCATATCTAGCTCGCTTTCTTTATGTGGTTAGAAACACCATACAAAAGTTTAAATACCCCTTCACCTATTCTATAGGTATAGGGTATAAAAACATATTCGACAATATCAAAAACAAAATTCAAAAGGAAAATAGTAACATAAAAATAGCTTAAAAATCAACAAACATAATGAAAAAGCACTACACAAAAACCTAAGATAAGACAAATAATATACAAAATAGACTGTCAATGCGGAAAAATATATTTGGGACAAATTGCTAGAAGACAAGAAGACAAAATAAAAAACACAAAAGATACATAGAACAAAGCACTCCAAAATCCGGTCTCGCAGCCCAAGCTCTGGAATCAAAACATTCTTTTCAATTTGACAATACCACTACAATTACAAAAGAGAATAACCGGAAAAAACGTAAGCTTAATGAAAGCCTAACATGAAAACAAAAAATAATATATCAACGTCAAATAAGACACAGAAAAGAAGAAAAGAACTTATTTCAAATTTTTAAAGATAACATAAACACAATAAAACCATTTTTATTTAAAACTAGCTAATACCCGGTACGCGTTGCTGCGCCTCTCAATGGAGGTTTAATTGAAGTTGATGTTACTGTAAAAAGTTAACACAAAAATTACACACGGTTTACACATGTAAATTTTAAAATGTATGAAAGCAATCTTATTAAAACTATTTTTCTAGGCTTATTTTAGTAATTTTTGAAACTTTCTGTAATTCAAAGCAGTACAAACTATTTTCCAAAATTTGACTTTATTTTTCTCCAAAAATTTTTTTTTGACCAATCGTAGGACCGACTGTTAACAGACTCAAGTCCATTTTCAAGTTGCTTCACAAATATAAAATTTGAAGTCAACCGGTCAAATCGTTTCTAATTTAGAGTTAAGTAACGCAAAAATCTATTAAAAGACACTGCGCCCCATTGGGTTAACGGAACTACACTTTCTCTTTGGGCAAAGCAGTATTGCGCAAAATTGGACGTAATTTGCTTCCAAATTTTTTTTTTGCCAATCGTCGGGCCGGCATGGGTTAGCCAATTGCAAGTCTGTTAAAAGAGTTAATTTCATTCTCAAAACGGAACACATATACAAAATTTGAAGAAAATCGGTTAGACCGTTTCTAATTTAGAGTAAAGTAACCAAAAACTTTATAAAAAGCTGTTGGGCCGCCATGGGTTAATACAACTCAATAAAATTTTTTTGTGGGCTTTCTTTTTAGCCAAAGCAGAATTTCATAAAATCGGACAAAGTTTGGACCCAAAATTTGGACAAAATTTTTGGGCCACGATTTCTTTCCGTACCCAAAAAGCTCTATATACAAATTTTCATGAAAATCGGCAGTTAGGAGTCTATTCGCTACAAACAAACAAACAAATAAACAAATTTTCGCTTTTATATAAATAGATAACAAGTAAAAAAACAGTCACTCTGACTTAGAAATATCCTACACCTATTTGGTTTAAGTTTAATGGGAAGTCCATAAGTCATTTTAAAACCATAAAAGCTTTTTTTACTTTGATCGTATGACATAGCTAACGAAATTAACTTTATAATAATAAAAACATTTTCTAATTATTTTATCAATTCAAAAATATTAAAAATTCTTATTAATTTATCTATTTAAACTTAAAATAAAATTGTAAACATCAAATAAAGTCCAATTACAAAATTACATATTTAAAACTTTTTATCCAATTCAATAAAATTTTACACACATGGAGAAATTACTTTTTTTCGTGATTTTAGCTGTAGTGCATTTACTGTTGAATGATTTAGTACCCTTGATTAATTATTTCAATTTTAAATAATTTTTAATATATATAATACATAAGTGTTGGCGAGACTTTGCCAACATGTGAAAAAATATTGCACATTAAAATTATTATAAACATACTTCACACAATAAATAATTATGGCAATGCACATACCTTTAAATTTCTTAATACGCATCCCATACTCGTTGGACCTGTTTTGTTGATATGCATCCAATACACGATGTTTTCAATTTGGTACGCGTACTTGCGAAGTTGCATCGTGTATGGACAAGTTGAAAACCCATTTTGAAGGTTGAAAAGTTGGTTCGGAGAAAATCAAAAAATATTTATTTTTGTAGACTAAGTCTTTGGTTTGCATTGTGAGTTGTATTGTGTATGGACAAGTTGAGCAACTTAAATGTAATTTTTTTTTCTTTATTTTTGTATTTTTCTTTTTTGACACGAAAAAACATTGGGATATTCCGATTTGAAAAAATAATAAAACTTTATAAAGAATTAAGTAAAACATATGAAATATATATTATAAAATTAAGTTAGAAACCTGTTTTAAAATATAGAAAAATTAACATGTCCGCGTACCAAGATCAAAACCCGGCCAAGCATTAGAAATTCAGCATATATATACATATGTAGTAAAATTATGAAATATTTATTTTTTCTGTTTCCTTACACATAATTTTTAAAAACAGGAATATACAATTCAATATCGTAAATGTACATACTTACTACTTTCAGAACAAAATACATACCGATTTTTTAAGAAATAGTAGCAAATAGATAAGAGAACCAAAACGTTTTATTTGAATTATGAGTGTAGTGTAGCATGGAATAATTCCACCGGCTGTCAATGGCTATTTTTGTGTAAGACAAGAGTACAATTTTATTCAGGGTTACAAACTTAGAACCAGAGTTGCCATTTTTGGTTATTATTAACCAAAATTGGTTATTAATTTTCTACTTGGTTATTTGGTTACTTGATTTCTGATTTGGTTATTTTTTAATCTAAATTTTATTTTTTAGTCTAAATTTATACATATAAAATTTCGTTATGGATAGAATGTATTCACATTGTGAATAAATACATTCTTATCAAAACTGATCAAAATAGTAAATCTAAATTTATCCACTAGATGTCATTCAACGTCGTTATGACGCTTTCTAGTGGTAGTAATTAACACATTATCAATATATATTATTGTTGGCAATATGTATTGGCAGTTGCTTTAATTTAATTTCATTTCATTTTAATTTCAAATGTCAGTTCCCACTTCTAAAGTTGTCGCTGTCAGTACATATTATAAATGAATCTACATTTGTTTATTTTAATTTAAATAAGTAATTTAAAAAATGGTTTGGGGGAATATTCTTTTAAGGAATTGACCAATTTTGTTTTTAATTTTATGTCCTTGCCGCATAGTTCAGCAGCTGCCGAACGAACATTTTCAAGTTTAACTTTGATTAAAACAAAACTCAGAAACAAACCTGAGTACAAAACTATCAATAGCATAATGTTGGCTAAAGAGCTTCTGCCGAAATCTCTGGATAATCACTATGTTTGGTCAGGAAAAGATTTTTGAGACAAATCAAAAGAATTGAATTGGAAATCCTGTAAAATTAATTTTAAAATATAATTAAAACATTTTTGTAATTTTCTGTTTTTTTTTTTTTGTGAATTGTGATTTTGTTATTTTTGATTTTGTTATTTTTGTATTTTTGTGATTTAGTTGAAATAAAATAAATTTTGTTAAAAATACATGAACTCTATTATGTGATATAGTTATGTAAAATTTTTGGTTATTTTTTATCTCATTTGGTTATTTTTTTAGTTTGATTTGGTTAGTAATTTTTTTTCAGAGTGGCAACCCTGCTTAGAACTAGTCAGACCCGAAGCAATTATGTTTAGACCCGAAGAAATAATATAATAATAAATACACATGATTACAAAACGAAATTTATTTATTTTAAATCAATAAAACATAATAAAAAAAAATTAGGAACTTTCTATTTCATGAATTAACAAAATTAATATTAATATAATGTCAACATTAGTTTTTAAAATTATATTTTGAACTTTTTTAGGAATATTGAAGTAAATTTTTTTGTTCTGGAGCTTTTAAATATATAAGAAAATCTTCGCATTTCATGTCAAAGTTAATTCTTGTACATAGTTCAGCTTTAATAAGCGCTATTCGCATTTTATTTCTATCAGCTCTCCAAACTGAATTCATTATTGAAAAAATCCTTTCAATAAATGCGTTGCTTACCGGAATGCTTAAAACTTTGGATATAATTTTTTTCTTTTCATTAATTTCATCAGTCGACTGAAATATTTTAACCCATAACCGAAATATATCATTTGGTTCATTTCCACAAATTCTAATATTTGGAAGAATTTGGTTAATAGCAATAATCTCATCATATATTTTATCTTCGTCAACTTTTAAATTTAAAACTTCACAAGTTTTTAAAATTGAGTTAAAAGTAAGTTGATTTTTTAGATTTAAACATGCTAAATATTTAAAAGGACTATCTTCAAAGTTATAAAATCTAGAAATATATTCTAGTGCTCGCTTATATATTTGTGTACAAGTAGCAACAAATTTTGTTTGTTCGTAAGCTCTTTGTTTAAGTAAACATTTTTGTGCTGTGGCACCAAAAAATTTATCCACAATACGTTTTTCTAAATTTTCTTTTAAGGATGACATTATATCATGCAATTCCGTTGCAGTAACGTTTGGATTTCTTAAAAATAGTAAAGAAAGGTTTGGACATAAAATTTAAAAAATGTGACGTAAAATAAATATACATTTCTGGAAATGGTGGCTAATAATGGCTAATAGTTTCATAGTTAATAATAATAAGGTTTTCAATTAAATTTTCAAAATATTTTTGCAAACCCGAAGAAATTAGTGTCCAACCCGAAGACCCGAAGTTAGCATTCCAAACCCGAAGTCTTCGAGTGAAAAATATCAAGTTGTTAACCCTGATTTTATTTAAATTTACTCACATTTGATACGATTTTAGTCTTACACAATAAAAACAGATCATCGTATAATTTTTTTGTCATTTATAAAACGTCAAATTTTGGTACTGCTCTACGAGTATATACATAAATTTGACAGTTGCGAATCAAAAATAATGTTTTTTTTATTATATCCTACACCTATAGAATAGGTAAAAGGGTATATTAACTTTGGTATGGTATTTCTAACCACCTAAAGGAAGCGATCTAGATATGGGAAAGTATATATATTTGTGACCAGCGTGACCTCCTGAGTCGATATAGCCATGTCCGTCCGTCCGTCCGTCCGGCTGTAGACACGATAACTCAAAAAAAAAAAGAGCTAACCTGATGAAATTTTAAATGTAGGTTACTAGGACTGAAAGTACGGCGGGGATTGCATATGGGTGAATCGGTCCATGGGTTCGGATTCTGGACTTTTTAATCGATCGAAGGGCTAACGAACATATATAAAAAATCACGATAACTTAACAACTAATGACGCTATCTTTATCAAATTTGTGCTGTAGGTTAATAGTAATGAAACTACTTCGGGGATTGCGTAAGTTCGGGATTGGACCATGGGTTCGGAACCTAGAACTTTTTGATTGAATTTAGGTCAAACGAGCATAATTCCAAAAGCAATGCAGATAGAACCTTCAAATTTGGTATCGTGGTTTCCTTTCCTATTTCCTTAGTGTCCCTGAAATTTAAGCCCCATTCGAGTAGTGGGTCGGGGACCAGCCACACATTTCCGAAGACCTTAAAGCATATCTTTAAAATTAATAAATATAGCAACTTGAAAAAATGTAGAAGCTTCAAATTTGGCACATGGGTGTTCGTTACTATAATTGGAGTAGCGGTTCAGTACCCTCCTTAGACCTCCAAAGCTTTAAAAGGTTATAATCGAAATTAATAAAACTAGTAACTTAAAATTAAGATAGAACGTTCCAATTGTCTACAAGGGTTAACTTGTATTGAGTTAAAGTATGACGGGGACTGCATATGGACGAAATCGTACCATGGTTTCGGGTTCTGGAACCCTTGAAAAGTTCAAGGGCTAACAAACATATATCTTAAAAACAACATATCTCAAAAAGTAACGCCGCTATTTTGATGAAATTTAAAACTCTAGGTTACTAGTAATGAAAGTACCATGGGAATTTGTTCTGGTCGAGTTTGGTCAATGAGTTTGGATTCTAGAAGCTTTTGATCGATTTCAGGCCGAACGAGTATAATTTCGAAGCCAAATAATATATTTCCTATTTCCTATGTGTCCCCGAAATTTAGACTTAATTGTAGTGGTTCAGCTATGTTCAAAGGTACTTGCTGCATTTATGTAAAATTTATTTTTATATTTAAATGAATTATATGAAAAGGTCTAAATTTGTAATTGTATTTTAGAAATACATTTATTGCATGTTTTGCGTTTATAAGCTTTTCTATTATTAACCATTTAAAATAATTGCAATTTTGAAAAATTTGGATTATTAAATAATATATTATGCTTTGATTAGCTTTTTATCACAAAATTTAATAATTAGAAATTTTCCATTTTGTAATTGAATTGGAATAAATATATTTTCATTTATTTCAAGTTTTTTTGTTTTTTAATATTTTTAAATAGATAAATTAGTATGAATTTGTAATATTTTTTAATAGATAGTGTAATTAGAAAATGTTTTTAGTATTATAAAGTTAGTTTTGTTAGCTATGTCTTACGATCAAATTAATAACAGGTTTTATGTTGTTAAAATGATAGAAATAGAATTATAGAAATGATTTTGAATACCGTAGATATTTTCCGTTCTGTCAATAATTTAAATAAATTATATAAAACAAATTTTTTTTTAATGTATACTTTTATTAAAGTTGTACTACCCCCTAAAATTTAGAAAATAAAAAATTTAAGGTAGATATTTATATAAAATTATTAAATACAATATTTAATTTGACAATTTCCAAGTTGGATCCACTTAATTAATAGTTACAATCGGTTTATCTTTAACTAATCATAATTTATTAAAATATCATTTTAGTAAATATATCTAAAATAATTTAAATTTTATAACAGAAGACAAAAATATCATTAAAAAGCATTATAAGTACCTACTTGATAAAATGTTTATCTAACTATCTAGTTTGTTAAACAAAAAATGTTTTATTAGGTATCTTTAAGCCTGAATACATTTTTGCACATTTTACATATATATGTATGTTTGTACATACCTAGTTCTTTGTTTATGGCCTTTTATAATATTTCTTCATACATATACATACATATCCATATACAACAAAAAAAAAATACGTACTCTTTTATTCATATAAGAATATTATCTTATTTATTATCTATAATATATACATACATATACATATATTCCATATTAATACAAAATCATTTCGTAACCTTTACATTTTGTACTAAGCAGATTATGCTTCGATTCTAATATACATACAGAAAAATAAACAAAAACAAATGAGTGATAAATTTTTGTTGTTGCGCTTTGAAAATTGAAGATGAATAAGTTATCGTTAATAGTGTATAAATTTTAAATTAATGAACCAAAAATGTACGGACTGACTTAAATATACAAAACTTTATTTAAATATTTGTCGAAGTATTAAAAATTTTTCTAAAGTAACTCGGTATTACAAAGTACTAGCTAATGCTAAAAGAGATAAAATACTTTAGCAAAAATGCCTAAAAAAACCTGTGCAATTGCACAGGGGCCCTACTAGTAATTTTTAAATTTATTCTCTTAATTTACTTATTTTTTAATGTTTTATATAATTAAACTCAAAGTTATTCGAAAGAAATATTAATTTTTTATAATATAAATATAAAATTTTGTATAATTTGATGGTTTTTATTGTAAATTAAAACCATTAACGCTTACATTAGCTTTTCACCACAAAATTTAATAATCAAAATATGCAATAAATATTATATTTCTAAAATACAATGAGAAATTTAGAACTTTTCTTATAATTTATTTATATATAAAAATAAATTTTACAACTTAAGTATCGTACACAATTTCTTAATTATATATTACCTATGGTAATATTTCAATAAAATATAGATATGATGTAATAAAAATTAAAAAAAAAAAAGTTACGTCGTATATTAAAAAATTATTTAGTTTTTAATTTATAAAATAAAATACATAATATGTTTTATAGTTAAATTCTGAGCCCTTTAAAAATATAAAAGTGCTAAATAAGAATGAAAATAGGAAAGACCATAGGTATATCAAATTTAAAGTTTCTATGTTAATTAATTTCGAATATATGCTTTAATGTTTTGGGAGCAGTAGAGGTGGTACGCAAAACCGCTATTGCAATCCATACAAAATTAAGAGAAGAAACGCCTGTGCCCCAAATATAAAGTTCTATTTTCTTTGGTTTCGAAATTATACTCGTTTGGACTCAATTCGATCATAAGCTTCTGGAATCCTAGCTCATTGCCCGAACTCGACCAGAGCCAATTTCCATGTCACTTTCATTACTAGTAACCTAGAATTTCATCAAAATAGCGTCATTAGTTTTTGAGTTATGGTAGTTTAAAGATATATGTTTGTTAGCCCTTGAACTTTTCAAAGGTACCAGAACCCGAAACTATGGTACGATTTCGCCCATATGCAGTCCCGTCATACTTTCATTACTAGTTAACCATTATACACAATTGTAACGTTCTATATTAATATATAGTAGGTAACTATTTTTTTAATTTCGTTGATAAGTTTTTAAACCTTGGGAGGTCTAAGAGAGTTACCTGAACCACCTCTCCAATTGATCATACATTAAGGGAGCACGTAGAAAATAGTAAAGAGCACCCTTGTGCAAAATTTGAAGCTTCTACATTCGTTTGAAGTTACTATTTTCATTATTTTCAAATATATGCTTTAAGGTCTTCGAAACTACGTGGATGGTCTATGGCCCACTACTCCAATTGGTTTCAACTTTCGAGGACACTGAGGGAAAAGGACAAAAGGACACCCTGATACCAAATTTAGAGGTTCTAACTTCTTTGGATTCGGAATAATGCTCGTTTGGACTAAATTCGATGAAAAAGTTCCACGATAAGAACCAATGGTCGGATTTCGCCTAAATGTAGTCCGCGCCGTTTTTTCAATATAAGTGAACCATTGTACACATTGGAACGTTCTATCTTATTTTTAAGATACTTTTTTTATTAATTTCAATGAATGCTTTAATGTCTTCAAAACTCTGTGAATGGTCCCCGACCCACAACTCGAATTGGTCCTAAATTTTAAGGACTCTAAGCACATAGGAAGAGGAACATTGATACCTTGCTTGTTTGGCCTGAATGCTTGTTTGGCCTGAATTCGATCACAAGCTGGTTCTAGGATCTGGTTCCATCTCGACCGCACGCAATTTCCACCATAATCTCATTACTAGTAACCTACAGCACAAGTTACATAAAGGTAGCGCCATTAGTTATTGAGGTATACTGATTTTTTTTATATTTTCGTTAGCTCTTAGAACGATTAAAAGGTCCTTATTTTTTTCGAACAGTGCCGACCATTGTTGTTATCCGCGATAAAAAATCTTTTGCAAGTGGAATACTTGTAAATCAATTGCCTATCGTAATATTTCGTTCAGAATGTAGTAAGTGAGAAGTAATTCTGTTTACAACTTCATAAGGTTTGTTCCGGGAGGTTGTGTACCATAATAAACTTCTAAGCGTAAAGTGTAATATGTGCATGTATCAACAGCAGAAAATATTTTGATTTCATATTTTGCTGGTTTTTTTGGTATGTATTGTTTAAATGAGCATCTACCACGAAAACTATTCAATTTCTCATCTACTGTAAAGTTCCAATGATATACCCAACTTTTTTGGCAATTTTGGTTGAATTTTTCAAAAATTTCTCTCATTATAGATAGCTGGCACTTTCGATAGTTCTACGCTCAGCTTGACCACAACGATAACATACGTTATCAAAACGAAGACAACAAATTAAAATATGAACCAATTATAGCTCATGGTTGCAATAAATATCTTCAAACCAGTAAGCTTGCCACAAATCTTTAACAATTGTACGCGATGATTTGTGGAATCCTGCAATATACAATAAACCCAACAATGCCCTTATTTCTATTATATTGGTCGGTAAAGCGTCTCGTTGTCGTTGGTATTTTTGTTGTTTTCAATATAACGATTATTGCACTCAACTATTTTTCCAACAAATGAAAATAATAACTCCTATGATTCTACAGATATTTTCGCATTCTTTGATACTTGAGGCAACTTTGCTTTATTTTGAAATATGTTTTTCGTACAATACTTTACATTTGATCTAAATGGAATATTTTTCCACAAAGTTGTCTCATCTCTTCCATAAATATTCACTGAATCAAAATCAAGGTTTCCTGTAAAGATTGATTCTTCATTGACATCCTGTTCTGTATCCGTAGACTGATTACTTTCATTTTCATAATTTTCGTCTCGTCCAATCGGCTCTTCACTATTATCTGGTATAATTTCCAGCCATTCTTCAATTTATTTTTGTTGTCTATTTATTTGATCCATTTTTCTGGAGAAGGTATCTAAATAATACATATTTTACAAATTGCACTTACATATTATTATACAATTAAAATAGTATATATTTCTGGAGATTATTGTATATGTATGTATTGTAAAAATTTTCTCATTTTAATTTCAATTATTCAATGATAAAATATAAAGGTAATTTATCAAATTTAAAAATTAATTTTGAATTCTTAAAATAACTATAATCTATTGTTTTATATTCGAAATGGGTTTTATAATATGAAAATTTAAATCATTTTAAGAATTTCTGTGTTAAAATTTACACTATTAGTTCTATTCAAAATCAATCGATTTTTTTCCGTATTCTATATTTTACTTAGTCAGTAATAAAATAATTTTTCCAATACTAATTTTTTGTACATTCAATAATATTATTTAATTAAAAATATTTTAATTCACATACATACAAGGGTTGTCTGAAAAGTCGGTGAAAAATGAAACAAAGGATTAAGTTATTGACCAGAAAACATTTTATTTTTCAACAGAGTCTCCTTTTAGCTCGATACAATACGTCCAACGATATTCCAATTTCTTTAAGTTATCTGCGTAGTACAATTTGCCGAAGTCTGCAAAATAGGCCTCTGTTTCAACTATAACTTCAGAATTCGATGTGAATTTTTTTTCCAGCGAGCCATTTCTTCATATTTGGAAATAGGAAAAAGTCACTGGGGACCAAATGTGGAAAATATGGTGGATGGGAAAGCAATTCATAAAGTAATTCCAATGATTTTGCTGTCGCGATTACCGATGAATGTGCATTGTCATGATCAAACAGAACTTTTTTCTTTGCCAAATTGACGAGGTCGTTTTTCTTTGATTTCATTGTTCAGCTGGTCCAATAACGCTACAGAATATTCTCCTTTAATCGATTTTCATTTTTCAAGATAGTCGATTAAGATTATTCCATGTGCATCCCAGAAAACAGTAGCAATAACCTTTCCTGCCGAGGGAACCGTCTTTGCCTTCTTTGGTGCACTTCCACCAGCTTCTACCCATTGTTTTGACTAAGCTTTTGTCTCTGGTGTGTAATGGTGAATCTATGTTTTATCAACAGCTATGAATCGACGTCAAAATTCCTCTGGATTGCGTTGAAACTAGGCCAAAGACTCCGTTGAAGTCGTCACACGAACTCGTTTTTGGTCAGCTATTAGCAAACGCTGCACCCATCTCGCCGAAAGCTTCACATATCCAAAACTTCATGTAAGATGTTACCTAAACGTTCTTTTGAGATGTCAGCTATCTCACACACCTTCACTCGAAGGCCGTTTAGAACGACATCATAGATTTTATTGATCATTTCTTCAGTTGAGACTTCCTTTGGACGACCACTGAGTGACGCATCACTTGTGCTTGTAAGACCACAACGAAAGTAAAGTCAGTAAATCACTTCTGAATTATTCCATACGTCGACGAAGAGTCCCCATAATATATTTTTCAAGTTTGGTTTTGGTTTCTGATATTGTTTTCTTTCTTAAAAAATAATGTTTTATTTACAAACGAAATTCACTTTTTTCCATGTTGAAGAAAAATACAATCTTCTACTACTTCAAAGAGCTGTCAAAACTAAACTAGTGAAAAAATACTAAACTAGTGAAAAAATGTTTGTAAAAATTTTTATAACATCTTTTGAAGGTTGCCACAAGTAAAAACGAGTATCGTTTTGCCAATACCAACGCCATCTTGGATTTATCACTAACTTTTCAGACAACCCTCGTATAAATGCGACGAATTGGAGAACTAACTTCAATGAAACTTATACGACTGATGAATAACAAAAATAAAATTAATTTTGTAAAATAAAATAAGGAATTTCCCAATTTAAAACGTACAAACTAAAAAAATAACAAAGAAATTCAAATATACAACATTACTCGTGTTGGGTATACTTGACCAAAAATACAAAGCACCATTATCGCGCCGGGTCTAAGTGACCCAGACAGGTTTTATAAAATCAATAAGCAAATGACAGTTAACGTTTCAGATAATATTAAAACTCAACTATAATTAAAATGGAGGCACAAAACAAATTATACGCTTTTAAAATCGATTTGGGTCTACAAGACCCTTACGCGAGTACTATAGGGTTAATAAAATAATATTTACAAATTCAATGTTCCACCCAATATATAATATTAGGCTGTACACTGTTACTTATGATTTATTTAATGAATAACTTTTTTCTTTCTGGTTTTTTTAACCTCGGCATTCATTAAAATTTAGACTTTAGTTTGCACATAAGCTGACATTATGTTTTATAGCTTATTTTTTTCAAATGGTGCTAATTGCTTGCTTCGATTTAATGTGCCCTTTTAAGAGCGTTTTCTATTTTAGGTTTCAGCGTCCTTAGTTATACTCAGATTTTGGATTTAAGCTGTAGGATGGTTTTAGGATTATTAGCACACACCTTACTTTTTAAGTAGTCTCAAATGTGGTCCAGTTACAATTAGAAAAACGCGATATTGTTCGACCGCCAAAAATTTAGCGAATGAGACGCATGTCTATGACCTGTCTGAGTTGTTGCTCCATCTTGTTGGCACTACTATTCTGAATAGTTCTTTTCCAATGGCCTAAATAAATTGCTGTTCGTTTTCGAAAAAATATGGTCCAATAATCCTTTCTGAAGTTTTTACTCATGAAGGAAAATTCAATATGATTTTTTTTTTTTTTTTTGTCTTGGGGTAAGGATGGTGGAAATCGCCGAAAGATACTGAGCGCAACCACAGTTATGTGTGACTTTAACACACTAAAAACACCCGCCATGTTTTAAAATATTAAAACTAGTCTTAGAGACTAACCATTAATTTTGCGCTAACTTTTTATGATCTACTGGAATTACAGACCTCCGTTAAGGTGATCTGAATTTATCGCTAGTTGGAGGGGCCTAGTTCTTTTAAGCCTTCTATTGACATTTGAAAATAGAAGTTTTGACGCTTCTATGTTTATGTGACCTTCTAAGTGAGTCTTATGTTTTATGGCATATTTTTTTATTTCATCGCTAACAATAGGAATTTATAGATCCCTATGTAAGTCGGAACTTCGTACGTACCAGGGAGCACTCACCATGTTACGTAGCACTTTGCTTTGAAATGTTTGAGTTCTCTGAATATGTGTTCGTTTGGCACACCCCCAAAGTTGTACGCCGTACAACCAGATAGGCTTAATTATTTGGTTATATAACAAAATTTTGTACTCTATTGGCAATTTAGATGGGATGTTGATGGGAAAGCAATTCATAAAGTAATTCCACTAATTTTGCTGTCGCGATTACCGATGAATGTGCATTGTCATGATCAAACAGAACTTTTTTCTTTGCCAAATTGACGAGGTCGTTTTTCTTTGATTTCATTGTTCAGCTGGTCCAATAACGCTACATAATATTCTCCCTTTATCGATTTTCATTTTTCAAGATATTCGATTAAGATTATTCCATGTGCATCCCAGAAAACAGTAGCAATAACCTTTCCTGCCGAGGGAACCGTCTTTGCCTTCTTTGGTGCACTTCCACCAGCTTCTACCCATTGTTTTGACTAAGCTTTTGTCTCTGGTGTGTAATGGTGAATCTATGTTTTATCAACAGCTATGAATCGACGTCAAAATTCCTCTGGATTGCGTTGAAACTAGGCCAAAGACTCCGTTGAAGTCGTCACACGAACTTGTTTTTGGTCAACTGTTAGCAAACGCTGCACCCATCTCGCCGAAAGCTTTCTCATATCCAAAACTTCATGTAAGATGTTACCTAAACGTTCCTTTGAGATGTCAGCTATCTCAAACACCTTCACTCGACGGCCGTTTAGAACGATATCATAGATTTTATTGATCATTTCTTCAGTTGTGACCTCCTTTGGACGACCACTGAGTGGCGCATCACTTGTGCTTGTACGACCACAACGAACGTATAGTCAGTAAACCACTTCTGAATTATTCCATACGACGACGAAGAGTACCGATAATATTTTTATACCCTACACCTATAGAATAGGTAAAGAAGTATATTAATTTTGGTATGGTGTTTGTAACCACCTAAAGGAAGCGAGCTAGATATGGAAAAGTAAATATATTTGTGATCAGCGTGACCGCCTTAGTCGATATAGCCATGTTCTACCGTCAGTCCGTCCGTAGGCACGACAACTCAAAAAATAAGGGAGCTATCTTGATGAAATTTTAACTGTAGGTTACTAGGACTGAAAGTACGGCGAAGATTGCATATGGGCGAAATCGGCCATTGGGTTCGGATCCTGGACCTTTTAATCGATCGAAGGACTAAAGAACATATATAAAAAATCACGATAACTCAACAACTAATGACGCTATCTTCATCAAATTTGTGCTGTAGGTGACTGGTAATGAAACTACGGCGGTGATTACGTACGGTCGAGTTTGGATCATGGGTTCGGAACCTAGAGCTTTTTGATCGAATTTAGGCCAAACTAGCATAGTTCCGAAACCGATAAAGATAGAACCTCCAAATTTGGTATCAAGGTGTCCCTTCCTTTTTCTAAGTCTCTTGGAAAATTGTGCCCCATTGGAGTGGTGGGTCGGGGACCAGCCATTCAGTTCCAAAGACTCAAATTTCAAAGACACTTACGCAATAGGAAGGGACACCCTGATACAAAATTTGGAGGTTATATCTTCATTGGTTTCGGAATTACGCTAGTTTGGCCTAAATTCGATCAAAAAGTTCAGTTCCGAACCCATGGTCCAATCCTGACCTTACGCAATCCCCGAGGTAGTTTCATTACTAGTAACCTACAGCACAAATTTGATGAAGATAGCGTCATTAGTTGTTGAGTTATCGTTTTTATATATGTTCGTTAGCCCTTCGATCGATTAAAAGGTCCAGAATCCGAACCCATGGGCCGATTTCGCCCATATGCAATCCCCGCCATACATTCAGTCCTAAGTAATCTACAGTTAAAATTTCATCAAGATAGCTCCATTATTTTTTGAGTTATCATGCCTACGGACGGACGGACGGACAGACGGGCGGACGGACATGGCTATATCGACTCAGGCGGTCACGCTGATCACAAATATATATACTTTTTCATTTCTAGCTCGCTTCTTTTAGATGGTTACAAACACCATACCAAAGTTAATATACCCCTTTACCTATTCTATAGGTGTAGGGTATAAAAACACCATAACTCAAAAAATAATGCTGGTATTTTGATGAAATTTAAACTCTAGGTTACTAGTAATGAAAGTACCATCGCAATTGTTTGTGGTGGAGTTTAATTTTGAAGCCAAAGAATATATTTCCTATGTCCTATGTGTCTCCGAAATCTAGACTTAATTGTAGTGGTTCAGCTATGCAAAGGTACTTACTGCGTGTATGTAAAATTTATTTTTATATTTAAAGAAATTATACGAAAAGTTCAAAATTTGTAATTGTATTTTAGAAGTACATTTATTGCATATTTTGCGTTCAAAAGCTTTTCTATTAGGTATAATATAAACTAACCATTTAAAATAATTGCATTTTTAAAAATTTGGATTATTAAATATATTATGCTTTGATTATCTTCTTATCACAAAATTTAATAATTAGCATTTTTTCATTTTGTAATTGAATTGGAATAAATATATTTTCATTTATTTCAAGTTTGTTTGTTTTTTAATATTTTTAAATAGATAAATTAGTAAGAATTTGTAATATTTTTTAATAGATAGTGTAATTAGAAAATGTTTTTAGTATTATAAAGTTAAATATCTATGGTTAGCTATGTCTTACGATCAAATTAATAACAGCTTTTATGGTGTTAAAATGACTTATGGATATGTCCTTAAATTTAACCAAATAGGTGTAGGGTAATTCTAAGTCGGTTGCACCGACTGACTGTTTCTTTACTTGTTCAAGTTTTGTTTTGGTTTCTGATATTGTTTTCTTTCTCAAAAAATAATGTTTTATTAACAAACGAAATTCACTTTTTTCCATGTTGAAGAAAAATACAATCTTCTACTACTTCAAAGAGCTGTCAAAACTAAACTAGTGAAAAAATGTTTGTAAAAATTTTTATAGCATCTTTTGAAGGTTTCCACATGTAAAAACGAGTATCGTTTTGCCATTATCAACGCCATCTTGGATTTATCACTGACTTTTCAGACAACCCTCGTATAAATGCGACGAATTGGAGAACTAACTTCAATGAAACTTATACGACTGATGAATAACAAAAATAAAATTAATTTTGTAAAATAAAATAAGGAATTTCCCAATTTAAAACTTACAAATTAAAAAAATAACAAAGAAATTCAAATATACAACATTACTCGTGTTGGGTATACTTGACCAAAAATACAAAGCACCATTACTCGCGCCGGGTCTAAGTGACCCAGACAGGTTTTAGAAAATCAATGAGCAAATGACAGTTAACGTTTCAGAAAATATTAAAACTCAACTATAATTAAAATGGAGGCATAAAACAAATTATACGCTTTTAAAATCGATTTGGGTCTAAAGGACCCTTACGCGAGTACTATAGGGTTAATAAAATAATATTTACAAATTCAATGTTCCACCCAATATATAATATTAGGCGGTACACTGTTACTTATGATTTATTTAATGAATAACTTTTTTCTTTCTGGTTTTTTTAACCTCGGCATTCATTAAAATTTAGACTTTAGTTTGCACATAAGCTGACATTATGTTTTAAAGCTTATTTTTTTCAAATGGTGCTAATTGCTTGCTTCGATTTAATGTGCCCTTTTAAGAGCTTTTTCTATTTTAGGTTTCAGCGTCCTTAGTTATACTCAGATTTTGGATTTAAGCTGTAGGATGGTTCTAGGATTATTAGCACACACCTTACTTTTTAAGTAGTCTCAAATGTGGTCCAGTTACAATTAGAAAAACGCGATATTGTTCCACCGCCAAAAATTTAGCGAATGAGACGCATGTCTATGACCTGTCTGAGTTGTTGCTCCATCTTGGCACCACTATTCTGAATAGTTCTTTTCCAATGGCCTAAATAAATTGCTGTTCGTTTTCGAAAAAATATGGTCCAATAATCCTTTCTGAAGTTTTTACTCATGAAGGAAAATTCAATATGATCTAAAACAAAAAATGTATTCTTTAATTAAATCATAACATTACTTATATGCCACCCTGTATAATAAAATAATTATCTTGAGTAATAAAAAGTTCAGGTAAAAAATTCGTTATAATTCTAATTTAAAATTATTAAAACATATAACAAATGGAATTTCATCTTTGTGTAACTAAAAGATTTTTATATATTTAAGGCCAAGTGCTTGTACCATATCATGCATTAGTATTATTATGTGGAGCACCTTGATTCATTGTTACGACATCTATTAATTGTATAGCCAGATAATTTGGGTGGTAGCTAAAGAGTTAGCACTTAAAATAAAGAAAAAAAAAATAAAAAAGTTCCCAAAATTGCAATAACGCCAATAAGTTCTTATTAAAAATTGTATTATTTTTGTTTATTATTATTGTTTCAAAATATTTTTTAAAAAATTTTAAGTTTTTAAATTAAAATCTCTTCTAATAAAATTTATTAAAAGTTATGCGGCAGTTGTAGTGATAACTTCTGCACAATTTTTCGTTTTGGTTGCATTCCGTATCACGGTACTCTTTTTTAAAATCGTTCTCGTATTGGGAACCACTTGAACTGTAAAAAAAATTATATAAATTATTAAAAGAAAATGTGTTGTCCTGGAATATTTTAATATTGTATTTTAGTCTATTTATTAAAGTAAAATTATCTTATTATGAAACTTAAACTCTTGTTATAAAAATTAAATTCTTGGTATGATATGATAATACTCGTACTTATAACTTTAAAAAATTCTTCTACTCTTGGTATAAGAATGAATAATTTTAATATGGAGAAATTTAATTTAAGAAAGGTTAAGAGATCTTGTAGCTTTCGTAAAAATGTTTAGAAAATATATTGAAAACGACTACAAATGTAAACAAAAAAGGATTAAATATTAAAAGGATGTTTTAATTGTGGGCAATCAGAAGAAGTTGGAGGAAGCAGCAACGGTGCTTTTATACAAAACAATGTATTTTTAAGACCCAGTAAATTTATCAAAAAGCACTTAAATAAAAAAATCGTAGAATGAATTCCTGTTTTCTAATCGGTAGAGCCCCACAATGTCGGAAGGGACACCCTGATACCAAATTTAGAGGTTCCAACTTCTTTGAATTCGGAATAATGCTCGTTTGGCCTATATTCGGTGAAAAAGTTCCAGGATAAGAACCCATTGTCGGATTTCGCCTATATGTGGTCCACACCGTTCTTTCAATACAAGTGAATCATTGTACACATTGGAACGTTCTATCTTATTTTTAAAATACTTTTTTTATTAATTTACAACTTCATGAGGTTTGTTGCAGGAGGTTGTGTACCATAATAAACTTCTAAGCGTAAAGTGTAATATGTGCATGCATCAACAGCAGAAAATATTTTGTTTTCATATTTTGGTTTTTTTGGTATGTATTGTTTAAATGAACATCTACCACGAAAACTATTCAATTTCTCATCTACTGTAACGTTCCAATGGTTTTTTTGGTATGTATTGTTTAAATGAACATCTACCACGAAAACTATTAAATTTCTCATCTACTGTAACGTTCCAATGTTATACCCAACTTTTTTGGCAATTTTGGTTGAATTTTTCAAAAATTTCTCTCATTATAGATAGCTGGCACTTTCGATAGTTCTACGCTCAGCTTGACCACAACGATAACATACGTTATCAAAACGAAGACAACAAATTAAAATATGAACCAATTATAGCTCATGGTTGCAATAAATATCTTCAAACCAGTAAGCTTGCCACAAATCTTTAACAATTGTACGCGATGATTTGTGGAATCCTGCAATATACAATAAACCCAACAATGCCCTTATTTCTATTATATTGGTCGGTAAAGCGTCTCGTTGTCGTTGGTATTTTTGTTGTTTTCAATATAACGATTATTGCACTCAACTATTTTTCCAACAAATGAAAATAATAACTCCTATGATTCTACAGGTATTTTCGCATTCTTTGATACTTCAGTCAACTTTGCTTTATTTTGAAATATGTTTTTCGTACAATACTTTACATTTGATCTAAATGGAATATTTTTCCACAAAGTTGTCTCATCTCTTCCATAAATATTCACTGAATCAAAATCAAGGTTTCCTGTAAAGATTGATTCTTCATTGACATCCTGTTGTGTATCCGTAGACTGATTACTTTCATTTTCATAATTTTCGTCTCGTCCAATCGGCTCTTCACTATTATCTGGTATAATTTCCAGCCATTCTTCAATTTATTTTTGTTGTCTATTTATTTGATCCATTTTTCTTTGAAGATATTTAAATAATACATATTTTACAAATTGCACTTTTTTTTATGTATTTTACAAAATGTAAGCTGAAAATTAGAGATGAAGCAGGTGTAAGGTGTGCTGGGGTATGTAACAAGATATACCACAGTTAAATAAAATGCTGGGACTATATTAATCTTCAATTGGAGTACTAAATGTGAATCCCAATATCAAATTTATATGTGATGACTGTGTTTTATACATCCAAAATGTTGATATGGTGGTTCAAAACATAGATTGCTCAGTCAAAAAAAATAGTGATTATTTAAAAGAATACAAGGCTGAATTTGAATGTGCTTTGAAAAAAAATGAACAAGAGACCCAGTACTCCAATGGGACCCAAATTCCCAAGACACTTAGGAAATAGGATGGGACACCCTGATACCAAATTTGGAGGTTCTATCTTCATTGGTTTCGGAATTATGCTCGTTTGGCCTAAATTCGATCAAAAAGTTCTAGTTTCCGAACCCATGGTCCAATCCCGACCTTACGCAATCCCCGAAGGAGTTTCATTACTAGTAACCTACAGCACAAATTTGATGAAGATAGCGTCATTAGTTGTTGAGTTATCGTGATTTTTTATATATGTTCGTTAGCCCTTCGATCGATTAAAAGGTCCAGAATCCGAACCCATGGGCCGATTTCGCCCATATGCAATCCCCGCCATACATTCAGTCCTAGTAATCTACAGTTAAAATTTCATCAAGATAGCTCCATTATTTTTTGAATTATCGTGCCTACGGACGGACGGACGGACAGACGGGCGGACGGACATGGCTATATCGACTCAGGCAGTCACGCTGATCACAAATATATATACTTTTTCATATCTAGCTCGCTTCTTTTAGATGGTTACAAACACCATACCAAAGTTAATATACCCCTTTACCTATTCTATAGGTGTAGGGTATTGTAGTATAAAATATACATTCAAGTACAGAACTTAAGTATGGCATAATAGATTGCCCATTCTAATTTAAATCATTAAATATCAGATTAAATATAAGTGCATTGACCAATATAGAAATATGAATCTGATATATTACAATAACCTGCAATGATTAATCATGCAATGGTATATAATATTTAGAACGATCATAATGATTGATCATAATCAAATATGTTTCATATATTTCATAAAGGCAATGACCTAAAGGAATGCAATGGTTATATTATGTTTAGTTATAGTAAATGATAAAAGTAATCGATACTAATTATCGATTTTGTTGTATATGTGTATACTGATATGGCACAATTTTATAAGAATAAGATAGAAAGTTTATTAGTATTAGTAGCGTTAGTATTAAGTTTATAAATATAGTAATTAAGTAAAATAAAGCATTCAGTTTTAAGTAGAAGATAAACCATGTTGTTTCTTTTTATGAATACCATTATATGGCGACCGTGGCAAAAAGTGAAATTAATAAAAGTTTCCTTTTATTTCGGTTCGGGTTAATATAAAAAAAAAATTTATATAAAGAAAAAATTCTAGTGAAAAAAAGGGACAAGAATTATTAGCCCTCAACAAAAAAAAAAAATATATTACCAACTATGTGTAACTAAAAACTAAGTAACAATAAATAAATAAAAGAAAAAGAAAAACACTTGTCTAAATAAAAACTATCAGTGAGTGAACAACAAATTTAAATAAAATAATTTGAAAATTTAAAAAAAAACTCTTTTTGAAAAAAAAACGAAAAGAAACAGTGCTAAAAGAAAAATAGTGATATCATGGGTGGAACTAAATCAAAAATTGACACCCAGGGCGACATCAACAACAACATTATAATAGATATACTCCAAGAACAACACGACAACGTATATTGGATCCTGTTAATTATCGCAATTATCAAAGTACTTGAAGCAGTGAACTTAATTTACAACGGAATCAGGAAAAATATTAAAAGGAGATACCAGGTGCGAGTACCACAAATCGAGTAATCAAAAAAAAAACACAAGATAAGTCAAATTTTTTTTCTTTTCTTTAATTTTTAATAAATTCTCGTTTAAATATAAATTCACCATTATTATTATTAAAATAAACTAAATATGTTATATACACTTGTATATATAAGCTAAATAATATTGTCAATCGTAAATGTTTAACGAATTAAATTAAATAATGTACAAAATTTTTATTTCTATATGCAAATATTGTAATACTAAATAGCAAACTCATATGGCTTAATATAAAATCTTAGAAATATAGTAAAAAAAAAAAAAGAAGAGAAAAATGAGGAAAAGTAGAATATATAGTTATGTACAAAACAAAACTAAATAATATAAATAAATTTTTTTGAGTGAAAGTAAATAAAAAAAAAAAAACAAAAAAAAAACATTTCTTTTAAAGTAAAACCTTGCAATTTAGAACCGATAATTAAGGAATTAATGTAATAATGTATACTATAACTTTGAACTTTTTAACGCTAAACAAAATATGAGCATTTTGATTTTTTTGATAAAACACCCTTACATGTATATATATATATATAAATTTTTTTTATGTGTTTAATAATTTGATAATATATAAACCTATGTACAAAGAACTAATAACGGTAAGGAACGACTTTATAAAAGCTACAAAGACAATATTAAAAAAACACAGGTCAAAAAACCAAACAACATTAGTCCAAAACAAAATAAGAATTACAAGGTGTTATAATAGGTTACTAAAATTAATACAAAAATTGTGGGGTATAACTGAAAATAAAAGAAATTTAATAGAGCATTTCAACTTTGCTAGAGATAGGTTACAAAGGGTGTATAAAGTATTACACTGTGATTATATAGTACCAAATAGTATAAATAGTCTTATGAACATACCAGACGACATTAAATCCGAATCTGAGACAGACAGTAACGACTCCGTAATAGAAACAATGGCTTTGACAAATCCAGAATTTCTGAAGTTAGCTTCCTGCACCATTAATAAGAATTATTCCGGGGATCCATTAAGTCTACAATCATATATAGACTCAGTAAACTTATTGGAAGAAATGGCAACTTCGACTACATTAAAAGCCCTACTAAAATCCTTTATGTTATCAAGATTAGAGGGAAAAGCAAGAGAAGTAATAACAGATGAAGACACCCCTAGTAAAATTATTGAAACATTAAAAAGAAAAATTAAAACAGAAAATTCGAAAATTATAGAAGGTAGAATGCAAGCTCTAAAAGCAGATAGAGTTGCATTACAAGAATTTGCTAAACAGGCCGAAGATTTAGCAGAAAAATTTAGAAGATCTTTAATAATGGAAGGGATCAGCAACACAAAAGCAGTCGAATTATCAGTCGAAAAAACGGTTGATATGTGTAGAGGATCAGCAAGGTCTGATCTGGTAAAATCGGTTTTGGCATCTTCTAAATTTGAAGATCCAAAAGAAGTTATTGCAAAATTTATGATAGAGATTAATACGGAGAATAAAGAAAAACAGGTTTTGTCTTTCAATACAAAACCTCAATACCGTAATTTCAGGAACAAAAATTTTAATAATTATAATAATAATAATAAGTATAACAACTTTAACAAAAACAAATCTAGAAATAATCAGTCTAACATTTATAGAAATAACAATTATAGAAATAACAATCCTAATAATAATCTTAATAATAATTTTAATAATAATCGTAAAAATAATAGAAACAATAATAGGAATTATGGTAGTGTCAGGTACCTGGAAAACACTACAGCCCCTCAATGGCATGGGCAGAGGGGGGCAGAAACCCAAGATACAGAAGAACAATAAATAATCCTGTCAAAAATGTATATACGTTAAATTTAAATTTGTCAGACTATGTTTCTCTAAATACAAAATTACATACGTCTAAACTTAATTTCTTAATAGATACTCAAGCGGATATCTCTTTAGTAAAAATCTCATCTGTCAATAACAAATTCAACTTAAATAAAAATAATACTATAAAAATTAAAGGTATAACAAGCAATTACATAAAATCTTTGGGTACAGTATGTACAAAAATCTATGTACAAAACTATGAATTACCTTGCGAATTGCACGTTGTACCGGATAATTTCGATATACCAGCCGATGGTATACTCGGTAAAGACTTCATAAAATTTTATAAATGTAATATAAATTATGAAAATATGAGAATTTCAATAAAAACAAATTATAATATTATAGAAATTCCAATCCTTAACGGACCCAATAACCAAACAATGGTAATACCGGCTCGTTCAGAAGTTGTAAGGAAATTTTCTTTGCCTTCAGATAACGATTGCTTGATTTTGGATCAAGAAATTTCAGAAGGAGTATTTATACCAAGAACAATAGTGTCTTCTAAGAACCCTTTTGTTCGCGTTATGAATACGAATTCAGAAAATAAATTGATTCCATCTAGTATTAAATTAAAAACTTTACCATTGTCTGATTTTGAAATAGTAGAATTAAAACAAAATTACAATAAGACCAATAACCATATTAAAGAATTAAATCAGATCATATCTGAAAATACAAATAAAATGTATATACCCAAATTATTAAAACTATGTAATGAATTTGCCGATATTTTTCAATTAGAAACGGACCCTATGTCTGTCAATAACTTCTATAAACAAAAATTAAGAATTATGGATGACAATCCAGTTTACATCAAAAACTATAGACAAGCGCATACGCAAAAGGATGAAATAAATAAACAAGTCAATAAACTATTAAAAAATAAATTGATTGAACCAAGTCGATCAAATTACAATAGCCCAATAATTTTAGTACCGAAAAAAGGTAATCAAAACAAATGGAGAATGTGTATTGATTATAGGATGGTTAACAAAAAATTAATAGCGGATAAATTTCCACTTCCAAGAATAGAAGACATTCTTGACAATTTAGGTAGAACAAAATTCTTCTCAGTATTAGACTTATACTCAGGTTTTCATCAAGTACCACTAGATGAACAATCTAGAGACATAACTTCATTTAGCACACAATCAGGTAGCTATAGATGGAAAGTTCTTCCATTCGGACTTAACGTCTCTCCAAATTCATTTTCTAGAATGATGTCACTTGCTTTTGCAGGTGCGACACCTTTACAATGTTTCCTTTATATGGATGACATTATAGTAACAGGCTGTTCCGAAAATCATCACATGAAAAACTTGAAATCTGTTTTTACAATTTGTAAACAATATAATTTAAAATTAAATCCTGAAAAGTGCAAATTTTTCAAAACTGAAGTTACATACTTAGGTCATAAATGTACCGATCAAGGTATATATCCAGATGACTCTAAATATGAGGTAATTCTAAAATATCCGACACCAAAAGATAAAGATGAAACTAGACGTTTCGTAGCTTTTGCTAACTATTATCGTAAGTTCATACCTAATTTTGCTGGAATAGCAAAACCTTTAAATGCTTTAACAAGAAAAAAAGCAGTCTTCAATTGGAACGAATGTTGTCAAAAATCGTTTGAAAAATTAAAAAATTCGTTATTAAAACCACCAATATTACACTATCCTGACTTTTCAAAAGAATTCACATTAATTGTGGATGCATCTAAAGATGCAGTAGGAGCTGCACTAACTCAAAATTACAACGGTACAGATTTACCAATCTCATTCGCTTCGAGATCATTTACAAAAGGTGAATCTAATAAATCCACAATTGAAAAAGAGTTAGCAGCCATCCATTTCGCAATTACACACTACAGACCATACATTTACGGTACACATTTTACGGTAAAAAGTGATCACAAACCGTTAACATATTTATTTTCATTAAAAAACCCATCATCCAAACTAACACGTATGAGATTAGACTTAGAAGAATATAATTTTACGATTGAATACATAAAAGGCAAATTAAACGTAGTAGCTGATGCATTATCACGCATAAACATTAATGATTTAAGGTTGACCCATGCAACGATACAAAACAATGAGACCGCTAAAATATTAAAAATGAAAACAAGATCGTCCAACAATAACAACAATAATAACAATGATAATAATGATAAAAATAAAAATAATCATAATGATATACATTCTTCTGAGGAAGACGGTAATAATAATAAAAGTATTAAAATCTACGAAGCTTTAAAAAATTGGAACGTCCCCAAATTAAAAATAATAAAAAATGATAATGAAATGCTAGCCAAAATATATAAGAAAAGAAATTGTATAACAAATTTAAAAATGAATAAATTCGTGAATAAAAAGAAAATAACATTAGAGTTATTTTTACGTGCACTAGAAAATGAAACTAATAACTTAAATCTAAACGAATTAGAAATAGATAATAATGATCTTATATTTACACAGTATACTATAAATGAATTGAAGGAAATAGGCAATCAAGTCCTAAATAAACTAAAAATAGCGATAATAAATACTCCTAAAACTATTGAAAAGAGACTCGATATAAATAAACTATTAAACCAGTATCATAATGATCCTATATTTGGAGGACATATGGGACAGAAAAGATTATATGCCAAGTTAAGAACAAAATATTATTGGAAAAATATGGCAAAAGACATAGCAAAATTTATACGAAATTGTAGAAAATGTCAAATAAATAAGACAAAAATGAAACATAAAGAACCTTTACAATTGACAGAGACTCCACAGAAATCATTTGACGTAGTAGTAATAGATACAATTGGTCCCTTACCAAGGACTATAAACAACAATCAATACGCAGTAACAATCATTTGCGACTTGACTAAATTTTTAATAACAGTACCAATTCCCAACAAAGAAGCTAAAACAGTTGCAAAAGCCATTGTTGAGAATTGTGTTCTGATATTCGGACCTATGAAAAATATTTTAACAGATAGAGGGACCGAGTATAAAAATCAAATAATGAAAGAAGTTCTCTCGCTGCTAAATATTGAACATAAGTGTTCTACAGCTTACCATCATGAAACACTAGGAACTGTAGAAAGAAACCATAGAGTTCTTAACGAATACTTACGTTCATATATAAATGAAAATAAAGACAATTGGGACAATTACTTACAATACTTTACTTATTGTCATAATTCAACACCAAATGTGAGTTTTCAAGAAAAATATGCTCCATTTGAATTGGTTTTTGGTAAAACACCAACAATACCAGAATTTATCCTTAACAGCAAAATCGAACCAATTTACAACTTTGACGATTACAGTAGAGAACTTAAATACAACTTACAAGTCATGAACAAACACGCACAGTACTTGCTACAAAAAGCTAAATTAAACAATAAAAGACTATATGACCAAAACGTGAAAGGATACAATTTTAAAATAAACGATGAAGTTTTGTTAAGAAAGGAAAATGCTCATAAATTGGATGCCTTATATAGTGGCCCACACATAATAAAAACTATAGAAGGTTCTAATATACAAATTGTAAATTCAAAAAATAAAGAAGAAATCGTTCATAAAAACAGATTGGTAAAATATAATCGTTAACTTCTATAATATAAACATAAGTTAATTTTAAATCTGAAAATTTTTATTATATCATAACTATTCAATATCCTATTATAAGACTAATAACTAAAATTATTCCTAAATTCATTTTAACATAACATACTTAAGTTAATTTAATTTACTGACCTAGATTAATAAACATATTAATAAATTCAAATGAGTTGGCCAGCTCAGCAAAATATTTAAAAAAAAAAAAAAAAAAAAAATAATGATAAAAATAAGAACATAATATGTAAGATTAAACATGAATAATTTTTTTTTATGAATTTTTTTTTGTATTATTAACAAGTATATTTTAAGTTTCTATTATCAAATTTTTTTTTTGTATAAAAGCTATAGCAACAATGTCTACAGTATATGCATATAAAATAAAACAAATATTTTTTGGTACCCTCAAATTAATAAAGTATAATATTTCAAAAACAAAAACAATTGAATGAAAGGCAAAACGAAAAGAAAAAAAAAAAACCACAAAAGTGGATATGTATAAACAAATAAAATTATTATGATAAGTAAATTTTTTTTCTCTTTTCGCTTTCCTTTTTCTTTCGGAGGGAGATGTAGTATAAAATATACATTCAAGTACAGAACTTAAGTATGGCATAATAGATTGCCCATTCTAATTTAAATCATTAAATATCAGATTAAATATAAGTGCATTGACCAATATAGAAATATGAATCTGATATATTACAATAACCTGCAATGATTAATCATGCAATGGTATATAATATTTAGAACGATCATAATGATTGATCATAATCAAATATGTTTCATATATTTCATAAAGGCAATGACCTAAAGGAATGCAATGGTTATATTATGTTTAGTTATAGTAAATGATAAAAGTAATCGATACTAATTATCGATTTTGTTGTATATGTGTATACTGATATGGCACAATTTTATAAGAATAAGATAGAAAGTTTATTAGTATTAGTAGCGTTAGTATTAAGTTTATAAATATAGTAATTAAGTAAAATAAAGCATTCAGTTTTAAGTAGAAGATAAACCATGTTGTTTCTTTTTATGAATACCATTATTGAAAGAAATTATACGAAAAGTTCAAAATTTGTAATTGTATTTTAGAAGTACATTTATTGCATATTTTGCGTTCAAAAGCTTTTCTATTAGGTATATAAACTAACCATTTAAAATAATTGCAATTTTTAAAAATTTGGATTATTAAATATATTATGCTTTGATTATCTTCTTATCACAAAATTTAATAATTAGCATTTTTTCATTTTGTAATTGAATTGGAATAAATATATTTTCATTTATTTCAAGTTTGTTTGTTTTTTAATATTTTTAAATAGATAAATTAGTAAGAATTTGTAATATTTTTTAATAGATAGTGTAATTAGAAAATGTTTTTAGTATTATAAAGTTAAATATCTATGGTTAGCTATGTCTTACGATCAAATTAATAACAGCTTTTATGATGTTAAAATGACTTATGGATATGTCCTTAAATTTAACCAAATAGGTGTAGGGTAATTCTAAGTCGGTTGCACCGACTGACTGTTTCTTTACTTGTTCAAGTTTTGTTCTGGTTTCTGACATTGTTTTCTTTCTCAAAAAATAATGTTTTATTAACAAACGAAATTCACTTTTTTCCATGTTGAAGAAAAATACAATCTTCTACTACTTCAAAGAGCTGTCAAAACTAAACTAGTGAAAAAATGTTTGTAAAAATTTTTATAGCATCTTTTGAAGGTTGGCACATGTAAAAACGAGTATCGTTTTGCCAATATCAACGCCATCATGGATTTATCACTGACTTTTCAGACAACCCTCGTATAAATGCGACGAATTGGAGAACTAACTTCAATGAAACTTATACGACTGATGAATAACAAAAATAAAATTAATTTTGTAAAATAAAATAAGGAATTTCCCAATTTAAAACGTACAAACTAAAAAAATAACAAAGAAATTCAAATATACAACATTACTCGTGTTGGGTATACTTGACCAAAAATACAAAGCACCATTATCGCGCCGGGTCTAAGTGACCCAGACAGGTTTTAGAAAATCAATGAGCAAATGACAGTTAACGTTTCAGATAATATTAAAACTCAACTATAATTAAAATGGAGGCACAAAACAAATTATACGCTTTTAAAATCGATTTGGGTCTAAAGGACCCTTACGCGAGTACTATAGGGTTAATAAAATAATATTTACAAATTCAATGTTCCACCCAATATATAATATTAGGCGGTATACTGTTACTTATGATTTATTTAATGAATAACTTTTTTCTTTCTAGTTTTTTTAACCTCGGCATTCATTAAAATTTAGACTTTAGTTTGCACATAAGCTGACATTATGTTTTAAAGCTTATTTTTTTCAAATGGTGCTAATTGCTTGCTTCGATTTAATGTGCCCTTTTAAGAGCTTTTTCTATTTTAGGTTTCAGCGTCCTTAGTTATACTCATATTTTGGATTTAAGCTGTAGGATGGTTCTAGGATTATTAGCACACACCTTACTTTTTAAGTAGTCTCAAATGTGGTCCAGTTACAATTAGAAAAACGCGATATTGTTCGACCGCCAAAAATTTAGCGAATGAGACGCATGTCTATGACCTGTCTGAGTTGTTGCTTCATCTTGTTAGCACCACTATTCTGAATAGTTTTTTTCCAATGGCCTAAATAAATTGCTGTTCGTTTTCGAAAAAATATGGTCCAATAATCCTTTCTGAAGTTTTTACTCATGAAGGAAAATTCAATATGATCTAAAACAAAAAATGTATTCTTTAATTAAATCATAACATTACTTATATGCCACCCTGTATAATAAAATAATTATCTTGAGTAATAAAAAGTTCAGGTAAAAAATTCGTTATAATTCTAATTTAAAATTATTAAAACATATAACAAATGGAATTTCATCTTTGTGTAACTAAAAGATTTTTATATATTTAAGGCCAAGTGCTTGTACCATATCATGCATTAGTATTATTATGTGGAGCACCTTGATTCATTGTTGCGACATCTATTAATTATATAGCCAGATAATTTGGGTGGTAGCTAAAGAGTTAGCACTTAAAATAAAGAAAAAAAAAATAAAAAAGTTCCCAAAATTGCAATAACGCCAATAAGTTCTTATTAAAAATTGTATTATTTTTGTTTATTATTATTGTTTCAAAATATTTTTTAAAAAATTTTAAGTTTTTAAATTAAAATCTCTTCTAATAAAATTTATTAAAACTTATGCGGCAGTTGTAGTGATAACTTCTGCACAATTTTTCGTTTTGGTTGCATTCCGTATCACGGTACTCTTTTTTTAAATCGTTCTCGTATTGGGAACCACTTGAACTGTAAAAAAAATTATAAAAATTATTAAAAGAAAATGTGTTGTCCTGGAATATTTTAATATTGTATTTTAGTCTATTTATTAAAGTAAAATTATCTTATTATGAAACTTAAACTCTTGTTATAAAAATCAAATTCTTGGTATGATATGATAATACTCGTACTTATAACTTTAAAAAATTCTTCTACTCTTGGTATAACAATGAATAATTTTAATATGGAGAAATTTAATTTAAGAAAGGTTAAGAGATCTTGTAGCTTTCGTAAAAATGTTTAGAAAATATATTGAAAACGACTACAAATGTAAACAAAAAAGGATTAAATATTTAAAGGATGTTCTAATTGTGGGCAATCAGAAGAAGTTGAAGGAAGCAGCAACGGTGCTTTTATACAAAACAATGTATTTTTAAGACCCAGTAATTTTATCAAAAAGCACTTAAATAAAAAAATCGTAGAATGAATTCCTGTTTTCTAATCGGTAGAGCCCCACAATGTCGGAAGGGACACCCTGATACCAAATTTAGAGGTTCCAACTTCTTTGGATTCGGAATAATGCTCGTTTGGCCTAAATTCGGTGAAAAAGTTCCAGGATAAGAACCCATTGTCGGATTTCGCCTATATGTAGTCCACACCGTTCTTTCAATACAAGTGAATCATTGTACACATTGGAACGTTCTATCTTATTTTTAAGATACTTTTTTTATTAATTTACAACTTCATGAGGTTTGTTGCAGGAGGTTGTGTACCATAATAAACTTCTAAGCGTAAAGTGTAATATGTGCATGCATCAACAGCAGAAAATATTTTGATTTCTAATTTTGGTTTTTTTTTTTTGGTGTGTATTGTTTAAATGAACATCTACCACGAAAACTATTCAATTTCTCATCTACTGTAACGTTCCAATGGTTTTTTTGGTATGTATTGTTTAAATGAACATCTACCACGAAAACTATTAAATTTCTCATCTACTGTAACGTTCCAATGTTATACTCAACTTTTTTGGCAATTTTGGTTGAATTTTTCAAAAATTTCTCTCATTATAGATAGCTGGCACTTTCGATAGTTCTACGCTCAGCTTGACCCCAACGATAACATACGTTATCAAAATGAAGACAACAAATTAAAATATGAACCAATTATAGCTCATGGTTGCAATAAATATCTTCAAACCAGTAAGCTTGTCACAAATCTTTAACAATTGTACGCGATGATTTGTGGAATCCTGCAATATACAATAAACCCAACAATGCCCTTATTTCTATTATATTGGTCGGTAAAGCGTCTCGTTGTCGTTGGTATTTTTGTTGTTTTCAATATAACGATTATTGCACTCAACTATTTTTCCAACAAATGAAAATAATAACTCCTATGATTCTACAGGTATTTTCGCATTCTTTGATACTTCAGTCAACTTTGCTTTATTTTGAAATATGTTTTTCGTACAATACTTTACATTTGATCTAAATGGAATATTTTTCCACAAAGTTGTCTCATCTCTTCCATAAATATTCACTGAATCAAAATCAAGGTTTCCTGTAAAGATTGATTCTTCATTGACATCCTGTTCTGTATCCGTAGACTGATTACTTTCATTTTCATAATTTTCGTCTCGTCCAATCGGCTCTTCACTATTATCTGGTATAATTTCCAGCCATTCTTCAATTTATTTTTGTTGTCTATTTATTTGATCCATTTTTCTTTGAAGATATTTAAATAATACATATTTTACAAAATGCACTTTTTTTTATGTATTTTACAAAATGTAAGCTGAAAATTAGAGATGAAGCAGGTGTAAGGTGTGCGGGGGTATGTAACAAGATATACCACAGTTAAATAAAATGCTGGGACTATATTAATCTTCAATTGGAGTACTAAATGTGAATCCCAATATCAAATTTATGTGTGATGAGTGTGTTTTATACATCCAAAATGTTGATATGGTGGTTCAAAACATAGATTGCTCAGTCAAAAAAAATAGTGATTATTTAAAAGAATACAAGGCTGAATTTGAATGTGCTTTAAAAAAAAATGAACAAGAGACCCAGTACTCCAATGGGACCCAAATTCCCAAGACACTTAGGAAATAGGATGGGACACCCTGATACCAAATTTGGAGGTTCTATCTTCATTGGTTTCGGAATTATGCTCGTTTGGCCTAAATTCGATCAAAAAGTTCTAGTTTCCGAACCCATGGTCCAATCCCGACCTTACGCAATCCCCGAAGGAGTTTCATTACTAGTAACCTACAGCACAAATTTGATGAAGATAGCGTCATTAGTTGTTGAGTTATCGTGATTTTTTATATATGTTCGTTAGCCCTTCGATCGATTAAAAGGTCCAGAATCCGAACCCATGGGCCGATTTCGCCCATATGCAATCCCCGCCATACATTCAGTCCTAGTAATCTACAGTTAAAATTTCATCAAGATAGCTCCAGTTTTTTTTGAGTTATCGTGCCTACGGACGGACGGACGGACAGACGGGCGGACGGACATGGCTATATCGACTCAGGCGGTCACGCTGATCACAAATATATATACTTTTTCATATCTAGCTCGCTTCTTTTAGATGGTTACAAACACCATACCAAAGTTAATATACCCCTTTACCTATTCTATAGGTGTAGGGTATAAAAACACCATAACTCAAAAAATAATGCTGGTATTTTGATGAAATTTAAACTCTAGGTTACTAGTAATGAAAGTACCATCGCAATTGTTTGTGGTCGAGTTTAATTTTGAAGCCAAAGAATATATTTCCTATGTCTTATGTGTCTCCGAAATCTAGACTTAATTGTAGTGGTTCAGCTATGCAAAGGTACTTACTGCGTGTATGTAAAATTTATTTTTATATTTAAAGATATTATACGAAAAGTTCAAAATTTGTAATTGTCGAGGGTTTTTATTTTAGAAGTACATTTATTGCATATTTTGCGTTCAAAAGCTTTTCTATTAGGTATATAAACTAACCATTTAAAATAATTGCAATTTTTAAAAATTTGGATTATTAAATATATTATGCTTTGATTATCTTCTTATCACAAAATTTAATAATTAGCATTTTTTCATTTTGTAATTGAATTGGAATAAATATATTTTCATTTATTTCAAGTTTGTTTGTTTTTTAATATTTTTAAATAGATAAATTAGTAAGAATTTGTAATATTTTTTAATAGATAGTGTAATTAGAAAATGTTTTTAGTATTATAAAGTTAAATATCTATGGTTAGCTATGTCTTACGATCAAATTAATAACAGCTTTTATGATGTTAAAATGACTTATGGATATGTCCTTAAATTTAACCAAATAGGTGTAGGGTAATTCTAAGTCGGTTGCACCGACTGACTGTTTCTTTACTTGTTCAAGTTTTGTTCTGGTTTCTGATATTGTTTTCTTTCTCAAAAAATAATGTTTTATTAACAAACGAAATTCACTTTTTTCCATGTTGAAGAAAAATACAATCTTCTACTACTTCAAAGAGCTGTCAAAACTAAACTAGTGAAAAAATGTTTGTAAAAATTTTTATAGCATCTTTTGAAGGTTGGCACATGTAAAAACGAGTATTGTTTTGCCAATATCAACGCCATCATGGATTTATCACTGACTTTTCAGACAAGCCTCGTATAAATGCGACGAATTGGAGAACTAACTTCAAT